>CALNHX010002150.1:0-190766 GCA_940337035.1 Agriotes lineatus | reverse complement strand
ACTTTATTCTTGTAGGAAAAACTCTGGCCAGTTTAAATATTTCGCCTTCGGACACAAGGGATCATCGTGGTATGGCGACTTTCCATGGGTTCAACTTGCAGAAGCTCTTTTTCCCTGGGAGCACGTCGCTCTCTAACTACTATAAGTTCAGCTTGTATCCTGTTACGTGTTGCAGCTCACATTCGGTGACGTTTCAGGTAGGTACACCCAAAATGGGTATTTAAACAGGTATTTATGGCCTGATTTACAAATATCAAAACTAATTAACCAGTATGATTGATTGGTTAGTTACGGTGCTTTATTTCAATTATATAAAAATGTAGAATGAAATAGCTGCACTAAGAACATCTACTTGCCAAAATATATAATGATGGGGCATCGGTATGTGCTTATATAAGTAAATAAGCTACCGGAAAAAATTAAGGGATACAAAAAAAAACAAAGGACAATAAAATTAAAGCTTGATGACGGGCTGATGTTTTATGGTCAACAACAAAACATAGTGTACCACACTAATCAAGATATTTGTAGTATTGTAAATTGTAATAATTTAAATTAGGTATATCCTTTAATGATTTTCCAGTTGAATACCTCTAAAACAGGTCTATTTTGTTTTTTTTTAATTTTTTTGTATTATCATCCTATTTTAAATAAAACACCCGGTATATTATTACATTTTTGGAGAAAATTTGTCTCTTCAACTAACGTCTATTTTGTACGGTTTCTGTAGAATTTGTAATTTTTGAAAATTTTTGACAATGCTTAAAAATAAAAAATCTAATTTTTGGCTAATAATAACACTGTAAAAAGAAGTTATATGCTTGTATAACACCAGATTTTTTTTCTGAGGTAGTTTATTATAACAAGATTGATGGTTTCTTTAAAAGTTAGATTTAACACATTTATTATTCATTTTAAATTGGCATTAGATCAGAGTTGTCTAACCTTTTAGATGAGGGGGCAAAAACTTCTACTACAAAAGTGAGCTTGAAGACCTTGGATATTATTGGCAGAATGGATATAGGCCGGTAGTTTGTTTTCAATTGAGGATCGCATTTTTGAAGATTGGAATGATTTGACCTTCTTGAGTTTGTCGGGAAAAATTCCTTCGCTGAGCATCAAGTTGATGTTGATCAAGGGCTTAGCCAGCATGTTTGCTACGAGTTTTATTGTTTTAACATTCGTACCATATATTGTAATGGTTTACTGCCCACAGCAATTCTGATTGCCTAATTAACACGAAAATGAATAATTTCAAAATGAGCACAATTAAATATTTTATTTATTGCAAGATAGTCAGTATTTTACACTAATAAATGCAGTTGAGATGAACATCAGTAACTATAATTTGAGAAAGAAAGGTTAGCATTAGATAAGGCAGAATTTGAAGGGGTTACATTCAGAGTTTCAGTTATAATAGATGTCTAGAATAGCAAATGCAGCTTAATTTGTGTAGCTGACAGATTTGAGTTTAGTAATGTCAAACAATAATGTGAATTTGAAATAATACAAAGATGATTTCTGAAGTACGGAAATTACATGCGTTATGAGTATTATAAGCCAACAACCGGCAAGGTAACTGACGTGTAAAGGAACAGTGCAAGTAAGGCAATTATTGCAAAGAGCAATGAAATAAGGCAACCTATCGAGGGGACACAGACAGTTAGTGCAGTGTTAAATAAACTCATGTGAATCAGTGCATTTAAACTAAGTGATTAAAAGCAGAGCAAAGTTTAAAGTGATAAATCCCAAGAAAAGACAGTTTAGTATTTAAGCAAAAACATTACTTACATCAAAACTATAGTCCATAAGTAAAAACATGATATCAACCCTAATTTCAAATAAACAAGTGTAAATCGTAATCACTAGGTAACGAAAATTGTTTTTAATATACAAACAAGCTTAAAAAAATTGTGCTGTGTGCCAGTTTAGCTCACAGATTAATGTAAAAATTTTAAATAGAAAAGTTATTTGTGCCAGCCAAAACGTGTTGTTCATATTGACCAGTATGCAGACCATCTTTGTGGCTAATTTTATAGTGATAACAGTGTCCAGTGAAGAGGGATAGCCGGCTGCTAGAATCGTCCAAGTGCGATAAACTTTGGAGCCCCTTTTCGATTACTTGGAGGCATCGGCCAGTGAAAATCTGTGTGCTACGTTTGGAGAAGACCTTCAGGAGAGCGTGGGTGTAGAAACATGGAGGAGAAAGCTGTCACCAAGTGTGTAATTGCTGTGGCGTCACTAGAAAATGTATACAGCGTAAGAAGCTCTCCGTTCAAGGTAAAATTTCACAGAGAACCCGTTGCAGTAGGCCCAGAAATTGTGGGTTTCGTCAAGATCACACATCGTACGAGGTCATGAACGTGGTCCCAGCTACGTAGATTCATCCAGGGTTGTATAATTGAGATGGCGTTCCTCGAATTTATGATTTGAAGCCGAGTTTGCAAGATTTGCCAGAAATAGAACAAAAGCAGATCAGAGCGTTGTTTTACGTCACTGAAGCAATACCAGCTTATACGGAAATTACGTCACATTAGTTACATTGTATTTAGTTGATGTGTTTTTTGCCATTTTGGTGTTAAGAGTTCAAATTACGCAATTTTTTCATACATGCAGAGATCATGTTTGTGTTTACAGTCAATTTAAGGTTAAAGCTGTCAGTAACGAATTTAAGCAATTGCCATACTAGTGAATTTGTCATACACAAAAGTATTTGTAATACTAACTATTGAATCTATCCCTTAGACTGGAGCTATTTCATGCTAGACCGGAGCTTTGCTTTAATTAATTGCAAATGAATAAAATACATAAGAGCATTTATTTAACTAATAATTATTACATCATTTTAATGATTTTATTAATTTTACAAAATAAGGGTGGGGCGATCATTACAATATATCCTCACTCGAAGTACTTCTCAAATTGGTGATTATAGATAGAATTTCTATCTCCGTAACTGCTGTTAAGTGTAATGTTTTGCAGATCATTCTAGTGTTTTTGAACTGATCAAAATTTTTCTCTGGCTTACTAATTTTTTTCAGTCAGGCCTATTCCCTAACGTCATAAAATAGAAGTGACTCAAATCGAATAGAGGTAGGACGGTCGAATAGAAATGGTTCGCAATTCGTATTCTTCAACTTTGCTGTATACGGTATACGGAACACAATACATACGAGATTGTCGAAGTTACTGAAAGCGCATAGAAATTGCTGTCGCACTTGCGTAGTGCTGTGGTCAGTACGGCTTTTGCGGCTTTTTTGAAATAATAGATATTTACGTATTAAGGGAGATATGAATATGTTAAAAAACATGAATTTCTCCAGTGGGTGCATACAATATTTTATTTACTAGCATATTAGTGAAAATAGTATGAAATTTCAAATTGTTATAAATATGTAAGTAATATCAAGGATTGCCTGAATGTATGATTGTTACGACGTTTGTAGTTGCATGGTTATCATGATGTTGAGGGAGAAATAATTTGAAAAATCCCTTAGTAAAATCACGGAAACAAACGGTGCAAGTCATCTAATATTTAGTTACTAATTTAAAGTTACTGTTTGATAACATGCACCGTTTAATTCCGTGATTCACTGATATTTACAATCATATTTATTGTAACTATATGTAAATGACGGAAAATAAAGCGAGACTCATTCAAGGCGGTGAGAATTACCAATAAATCAGTGTCTTTGCCTATTATAATTACCGATTTGTAGTGATTTGATTCTTCAATTGCAGTGTTAACAATTAAGGTGCAGCCTGCTTTACTCTGAAACCTTCGTTCGTTAATCGTTACACATCATCGAGATCATTCAACATTTATTCCTCTTCTTTGACAAGAATGTCCCCTGGGATACAGTTGCTATCATTTTTTCATCAAAATGTACTTCCGCTAATGAACCAATCTTCAATTGGCAAAGTCACTCAGCAGTCTTGATGCTTTTTGCTGCAGCATCCTTCCGGTATCCATCGAAAACGTTTATTGCTACTACTACAAATTATTAAATATTTTAAGTTTACTTATTTAGACATGTTAGACTGTTATCACATTTATTACTGCCGGTCTTATAAAGACCACTAATCTGACGTTAACTTTAATTCGTTGTTAAAATAAACGAAAGTGCATCAAAACGTTAGTGCTTATGACATTTTATCCATTAGTAAACAAATTTTGATGCGCTTTTGTTTATTTTAACAGCTAATTAAAGTTAACGTCAGATTAGTGGCCTTCATAAGACTAGCTGTTAGAATTACAAAGTTTGCCAGATTTTTTACATTTGCACTTACCAAACTTGCATTGTCCCTTGCAAACACATCGCTGATATCCCTGACCTCTAGAAAGCAAGAGAATTTTGGTAAAGTTATGGAATTTTATCACATTCGCCATTACGAGTTGGGAATTATATAAACTCGCCGGTTGATTTGATAAATATTCAATAATTTATCACATTTACCAAATATAGTGGTGAGAATACAATTCATTAATCACGTGACCCTTTTTAAACCAATTGGAAGCTTAAAACCCTTGGATACATGTGTACCACAGCGGTGATACAAAACGAAAATTCGTATCACTTTATTGTGGTCTGTTGCTACGCAAAAGTGTGGTTAGCAGGTTAGGTTTTGCATCAGTTTGTGCTAAAACTGGTTAGCAGGTTAGGTTTTGCGTCAATCTGTGTCAAAACTGACGCAAAACCTAACCTGCTAACTTCGAATGTGACATAGACTTACAGTGCCACCAACATAATTTATTGTATTCTCTCACTAAATACAACTCGCGGTATAATTAGTAATCGGTGATATTTCTCATTGAAACCGAAGGAGCAAATTTGCACCTCGGTTTCAATTCCAAAATATCACCGATGATAATCATACCACTTGTGGTATTATGGCTGAATATTCAATTCACCTGTCATCTGTCAAAAACTGACCAATGAAAATCCAGAATTTTGACATTTCTTGACCAATAAAAAAAAAATATCAGCGAATATATCTTCCTAGAAGGTATTTAAGTGACGATTTTAAACAAATGTGATTTTTATTAGAGAAAGTCATCATTAGTTGTTCTCTGAATGTCATTTTTTGGCAGTGGGCTGTTATGTTTTTGGAGAAATCATGTGTTTAAATCGTTATTTTAATGGCGTTTTTACTTCCTTTTACAATAAAGGATTCACCCCAAAAATTCGAAATTGAGTTTTCACGTTTTAGAGTCCCCTGATCCCAAAATACATATTTTTACCATTGGTCTGTCTGTGTGTCTGTCTGTCTGTCTGTGAACAGAATATCTCAAAAACGAAAAGAGGTAGGGCGTTGAAACTTCATATATAAGGTTTGTGTACTATGTAGATGCGACAGCAAGCTTTTGAAGAAAATCGCATAACCGGAAATAGGTGTTTACTCTTGTGATTTTTCAGTTTTTTTTCAATTTTTTCAAAAACGGCTCTAACGTTTTTTTTCAAACTTTACATTTTTAATGTGTATTGACGTGAGAGAGGTGATTTTCTAGTTGAATACTTCTAAAGTGGGTGTTTAATTTTGAATTAAACAGATATAAATTTCAGTCCAAATTTACGAAATATCGTTCACAATTTAAAAGCCAGTGTTGTTTCGCAATCAAACGAGTTAAAGGCCAGAAAACTGCAACTTGCAAATCGCGCAAATAAACGACCCACAATCTCGAGTTCAGCGTACGGACTTGCAAACGCATGCGGAACTATAACAGCTTACCGCCTGCTGAGTAGTTGTTTTGTAATATTAGAATCATTCCACTAATCTACACTTTGCACTTTGATATGTTGTTATTTAGTTAAGCAATTAATTTTTGTATAAATAGACCGTTTATTTTTGTAATAAATCAATCGACATCTAATGTTTGATTCATTCGCAACGTTGCTGCCCTCTTCCAAGCCATAATTTATAAAACGTGAGGCTACGTTTTAAGGGTAGCAACATCATCATCCCTTTAAGTGCCATTGACTACATTGGCTTAATACATGAATGCAGTCTCATTCATGTGCTTAAAAATTAGGGATAAAGCACCAGTGCTATCAACAGAAACCTGATCCAGCCTCCAGGCATTTCTGTTCATGGGTTTTGTTTGTTTCTTTTTCTATTTTGTTATTAACTTCTATTTTAAATAGAACACCCAGTATATTATTACATTTTTGAATTCAGCTTAAAATTCTAGAGAAAATTTCTCTCCAACTAACGCTCTATTTTGTACCGTTTTTGTAGAATTTGTAATTTTTGAAAATTTTTGACAAATGCTTAAAAATTTAAATTCAAATTTTTGACTAATTATAAGATCACTGTAAAAGGAAGTTGTGTGCGTGTATCACACACAGATTTTTTTCTATCCCTTGAAATAAAGCATCTTAAGGGGTTTGAATTGTTTTTTATGTTCAAACATGCATATCTGAAAAACACTTGAACTTAGAGGTATGAAGTAACATATCAAAATACAAAAATTTACAGGGCGTTCCATTTGAAAAAAAATCGAAATAATTAAATTTGCAAATGTTGAGCACCCTGTATAGCATTAATACCCAGATCCACCATTTTACACTTGAAAGGTAGCTCACGATAATCATAATTTTTGGGTAGCACTTTTCTTCGTTCAATTGTTTTCTGTTGTTTACAGCAGTCGCCTGAACTTTAGCATCTATTTGCATAAAATCGTTAATATCTCCAAAACAGTTGACGTTAGTCCCATACAACTTTATATAAAAATAATGAGTATTTCAATGCACAACTTTTAAGCTACCCAAATATAGAGCATTGCATTAAAAAAAAAGAAAGTTTGATTCGCCACACTTTTTTGAGCCACCCTGTATAGTGAAAACTATTTTAGTAATGTGCACCACCTTCGTACCTACAACTTTTATATACATACATGTACCTCTCCTAGTTATAGAAATATCTTCCACCCCGCTTCGTTGCCGGACCCTGTATGTATGTATTTTGGCAATTAACTTTCTCATCTTCTACAACTCCGGTGCTGATAGACATGATGTCATTTGTAAGAGGAAAATGTGGATATCCAGAGAACCAGTCTGTGAATTTCTGGGAGTCTTTATCGTCTCTTGATACTCGCGATGTTTTGCTATCTATGTGCTGTTCTGTGGTATGTAAAGAAATATTACAATAATTTTCAATTGCTTCTAAAGCACTTGACAGAGTGGGCATTGAAATAATCCATTTTGACAGTGACTAGTCGCTGATACTTCAAATAATAAGTGAGTCCTCCACTGCTTTTCATAGATCGCATCAAAGTTTGTTCAAATACAACAGTTTTCTGGACGCTCTGTGCGGCAAAACATTGTACACGCAAATACACAGAAGATAAGTACTCGTGTTTTTTTACTTGATACACAAAAAAAAATGAGATTTTTTAGTGCTAATTTCGATTAGCGTAATTTTTGTGGCGGCTAAGTGAGCAAAACTCAAGTTTGCTAATACATACACCTATAGTATTCGAAAATATCTTTGAAGTATCCCATTTTCCCCAATACACATGGTGGGAAGAAAAAAATAAGAAAAATCAGTGAAAATTGCTTTTTGCTATAGGTGGCTGTGACTTCACATTTGACACCGCTATTTGATTATAACTAGCAGTCCAGTGAGACAAATGTCTCATTTAAAAAAACAAAAAAGACCGTTTTTCAAATAGAATGCGTATTAAATAAAAACTGTACCCAGACCTGGAAGGTGTCAAAGTGGTTGCCTAACCGATCGACGTTTTAAGGCGCAGAGGGTCGCAGCTCCGTTTGGCTGCTGAAACATTTTTATTTAATACGCGTTCTATTTGAAAAACGGTATTTTTTGTGATTTCTCGAAAACCGGAAGTGTCACGTGACTGAAATTCGGTTCCTGGCCTGACATGACCATTCCAAGCATATAACTTTAATAACTTTTTTCTCTATCTCTTACGGTTTGGCTGCTGAAACAGCGTCCCGGACAGACAAAACGGCGTCCCAGACAGACAAAACTGCGTCCCAGACAGACACGTCTATTAGATAAAGGATAAACAGCTTTTCCAAATAACATTTTTGTGTATTGTGTAAAATAAAGGTACTTTATGCGTACGCCATTTTGATATACTAAAGGAAATATTTAAATTTTGACAATGGCATTTTTAGTTTGAGACGATGCAAGAACTTTTATCAAAGTAACCTCGTTCTTATACTCTTTTCAGGTGATACTTCGTTTTCTTTGTTTTTTGTATTTCATCTATTTTTTCTTCTAAACACTTTAAAATAATGCTTCTGCAATTCCAGTATTTTTTCCTCTTCTCTATTATAGTTTGATATTTTACTATTTCCATTGAATATCCAGACTCAGAATACTTATATGAGCGGCGGACTTTGGGATATGTCTCCGGCCGTTATTTTCCAGTGGGCGCAGTGTAACTTGCCGTTTCGAGGTATGCCAAAGGTTTCCGCTAGATGGCATCCTTCGGATTTAGATATTTCAATAATAGCGAATTTTTAATCACAACAGTAACCTTTATCCACTAACAGGGGGCGCCTTTGAGGAACTGCGCTTAGATATCCTATACGTGCGCACGCGTGTTTTGAAGTAAATAATTGTGCAGTCAATTGCATACACCATTTGGAATTTAGGTTGTCAAAAGAAATGGGAAATTTTGTTATTACATAATAATACCAAGTCTTTTGTTGGTTCTTATCATATCTTAAAATCTATTGCTTGGGACGCAATTAGCGCTAATTAAAACAAAATCATTAAATACTAATGTAGCCTTTACACAAATTGCTTTATCAATGAGCATTAAATCTATAAGCCCAATTAGTACTTATTGATAACTTGGAAATGAAAAATAAATTAAAATAAGATAAACAACGGTATGTATATTATGCGTAATTCATGTAATATAGGTACTTGCAGCAATGGTAATAGTGGTGGAAAGCCACAATTATATAAAGAAAGTATTTAAAATTTTGAATTTAGTTTAATTTCATAGTTAACCACATTTATTTCGAAACTTAATAACTATTTATCCTTGTGATAGTGATTGTGAATTTTGAAAATGCCTGGTAATACGTGCTTCTACATATCCTGCCTGAAGAGGCAAATAAATTATCCACGTTTAACAATGTTCAAGTCTCCTACGGATGATCATTTAGAAAAGTGGATTATCATTTCAGGTACGTAATATATTATGTAAATATGAAAGAATAGTTATTATCCATATTGCAAAGGCTTTAGTCAAATTGGAGTTAATGCCGAGTTACAAATACACACGTTGCATATACAATTATTCACGATTTTAGATTATAAACAAAATATTAAGTATTCAATTTTGATCCATTGATTGAAACGTTTTTTTTTAATGTAAACTATTGTAAACATGTTTTGTAATGCATAATGTAAAAATTATGATTTTTCTACGGCTTAACCTATCAAAATTTCCGTTCTATGGAGGTTGAATAATGTAATAAAAATATCATATTGTAAGCATTAATGATTTCACGAAATTTCTTCTTTTGGCGTGAATTTTTGGGAATGTTCCGTTATCAACGGGATGATTCCGCGTTACACAGATTCCGTTTTTATAATACACCTTTTTAGATTCAACAAAAAAAATATATCACTTGGGCAGGGCTTCCATTCAATTTTTGCAAGAAAAGTGATTAACATATTAACATAAAAAGTGACTATAATTTATAAAAAAACTAAATCTTGTAATTTTTTGATTTAGGAACATAATAAAATCATATTAATTCATGTTTCACGAAATTATATTTTTAAATAAGTCAATATTTCCATGTTCAATTTTAAATGTTTCAATGTTTCTTCTGTTTGGATTTGTAGGTATATCTCTGAACGCGGTTTCAATAAATTAACGCAAAATGCGATTTATTTCTCTCAACAAAATGTGGTAAAGAAAACGACAGTCATCAACAATAATTAGGATATTCTATAGAAGCGTCATATTCTAATAATTCTTTTTTTAAATGATATGACTAATTATATAATAAATATAATAAAATATGTACAGTGACACAAAAAAGTTATTGATCAAATGAAATAAGACAAAACATAGAATTATATATTATACTGGGTGGTCCAAAAAAAACCGGAACCATGATCAAAATAAACGTTTATTCAAATTTCAAAATGGCGAAAATGTAAAGAAGGGTGTTCTTTAAAATTCGTTGGTATTAAGGCGCCTTGATTTTTTTTTATAGAATTTGTATGAGGTGAAATTCCCATCTTTAGTCTATACTTTAGGCCTAAGTTCGTTAAAATCTGTGGGTTAGTTTCGGACACGGACACTTTTTAAGTTAGGAGTATTTGACGGTTTTTGCGATTTTACAGAGCGGCAGTAGCAAAACACATGGCGGGTAAGAAAAAAAAAATGAAATTATGACAAATGGAAATTTTGACAGAGATTTATTAACGGAAGAACTTATAAAAATCGGTTAATACTGAAAAAAATACAAGTCTTTTTCTTCTTCTCCCTCGCCCTGGTACCCTAAACGGGTGTCGGGTTGTGATCTTCTGTTTCTTGAATCCATTTCCTCCATTTTTTCCGGTCCCTGGCCTCTTCTCTCATTTCCTTTATCGTTTTTCCCCTAGATTGTCCAATATTGATAATTTGATTTAGCCATGTTGTTCTTGGTCTTCCCCTCTTCTTCTTTCTGTATTGCTTAGCCTCCATAATTTTCTTAGGCAGCCTGTCTGGTTTCATTCGCATAAGATGACCATACCATTCCATCTGTTTATTCTCTATTTTCCTGCATACTGCTTCTTGTTGTAGCTGGGTTCTGATGTCATCGTTTCTTATCCGGTCCATTCTAGTTTTGTTGACCATTTTCCTTAGTACCCTCATTTCCATAGCTGTTAGCTTGGATTTATGTTTATGCTGGGTAGTCCAGGTCTCGCTGGAGTATAGCATTATAGGGTTTGTTATAGTGTTATGTATCATTAATTTAATCTTCTTACTTATTTCTTTGTTTCCGAAGATGGTTTTATTAAGCGCGTAGTATGCTTTATTTGTCTTTTTTATTCTGTTTGCTATTTCTAAATCATATTTCCCGTCATTTGTAAATGTACTTCCCAGGTAGTCTGTTGTTGTTACCTCCTCCATCGTTTTTCCTTTATAGCTAAAATTGTATATTTCTTCTTCTGTTATTTTATTGAATACCATTACTTTACTTTTATCAGTGTTAACTTTCATATGCATTTTCTCTATCTCCTCTATCCAAGCATTTAATTGGCTATGTCATCAGCATATAGTAGTGCATCAATCTGAATTGGCTGCATATTTTTATAGCCTATTGTGGTTTTCAAACCTCTGTTGTTTTCTCTAACATTTTTTAAGATCCTATCCATTACTATTATAAATAGCAACGGGCTTAGACTGTCTCCTTGTTTGATACCTATTTTGAGTTGTACGTCCTTTGATCTACTCCCATTTACTTGTATTTTAGCTTTTGTATATTTATATGCTGAAATGACTAATTGTATTAGCTTTCTAGGAATTTGTAGTTTTTCTAAACATTCAAATATTATGCTTCTCTGTACTGTGTCGAATGCTGCTTGTAGGTCTATAAATGCTAAAATCAGTTCTTCTCCCGTTTCCATTTTCTTTTCTATTATATTTCTTAGGATATATATATTGTCATTTGTTTGTCTGTTTGTCCTGAAAGCTGCTTGCTCTTCTTCTAGTTTGTCTTCTGTATATTTCCTTATTTTCTGTTCTATAATTCTCGTGTATGTTTTGTATATTACCGATGATAGGCATATGGCTCGATAGTTCTCACAGTTTGTTTTGTCTCCTTTTTTATAAATTGGGATTATTAGGTTATTGTTCCATTCTTCAGGTATTTTGTTATTTCTTTCTGCTTCCTTGTATATTTCCCATAGCCAGTCTATTCCTATTTCCCCCAGCCATTTTATCATCTCAGGTTCTATATTGTCCTCTCCACATGCCTTTCCTATTTTGATTTTTCCTATTGCCTCTATTACTTCTTGTCTATTTATATTATACATCTCTGTTTCTTCTTCGGGTATTTCTTGTTCTCTTTCTTCTTCTCTTAGGTCATTGTGTTCTTCTTCTGTGTCGAATTTTTCAGCAAAGAACTCCCTCCATCTATCTGTCATGTCTTCTGCTTTTATTATCAGGGTGTTGTCTTTGTTTCTTATCCCACTTAGTTCGTTCTTTCCTTTACCTCTCATAGCCTTAATTTTGTTCCAGAACTTTCTGTTATTGTTTCTAAAGCCCTCGTTTAGTTCTTCTCCGAACTCCTCCCAGGTCTTCTTCTTGGCTCGTTTTACCTCTTCTTTCGCAAGTTTATTTAGTTTGTCGTATTCTTCTTTGTCTTTCTGTGTTTTCGTTTTTTGATATCTGTTCCATGCCAATTTCTTCTGTTTAACTATGTTCTTCACTTCTTCGGTCCACCATCTAGTTCTTTTATCTCCTTTTCTAATTTTTTTTATTCCGCATATCTTCGTTGCCGTGTTAAGTATAGTTTCCTTAAATGTTTTCCATCTTCTTTCTAAGTTTAAATTGGTATTTTTCCTCTGTTGGGTTTGTAGGGCATTATCCGTTTCCTCTGCGTATTGTTTTCTCAGCTTTTCATTCTTTAGCCGGCTTATATTAATCTTCCTATATATACTGCATTCTTCTTCCACACTTATGGGTTGTGTTATTTTTGCCGTAACCAGTCTGTGATTTGTGCTAAGTTCTGCCTCCTTTCGTACTTTGATTTCTTTTATTGCGCTCTCGATTTCTTGGCTATATACAATGAAGTCAATTACACTCTTTACATTTCTTCCTTCTGCTATAAAAGTGTATCGATCTTCAATAGGTTGATCCCAGAAAGAGTTTCCTATTTTCAAGTTGTTTGTAATACAGAATTCCAGCATTTTCATTCCATTTCTGTTTATTTCCTTTTCTCCAAATTCTCCCAAGGTGCCCATTCCCTTATTCATGTCATTTCCTACTCTAGCATTCCAGTCCCCTATTATTATTATTTTATCTGTTTCATCTCTTGCCTTATCCATTGTATTTTGTAATGATTCATAGAATTCATTCATTTTTTCTTCTACTGTTCCTTCTATTGGTGCGTATATTTGTATGATGGCTATTTTTTCAAGTAAAAAATAAAATTACGGGATTTGCTACTCCCGCTCTGCAAAATCGTCAAATACTATCCTAACTTAAAAAGTGTCTAATTCCGAAACTAACCTACCAATTTTAACGAACTTAGGCCAAAAGTATAGACCAAAGATGGGAGTTTCAGCTCATATGAATTTTATAAAAAAAAATCAAAGCGCCTTAATACCAACGAATTTTAAAGAATACCCTTCTTTACATATGTCCGCCATTTTGAAATTTGATTAAACGTTTATTTTGATCATAGTCTATGAAAGCCTATTAATTTAGCTATCATTTAAGCCAACATTTATTAAAATCAATCAATAAATAAAAAAAATACAACTGAAAAAAAGAATTCCGTTTTTTTGGACCATCCAGTATAATATAATTTTGGTATGTGCTTCGACTCGGGCAGTAATTCTGTGTACCGTCATGTAAAAATATTGCAGATTGGAATATTAATCATTTTTTCACATATAATCTCATAAGAGCATTAATTCTTTCCGGAAATTTTTTGAGTGCGTTCCAACAACGTCGTATTAATTTGCCCGAGCGGGACGCGAGGGCAAATTAGAACGTTGTTGGAATGCACGAAAAATAATTTCCGGATATGAATTAATGCTCGAATGCAGATTCGGTAAGAAAATCGCAACGACACAATCCCTAAAAAGAAGTAATGTCTACCTACAAAAAATTTCCAAGAAATTTTGTTGTTGTCTTGGTTATGGCTCGTGAACTAATTTTTCTATTGGTCATTAATGAGTCTTACGATTTTCATTTGAAAAAAACTGTTAAAGAATTTAGAGTGTCATGACTCTTAATTTTGTTCAATTTTGATTGGTAAATGGAAAAAGACCGTGAAATTTTCGTTATTTCGCATACGATAATCACTTTTCAATAATTTGGACTACCTTAAAAAATGACTTTTTCTGCGCATACCCCACGATTGGAATCTGCGTCAGCTAAACTGTGGTAAGATTAACTCCCTCATTCAAATCGAGAATCGGAGTATTGTATATGTTTGTATATTTATTATTTAAGTTGTACTAATGTATCTTATATTTTTAGGGAATACAAAATTGTTGTATCAAGCCCGCGACAAATTCAAGCACAAACATATTTGTGAAAAACACTTTGCGGAAACTGCTTTTAAAATCCATCTTAAAAACTGACTGAAATCTGATGCTATACCTATACCGTATGTGGCTACAGATCAATCTGCATCTAGTCGTAGCAATAGCCCTTTGAAGGTTTTAACGTCAAAACCAAAAATGAACCAAAAATTAAGAGTTTTAGTGCACAAATAGTGATTACACAGTCACTGCTTAAATATTTCTATTATGGAAACTACTTTAGGATTAAAAAGGACTACCTGCCTGGCGGCGTTATTTTTCTACCTGCTGCCATTGAATTCTGCTGCATATCCTACCTGCTTTCTCTAAGCTTTTACTTTGTTGAAAAATTCCACAACTTAAACCCACTGTGTATTTTTGTTTCACCCCAAGCTATGCTTATGATAATTTTGTATTACTATGCCATCTACCGGTTCTTTAACTCATTAAAAAATAATTCCCATATACTACTATTACAATAAGCATTCTGAGTCTGGATATTCAATGCTATTTCTTATGATATCTACTAATGACGAGAATATTCTCGAGAATATTCGAAGGCAGAAAATTTTCTTGTAATAAAGTATTGAAAACAAAAGAATATTCTCAGAGAATATTCTCGTAAGTGAGAATATTCTTAAATATTACAAGGACAAGGTGAGTGAGTGAGTGCGCACAGAAAACTGCTTAGCACAACTGTGGCTATCAGGGGAATCCCAGTGTGTCTATCTGTAAGGTGTTTGGGTGTTGACCAGCTGATTTGCAATCACATTGTATGGGAATCCCAGTCAGTCTGTTTTGTTCATACATTCCTTGTGCTGTGAGTTGGTGTATTTACTGATTAGTGTATTAACAATAATTCCTAAATTATCATTATTGTGGAGATTTATATATCAAATTGCTGATATCAATTATTATTAATTTATTCATGATTTTTGTTTGAATAATAAAAATTATATTGTCGCAAAATAGTCTTTAATAATTACAAATTGGTTAAATGTTCCGCTAATTTTGTTAGCTTCATCAGTAAATAGATACAAACATAGTTAAAACTATTAAAACATAGTTTAGGAAAGATTTGAGTTGCATATTATGACAAGTTGATTTTTAACATATTAACAAAGCAGTTAAAGGATTATTTTTATAACCCATAATCAATATAATACTTGGCAGGTTTAAACATTAGGCAGGAATGCGAATGAATAACTCTTGAGAATATATTCAAGAATATTCTCGAGAATCTTCTCGATAACATTTTCGGGAATATTCTTCTGAAAGAAAATTACCGAGAATTTTACATCACTAATGATATCATATAAATACCGAAATAAGACAAAGAAAGTACAGATGGCTGGGTCATACTTTAAGAAAACCTAGAGATACAATCAGTCATGCTGCTCTGGAATGCCAGGCGCAAGGGAGAAGAACTAGAGGGAGACCCCGCACATCATGGCAGAGAACAATAGAAGAGGAAACCGGAAGAACTATGGCACAGCTACGATTAATGGCTCAAGATAAAGAGAGGTGGAAACAGTTTGTGCAGAACTTATAACCCTAACTAATGTGTAATGTGTATATATGTATAGATGTATATAGATATGTGCATACGTATGTGTGCAACTTGATAAGAATTGTTAAGTATTACTTGTTAATTATTAGTTAATAATTAGAGTGTAATAGTTTTTTTTTATAACCCTATGTCCCGTCAGGGAATAATGGGTACAATAATAATAATAATAATAATGATATCATAGAATAATTTTTGATCTTCATCTTTTCTTTCTCCAAAGTCAATTATGTTCTTTTTCCTCTTTCATAATTTATTGTTTTTATCTTGATCGGTGTTGTTATAGACTCTTAACCAAATTAATTTTAGTATCGTTAAGAGCTTCATTACCGCACTTTTTTTATATAAAAAAATACATCGAACCAGAGTTTATTGATGAAGATAAAATATTGTACAATACACGTTTGCTTATGGCACATAACAAAACTCGTATGATTGCCTCAAAACTCGGCTCACTGCCTCATTTTGGCAATCAAACTCGTTTGGTTACGATGCTCATAATCAAACTTGTATCGTTAATATCTATTACATGCCCACAATTAGTTTGCTTTTTTGTGTGTAAAATATTTTTATAATTTTTTTCTTTTTACTGTAATTTTTACCTTGTCAGATTCTTTTTATCATATTGTATAAAACTTTGCATGATCTACTTTTTCTAAATTAAATCAATAAAAGAACGATATAAAGTTACATAAAAGGAAGATATTTGTTTTTTTTTCCAAAAATTTAGTAATTTAAGGTCTGTCAACTTTTCTATATTTGCTATAATTCCTGAAATCTCTACAACCATTACAAAAAAACTCACTGTAGAGGCATATTGAGATCGGCATACAAAAATCGTTTCAGGTCACTGAGGGTGATAAGATGTTCACATACGATTACCTGCTGCATCAACTGCAAGTCTTCAAGAGCGGAAACCTGGGGAACCGGCAGCCCCCGACCCCCATGCCGGAAGCAGAGGTGAGTGGGCATATTCTCTGCCATGACGATCGCTAATTACATTTTATAGGTGTGGCGTTCGTTCTTGAGGGAGCATGGCTTGAGCAAAACCCAGATATCTGCCAAAGAGTATTACAAGTTGTGGGAGGACGTCGTCAGTGACCCAAAGTCCTTTGCTCAGGAATTTAGAAAACATGAGGCTGATTTGTTATAATAATTGTTATGTTTGCTCTTTTTTTTGAAGGGTCGAATTTTTCATGTGGAGTATTGTAAGATCTTATGATTCTATAAGGCATATCGTCGTACTTAAAGCTTTCAGTATATATTCGTTGGTTGTGGTTTTGGCAAATCTTTCGTTGGAAATTATTTGCTTGAAATTATGTTTTAACAAATTAATAAGATCGTGCATTTGATATTTTTATTCTTTATTTTAATATGCCAATGTTATTGATGTTTTTATTGTTATACTGTATGGTTGTGCATTTTATAATGAGGGCATTATAAGTAAGTGCATTATTTTGTTAATATGATTTTTTATATGTATATATTTTCATACTCGAATAAAGATAATATTTTACTATAATTTGTGAGATATTTTGCAATCTTCTAACATTAACTCGATGCTGTCAATAGCCTGGAGACACATGAGTCTAACATGGCCAGTCTTCTTTTCTTTTCTTTCTTTCTCAGCCGTTTTCTACCCTTTGGGTATAGGCCTCCCTAAAGCTTCTCCAAGTAGCTCTATTTTGTGCTACCTGGTACCAATTTAAGCCTCCTGTTCTCTTGAGGTCGTTGCTCCATCGCATTTGTGGTCTTCCTACGCTTCGGCTGCTACTCCACGGTCTCCATCGTATTATCTTGCCACTCCATTTGTCTTGTCCTCTTGCCACGTGACCAGCCCAGTTCCATTTTAATGTCGCTATGTGGTTAACGATATCTATAACCTTTGTCTTCTCTCTTATCCATACATTCGTTTTGTGATCTATCAACGATATGCCGAGTATCCTTCTCTCAATTGCTCGTTGGTTAACTCTCAATTTGTTCAGTATAGATTTAGTGAATGTCCAGGTCTGTGCGCCGTAGGCTGTCACTGGCAGAATGCATTGATTATATATTTCGGCTTTCAGTGGAATTGGAATATTCGTAGCTAGTATGTCCTTTACCTTGTTATAGGCAGCCCACGTAAGTCGTATCCTTTCGTTTATTTCCAGTTCTTGGTTCGCCTTTCCTACGGTTATGGTCTGTCCTAGGTATTTGTATTTGGTTACCTTATCGATCTTGTTTGTTCCAAGAGTGACATATTGACTGTCGTCTTCGTTCTCTGTTGTCATGTATTTTGTTTTCTGGAAACTAATTTCAAGGCCAATACGGGCGGTTGCTCTGTGAACGTCCTCGATGAGGCTCACTAGCTCTGATTTTGATTGAGCAATCAGGACTATGTCATCAGCGAATAGTAGGTGATGCAGTCTCTCTCCACTGATATTGATGCCCCGGTTTTACCAATGAATTAATCTTAGCGCATCTTGCAGCACTAGAGTGAATAGCTTGGGCGACATATATCACCCTGTCTTACTCCTCGTCCGATGTTTATTTTGTCAGATGTGTCATGTAATTTTATTTGTAGAGTGGCTTTATTATAAATTTTTTTTTTTTTTAGGGTGTTGTATTGATGGTCAATTCTTGCTTCCTTGAGAGCTTGTTCGATTGCCCATAATTCGACGGTGTCGAAACCTTTCCGGAAATCTATAAATGCCAGCCAAAGGGGTATATTATACTCTGTTGTTTTTTCCAAGAGTGTTCTTATCGTTTGTAAGTGTTCGGTAGTGCTAAATTCTCATCTAAACCCTGCTTCTTCTCTTGGCTGGTAGAAATCCAGCTTCGGTGTTAGGCGGTTGGTTATAATTCTGGACAATAGCTTGTGGCCAGTAAGAACATGTAATTGCAGAAAAGACCGTTAATCAACGAATTTTCCCCTTTGCGTTGATTCAGGTTAATGATAACAAAGTTGGGTTGAGATTTTACTCTATGAAACCACATTTGTCATAAGCTCTAGTCTGCACTGCCGCTTACATAATTAATTATTGGTTTTGGGCACTGAATTTTGCAGATATGCATTTCCTTTTCCTTCCTGCCAGCCACAGCTTTTACCCAAACTGACGCGATGGTTATCAGATGTGGTTTTGAATTTGGCATGATAAACGGAACCTTATTCTTTGTAGTTCCTCTGCTGCAATCTGTTGGAGTGGTTGTAGCCACTGGTTCCACAACTGTCCAAACGGTTATGTTGCAAAAATGAACTCGATTTTGCTCTTAGTGGGTGCAGCTCTGAGTTTGTACCGAGTCCAAGGGTAAGTACATTTCCAGAACTTTGTTTCTAAAATTATAAAAATATAAAATATTAGGTGATTTGCAGCATTTTTTCCATAATTCAAATATTGAATATTACTGCTTAATATTAACACAGCTGTCGACAGAGTCATATCTTAAAAATGTTGGTGCCTGGGGCTGACCCCGTCATACCCCCCGATCTGTCCTGGCTTCTTTAAGTCATTAGTTTTTAAGGAATATGGAATATTGCATATTAATCAGAACTCAAAACATTTTTACATAAATTTGCATACTGTTCCTTAATTTCAATTACAGAAGCAGAGTTTATTACATAGCAAAATACCAGGACAAAGCTATCGACATTTTACCTATCTTGCCTTTTGCCTTTATAGAATTAATGATATTTTGAAACCTTAAAATGCGGCTACTTCTTGTTCAATTGAAATTACGAAGAAATTAAGTACCAGTTGTGACAATTTTAAATAAAATTTTAATGTGTCTTTGACAATACAGAGTTCTGTTTGAAACTTATTTTTCATGTAGAATTTTCAAGTAGCTAAGCTAATACAAAAAACAAATAGCTGATTTCATCTCCAAATTACTAACTCATATACCAAAACAGCTGTATTTTTTGCCAATATCAAGGTATCAGTTAAAACGTCACATTTTCCTCGCTTTTGAATATTTCTTCTATGGAAATTAAGGGGGTCGTCATTCAGGATAGAAAAATACTAAAATTTCATAAAAACGGGATATCTGGATATAGGGTGTTCTAAATACCGTTTCAAATTTTAATATCTTCAATCTTTATTTTCTCAATTTTTACTTCCCTGTACAATAAAGGAGGTAGGTAATGGATTCACCCCAAAAATTGGAAATTGAGTTTTTAACAGATCTTCACGTTTCAGAGTCTCCTGAACCCAAAAAACATGTTTTTGTTCATTGGTCTGTCTGTGTGTCTGTCTGTTTGTCTGTCTGCCTGTGAACAGAATATCTCAAAAACGGAAAGAGGTATGGCGTTGAAACTTCATATATAAGTTTTGTATACTATGTAGATGCGACAGCAAGCTTTTGAAGAAAATCGCATAACCAGAAGTAGGCGTTTCCTCTTGTAATTTTTCAGTTTTTGTCGATTTTTTCAAAAACGGCTCTAACGATTTTTTACAAACTTTATATTTTTATATATTTTAAATGTGTATTATTTTGAAATAGGTAATTTTCCAGTTCAATACCTCTAAAATGGGTTTCTTTTGTTTTCTTTCTATTTTTTTATTAACTCCTATTTTAATAGAACACTCCGTATATTGTAACATTTTTGAATTCAGCTTAAAATTTTAGAATAAATTTGTCTCTTGAACTAACGCTCTGTTTTGTACAGTTTTTGAACAATTTGTAATTTTCGAAAATTTTTGACAAATGCTTAAAAACTAAAAATAAAATTTCAAGATCACTGTAAAACGAAGTTGTGTCAGCGTATCACACCAGATTTTTTAAAATTGAACACCCTATATTTTATTATAACAATAAATAGAGCCTTAAATTTCTTTTCTTTTGACCCCAATAAGCTATACTTTATTCCATAGAGTATTTGAGAAATTAAGCTTTTAATAAACATCACGATAAATGTGTACCATTTGGCGCATGGTTTATAATAGTGCTGGTAAAAAAACTGTTTGACGGTTAACCGGCTCTCGGTTAAGTACGGTTATTTCATAAATCGTAAGCCAGTAAACCGGTTAACAGAAACAACCTCGGAAAAAAATTTACGGATCTATTTATTCGTGTTATAAAATATAGGGTGTTCTATTAAAATAAATGAGAAAACAAAGGTTGAAGATATGGAAATTTGAAACGGCATTTTGCAACACCTTGTATCAAAATATCCCGTTTTTATGAAACTTTAGTATTTTTGTATCCTAGATGACAATCTTCTAAATTTCCAGAGAATAAATATTCAAAAGTGGGAAAAATGAGACGTATTAAATGAAAGCTTGATATTGACAAAAAAATCTAGAAACGTTCATAAGTTGGAAACCCTGCATGCAATTTAAAAGAAAACTGACAGTTAAACGTAGAACATATAGGGGCTTAAATATCCGCGAAGAAATACAGGGTGTTCAATTAAAAAAAACTAACACTTTTTCGAGCCAAACTTTTCTGGAATACCCTTATATGTTAAAATAATTTTAAAATGTGTCTCTTTCAATCCCATAAGGATCGCTTCACTCAAATTTCTATCTGAAAAAGTAAAGGCGTAATCGGAGACAGGCGCACTAAATGGACACCCTACATATACTGTTAAATGCTAAAACATTAGACACATGTAATTTTAAAATGGTTATTGCCATAAATTAATGTACATATAGTGTGTTGCCGAAATACCTGCTTTAATTTTAACCACTTACAGAATTCGTCAAATAGACCAACTTTTGTATTTACAATTTTCTCGAAAACGTATATTTTTTAGCCATATTGCCCCCCCCCCTCCACAAAATTTGACGGGTTGTTTGTATCCTCAATTTATTTTTAATTCTATACAAATGATTACGATAAACATCTGTTTTTTTATTGCACAGCTCTCGATGTATCTGTTTCAACCAAACTTCCTGCTTATCTTTACTATTCCTTAGAAAAATATGCTCTTACAATTCATTCCTAATACAGCCATCAATGCATGCATGCTACATGCTGTGTGTGGGAATAAGAAAAACTTTTTAAATTTCAGTTTCAAATTCTTACAAATCTTGTAAAATAGAAAATAACAGGCAAATGAAGATAAATAAAATTGAAAATAGTTAGTTTTGTTGCTAAAGGAGCTGCAGGTAAAATGTAGAATACAAACAATATAGTTTGTACCTATCCTAATAATTAAAATTTAAGGTAGGTACACGCATTTAAATTATAGGAGATATTTAGGCGAGCCACTTGGGCCGGTTTCTGGAAACTAATTTATCGGGCCAGTTAGTTTAACTGTTCCATAAAGCAGTAAATGGGTTTCTGAAACAACAATTTGCCTTTAACTGTGCGTTTTTGCACATTTAAATTAACGCAGCAATGTGGTCAGTTAAATTAAGTGACAGCCCAGGTTAAAAGTGTCAAAGAGTATAAAAAAACCGCGAAACCGTTGTTTTGGAGTCGTTTGGTATTGTTCCTGTTCAAATTTAATATACATCCCAAGATTTTCATGTAACAAAATGTGCCTAGACCACCAATAATACAAATATGTAGCAAAGCATAGGTTAGCAGTAGCACATGCGTACATGCGTTTGCGCACCGGAGATGGAATTAACGGTTTCTTTTGCACGTGGTAGCGTGTATCGAGACATTTTGGTGTTTTTAACAAGAACTGAAAGATTTGAAGACTTCCATATAACAGAATCAGTTCTTTGGCAGCACTTTGGTACTCGCGTGTGCTCAGAATGTATTTTCTTAAATTATCGTACAGCGCATGAAGCTGCTTGGCAGTTCTATGGACCATTTGATTTTGCGAACTAAATTCTCTGGCAATTTCTTGCCAAGCCAAATTTTTTCTTGCTGTAATTACCGCATCGGATTGTTTATTTTCCAATTCCAAGATCGACTTATATTTGGTGGTAACCACCTTGAAGAGGAAAAAATGTCCCCCTCGGTGAAATTCTTCCTCTCATTCGCTTGGGGTCCATAATTTAACAAAAATGATTCACCCAAAACACAAAAAGTTTTGAATTTTCTGTCAATTTTGACGGAGGCGATAGTAGCGCATCTATCGCATTTTTTGATAACTATTAGTTCAGTGTAGAACCCGTAGTTAGTTAACCGGTCTATAAACTAATGGAGATTGTTTTCAGAAACCCGACGTAATTTTATGGATCAGTTAAATTAATGGGCTCGTTTGTTAACGGTCAGTTAAAAATTTGTTTCAGAAACCGGCCCCAATCATTTAATGTTTAATGACCACAACAGAATTAGGCGAAACCGTAAATACTTCTACCAGTGTTGATAAAAGTAGTTGGGTTAGTAATATAAAGCTTGCAGCTTCTTAAAAAAATATTAACAAAACAATGCAAATTAAGTGCACTGCTCTAACGTTGTATTGTGTTTGCAGATATATAAATTAAAGTTACTTCGACACGAAGTGTACGAAGTATTGAAATTCCCTCATATCGAAAACCACTCTGACTCAAATATCTCTAAAATTCGAGCCAACCGACTAATGAACCCACTATATCAAATCTCCGTCTCGGCGGTGCGGATCTTTTGGTGAAGATCCCAGCCCACTAGATCAATCCCCCGCATTGGGGGGTGCCTAAACGTGCTGTGCGGGGGATGTATGTTCGTATGTGTACACGATTCCGGTCGCCAGGAACCTTCCTGAAGTCTTGGATCGTTTTCATACGATAGGTCCTCCGAAAATGAAGGCAACATCAACTTTTGAGCTATGGTCGTCGGCAAAAATTTTTTTTTTTTTTTTTAATAAATAACAGGTTCGTAGCATTTCATTGTATTAGCGAAACGGAGTGATGCTGAGTATCGAAGTATTCTTGGAAAGCACGGAAGGGCGCTTTTTTTGGGTGGGGGGTACCGTATATTTTTTATTTTGCTTAGAAGTTTCTCTTTCATGTGTTGCATTGTTTGAATATTGATTTATTCATAGGTTTAAATTCGAAAAAATATAAGATTTATGGTGCAAATTAAGAGTCAGTGAAAGTTGAAGTGCATAAGTATCTGAAAATTCATTGATATGTATCCGTGCAAGAATCGCGGAATTAAACAAATTTTAAGTGTAAAACTAAGTGCTGATAACACGGCCAACATAGATTACAACTTTCCGGCGCGCGACGGTCCTAAACCGGCTGAATTTATACGACGCGCGGGGGCAGCGGGCACATATTTTGGCGAAAATCGTACGACACTCATCAATGACTAATAGAAAAATTAGTTCACCATTCGTAACCAAGACAACTAAAAAATGTCTTGGAAATGTATGGCGGATTACTTCTTTTTAGGGTTTGTGTCGTTACGATTTTCTTACCGAATCTGCATTCGAGTATTAATTTATTCATATTCGGAAATTATCTTTCGTGCATTCCAACAACATCCTAATTTGCCCTTGCGTCCCGCTCGGGAATATTAATACGACGTTGTTGGAACGCACTCAAATAATTTTCCGGAAAGAATTAATGCTCTTATGAGATTATATGTGACAATTTCAATTGGGGCGGCAAAGGCGATTGTAACACCCACCGGCAGGAACAGAAATAAGAAAGCGAAAGGGGAGCACACGTGAATTAAGTAGTATGGACGTTAATAAGAACTATAAATAGAAAGAAAAGAAGGCGAGGAAACGACGAAAATGAGGAAGAAAAAGACAATTTCGGGCCCTGCAAAAGAACACTCCTGTCACCAATAGGCAATAGAAGCGGCCAATCGACAATTGGAAGGGAGGTAGCAGAAGATAACGTTGAAATACGAGAAGGGTAAATAGATGAACTAAAAGACACGATGAAGGACATGAAGAATACATTCATACCCTAAAGAAACTACACAGTTGAAGGAAGAGCTGAAGGATGTTAATGCCACTTCTTGTTAACTATAGTTTCCCTAAATATTTTCAAATATTGCAACTGGCGGGCGACTCGTTGGGGACGGTGTACAGTTATCTAATGATGTAATTACCAAATATAATAAGCGCCAACAAGTTTTGAAATTACAACAAATATACTCAGGTAGGTCGAGAAGTTATAAACTCAGTTTGAATCGCAGCAGTCTATAACACAATATCTGAAACACAGAAGGTGGCAGTAACTAAATCAGACAATGAATGGTATAAACAGTGCATTAGATTTACTAAACCACGTTACATATAGCAACCAGTACCTACAGAAATTCTATGGTTTTGATTAGGCGTTACTTACTCGAAAGGTGCACCCCAAATAACGCTAACGTAGCAGTGATTAGCACAATTCAATGTTCAATCTTATATTAAACCAGTAAAATGTACAATTACACATTACGAACAGCTACAGTTTCTTTAATATCTCCCTCAGTACCAATATCATTGCTACATATCATTAGGTCGTAGACTTCTGATCCGAGAACGTCATGCCTATGCAGGAGATGAATCAAAGAGTCCCCAAACGGGCTGTGGAGAATGCTGGCAAATGTCACAGCATACAAAGCACTCAGGCGATGAGGTCCAAACTCGAACTAGGCCCAGAAGCAAAGGGGCCCTCCGAAGTAAGAGGAATCGATGAAGTTTTTACAGCTTTCGGGTGACGCCTGGAGAGAATTCTCAAGCAAGCACAACCGCTGATGATTTGCAACTCACAGGTGACGCTAAAAATACCGGACGAAATTCAGCGAATTGCATTACGTTACCAGAATCGAAATTGAATTAATTAACTCACCCTATAATACAGGTAATTGGCCAGGACGGCTAGCAAACATGTGATAAATAAACCGTCTTAAGAAAACGGACCGCGTCCAAATAAATGCGCTTTTACACGGCCAAGAATTATGCAAGAAATAAATTCTAATGTTAATTACGCCTTTTACACGTAACAAGGAAAGACAACGAATGGGAAAAAGACAAGAAGAAATTATAATTGAGAATTACTGAGCATGAAAATAATTTGGAAAGGCATGAAAAAGAAAAACGTCGAAATAACAGTGCTAAAAGGAGTAACTATTAAAGAAGATGAGATAAATGAAGGCATTGAACAGCTTATTTAAGACAAAGTAAGAATCGACAAAAAAACTAAATAATTATGGTAGAAATACAAACATGGAATATGAAAAAAGAAATCATGGAGAGGAAAAAACCAACTAAGATGTACAAAAATATTTATTGAAAATGACCTAACGGTTGAAAAACGGAAGACTCAAACCTGCATACGCTATACCCTCAGAGAACAAAGAACCAAGGTAAAAAAGCGATAGTAGAGTACTAGAAGATAATAATAGACGAAAGGTATGATTGGGACCGCCAGCTACAGGACGTTGTGAAAATTAGCCCAAAAAAACGAGGAATTGAAATAAGCTATAGGAAATCTATGGCGATACTGGCAAAGAAATGGCGAATGAAAAAAAGAAAAGATGATTATAACCGGCCAAGAGGAGGACAAGCGAGAAACAATATACACGAAAATTGAGATGTGGAACATTAGCAGCTTGAGTGGGAAGAAAAGTGAACTGAATTCAAGAAAGTAAAACACCAATTCCTGGCAATTACTAAAACAAAGAAGAAAGGGCAAGTCTGAGTAGAGCTTGTAAAGGGGTACTGCTTGACATACAGCGGAGTGCTGGAAAAAAAAGAAGAAGGACAGGTGTAGAATTAAATATTAGAAGAAGAGGAAATTTCAAACGTGAAGAATTGGACGGCGAGAACGGAAAGAATTCTTGTAGTGCAGATACATAGAGAGAATGAAGACCTGAGTAGTAGTGGTATACGGAGCCAATGATAATGTAAGGGCAGAGAAAAAGGACGCATTGTTTCAAACACTGCAGGAGGTAGTCGAGGAACAACAGGGCAGGGTTATGATACTGGGAGACCTAAACGGGCGAGTAAGCAACAATTAAGAAAGATGGGAAGGAGTTGTAGGACAAAATGGAGAACAAGAAAAATAATAATGGCTGTTGTGATTTTGTCTAATGAACGATTTAGTAATTACAAACAAGCTATCCAAACATAAAGACATACACAAGTACACCAGGATCGAGCCCGGAAGAAGAGAAAAATCTGTCATAGAATACGAGGACAGGAGAAGACAAGTGGTGAGTACAAAAGTAAAAAGAAAGAGTGAAATAGGTAGTGACTATTACCTTATGGAAACAAAAAAAATAAAAATATCAAAATTGAGATACAAAGAATATCAAGTAAGATGTTGTGATAGTGTAGTACTGGAAATTGAGGAATAGCTTGGTGAAGAAAAGCAGACATTAAAAGGAATGTGGGGTGTATTAGAGAGTGCATTATTAAGAGCAACCGAGAAGATATGCGGGAAAACAAAAATAGGAGAAAAGAAGAAACAAACGCGATGGTGATCTTCGAAGGTGAAAGAGGAAGTAAAGAAGCAAAAGCAGCGTTGGAAGAAGGATTTGGCAACAAAAATGATAGTGATTATGAAGAATATAAATTTCAAAGAAAAATTGTTAAAGAGACAGTAGCAGCAGCCAAAGCGAAAGCATGGGAGGAATTCGGATACAAAATGGAAAAATAAAGTAAGGAAAAATAATTTTACAGCATGTTAAAACGCATAATACCAGATAAAGTCCTTTTAAAGGTGTAATAGACAAAGATACAATGGAAATATGAAAACATATTTCAAAAAGCTACTAAAAGAGGTAGGCTCCGAAGAAGCACTGACTTTCCCAAAATCCGAGCACAGCCAAGAAGAACGCAATAAAAACGGTTGTGAAAAAGAAATAATAGAGACAGAACTGGAAAAAGCCCTAGAGCGGGTGAAGGTAGGAAAGGCTGCGGGGCACGATCAAATGCCGGCTGAAATGTTAAAGTACATGGGAGGCAAAGGACAGGATCTGTTTTTGAAGATTATAAACTAGGTCTGGAACACAGCATAAATCTCGTCGGATTGGGAAGTTGCAATACTAGTTCCAATATTTAAAGAGAAAGGGGACAATAAGGACTGTGATAACTACAGAGGGATCTCTTTGCTGAGCGTCCCGGGCAAAATATATTGAAGAATGCTGGAGAGAAGGTTGATGGGATTGGAGCACAGATTAGAGGAGTGCAAGAAATAATATGCAGCCTTAGACAAATTTCAGAAAAAGCCGTGTCGTGCGACAGGGAAGTGTATTTATGCTTCATTGACCTAGAAAAAGAGTTCGATGAAGTACCGAGGGATGAAATATGAAACTGCATGCGAAAAGAAGTGCCCGAAAACCTGATCAAAGCGGTAAGAAGTTTTTACAAGAACTGCCGAAACTATATAAGAACAGGTAATGCAAGACCAAAATAATTTAAAAGAAACTGTTGCATTTGACAAAGTGGAATATTGACCCCTCTTCTATTTATTTTACTTTTAGATGACGTCATCAAGTGCTGTAAAAATGAATTAAGATATGCTAAAGTAGGATTCCTAAGGCCCTGAACACACGGGATTCCGTATCCCAGATTCGGAATGCGGGATATAGAATCTGAGTCTGTTCAGACACGGCGACTGAATCTCAGAAGCGGGCCTTCAGTCACTTGCAGTGCCGTGCTGTTATGGACCTAGCATTGCTGTTCTTTGTTTCTGTCGAATTAGTCTAGAAGTGCTGTATTTAAAGTCAGGGATTGGGTTCTACAAAGCTAATAAACTTTTTATTGTCAAATAATGTACGCTCTATGATCGTTGTATAGTAAGGAATGCCTTGGCTATTCGATTTAAATAGAAGTTGCAGAAAATCTGCTACGCCTATGATATGATATCATATGTTCTGGCTGGCAAAAGTAGGCGAGTCCAGGCCGTGGTACACGTGGACTCATATCCTCTATATGCTCCAATGGTAAATCGGTATCCGAGATACAGAATTTGTCGCCGGCGGCCGAAATGGAGAGATAAGGAAAATCGGCCGCCGGCGACACATTCTGTATCTCGGATACCGATTTACCATTGGAGCATATAGAGGATATGAGTCCACGTGTACCACGGCCTGGACTCGCCTACTTTTGCCAGCCAGAACATATGATATCATGTCATACGCGTAGCAGATTTTCTTCAACTTCAATTTAAATCGAATAAGCAAGGCGTTCATTACTATACAACGATCATAGAATGTACATTATTTGACAATGAAAAATTTATTAGCTTAGTAGAGCCCAATCCCTGACTTTAAATACAGCACTTCTAGACTAATTCGACAGAAACAAAGAACAGCAATGCTAGGTCCATAACAGCACGGCACTGCAAGTGACTGAAGGCCCGCGTCTGAGATTCAGTCGCCGTGTCTGAACAGACTCAGATTCTGTATCCCGCATTCCGAATCTGGGATACGGAATCTCGTGTGTTCAGGGCCTAAGGATTACCTAATAGACGGCGCAGTTTTAGAACAGCAAGTATTATTGGGGTCAGTGCGTCAGTGATATGTGCAGATGGCTTCTTCGACTGCGAAATAAGCAACAAATTGAGTGCTAGTAATAGATTGTTTTATACTCGAAACAATACATTTTTAAATAAAAATGAAGTTTCAAACAGGACTAAAAATATCAGTATACAAATCAGTGTTTATACCGACTCTCATGTACAATCCGCGCAGCTAAAATTCGTAAGGGGTGCACGAGACTGAACCGAATACCTAATAACACAGTAAGGGAAATATTAGAAGTCAAATACATGGAAGCGAAACTAGAAGAAAGGCAGCTAAGATGGTATGGACATATAGAGACGATGGACCAGAGCAGACTTCCTCTGCAAGTGTGGACAGCCAAGATGAAAGGACAGAGACGGAGAGGACGGCATCGAACAACTTGCTATGCGATTCAAATCAGTTTAAGAGGGACGAATTTTGGACAAGCCATACAAGTGATTGCAGACCGAGCAGGGTAGGAATCTATCTGCCAAACCCTTACACCACAAAGGTAGAAGGGTCGTGATTAAGCACGTAAGTTAAATCCGTGAAATGCAGCTCTTAAATTGACCCCAACACATATTCAAGACTGACAACAGAATATTACAGTTTTCCGACCAAAACAATAACTTTTAGTATTTTTTATTAATTGTTGGTACTTACTAATATCCATTATTTACGAATTAAACTAAATGGCTGTATATAATTCAGGTTTTAAGATCTAGATGATTAACTGTGTTTTCAGTAATAATATCATTGTCCCCTGTATTATTGAAAATTAGTACAGGATATTTGGTGAGTATTTATTAACGTTATTTTTTATTTCTCCTTCATACCTAATATACAGGGTGTCCAAAAAATGGTTGATTAACTATACGGTGCGTTACTTGGAGATGCCTAGCGAACCCTGGAAACATATTTAAAAATTCTCTGGGTCGTATTTTTCGCAAAATGTTTGGTCAAAGGTGGGTGATAAAATCTATTTATGTATTTAAATAACTGGTGTGTAATTATTGTGTCAGATATATTTGGGACATATTTAATACGTCCCAGATATATCTGACACAATAATTACACACCAGTTATTTAAATAAATGGATTTTATCACCCACTTTTGACCAAAAATTTTTCGAAAAATGCGGCCCAGGAAATTTTTAAAATATTTTTCCAGGGTTTACTAGGCATCCCCAAGTAACGCACCGTAGAGTTAATCCGCCATTTTTTGGACACCCTGTATAAAGGACTAAACTATATAAGAACTATACAGTTTTTTCAGTTTTATGGTCTACTGGATATGCATTAAATTCAAAAAAATTGTTTAATTTCTGTATTGCCAAAATTAACTATGTTAAAGTATATACAGAGTGTCCCATAAAGTTCTCTACATATGGAAAACCTTTTTAATCATCTATCAACAAAAGTATTCTTCATAAAAAGTACTGCATTACTCAAAAACCAAAATGCGATTATAAAATTCCAAAATTATCTGATATTATACAGAATGAATAAAAAAATAATAATTGTGATAACTTACTATCTACTCGTACTTTTACTTTATTGATGATATAATTATATAGGTTTCTCAATAATGTAACTAGATGACTGGGCGTCCCCATATTCTTCAGTATTTTCCATATGTGTTTTCATTTTACTGAATCGAAGTCCGTTCGATAGTAAGTAAAACATATAAGCATTGGTGTATTATGTTCTCTGGCTTTCTCGATTAGTTGTCGTAGCCCTAGAATCTGTTCTCGGGTGCTTCTCCTTTTCACAAAACTTGTTTGTTTCTTCTGGATTTTATTTTCAAGGTAAGATTATGGGCGTTTATTTAGTATGTGTACGAATATTTAACTCGCATGTAACAGTAGAGAGATTAGCTTGTAGTTATTGCAGCCTTTTGTTTATGCTTTTTTATGAATCGGGATAAAAGTTAATTCTGTCCAGTCATCAGGCCATTTGCAAGTCTCCTAAATTTGATTGCATAAATGGTGGAATATTTTCACGCACTGTTCGCCCATTACCTATATTGCTTCTGCTGCTATTTGGTCATTGCGAGTAGCTTCCCCCAATTTCAATTTCTTAATGACCCTTGTTATTTCGCTTTCTAATATATTAGGTTCTCTCTCTTCTTCATTGTTTTCTGCTACATGATCACTTGGAGCATTGTCACTGAAAATATTTTTACAGTACCTTCTCCATGTTTCCAGTATTGTGTCTATTTCTATTTCTGCTTGTTCTGAATAGGATTTTGTTGTTTTAATGTATGATCTCCATCGTGATCGTACCGTTATGTAGTCAATTTGATTCTTATATATTATGTATTTGCAAGGTCGATGAGCAATTACTGGCAATTTAAGTTTACCCTGATGTGTTTACATATTTACCAGAAAATTTCTCCCACCTTACGAACATAGAAAAGATATCAGCTAAATTAATATGTTTATCCAACACCGTGAGTTATTAAGCCCATAACTATGGTGATTTTAGGAATTTAAAGTGGCCTATAAGTCACTAGTGAGTTATAAACCATAAGGCACTAGTGTGTTATAAACCATAAGTCACTCTCGATAAAAAAAACTATTGAAAATTAACATTTTATTCAGAACACATTACAGAACATATTACATCCATAACGCAATATTACATACTCAATATAATACATTTTAGAACATCACTTATTAATATTAATATTTATATTAATGTCAATTGCATAGTTGTTACTTCTAGTCATTTGACAATTTACATTATTATTGGAAATTTCATTACGTGATTCTGCGCTATTCACTACAATACTTGGAACAGTGGCGGTGGTGAACTCAGAACCTCCTTGAATTTTTCTTGCTGTGTTAATTTTTTCTCCCAACGATTCTTCAATGTACCCCTCTGCCACAGTAGACGATTTCCATCCACCGTGGCGTTTAAGCGCTGTTATGTTGCCTCCACCATTAACCAACAGTGTAGCAGAAGACCGTCTCAAACTGTGACCAGTGTAAGCCTCTGCATGTGGTAGTTTCAAGTAAGATGCGATTCGGAATGGCACCTTAGACAATGTGTTTATTCCAACTGGTTGGATCGTGCATTTTTGATGTTTGTAATTCAAAAAAAATCTACGGTGTGGTACCTTGGCAGGTCGTAATGAAACATAGTTTCTATAGAGATCAATAGGACTGACAGGATATCCCTCGTTTATGACAGTGAAACTTCGAGGTTTGTTGGTTTTTGTATCAGGAATGGAAATATAGAGATATGATCCCTTGTCTTCGATGTGCTCAACACTCAAATTTGTCAGCTCATTACAACGGCATGCCCCCGCAATACCCATTATTAGTGCAACCTATAAACATATATTTAAATAGGATTTACGGAAATCAAATAGGCACTATCTCACCTTCTCCATCAGATATTCACTGTCCGGAGCACTTCTTAGAAACTGCTCAATATGTTCCTTTTCCAAAATCTTGGCTTTCTTTGGTTTATGTGCTCTTGACTCACTTTTCAAGAAAGATATAAGCCTACCATATTTCGATATGTCGACATTTTTATGAAATTTTAACGTTGCTTTCAACATCGAGTATTTTGTCCACATTGACGAACCTACATTTTTCTTTCCAATTTCAACAAAATACGCCAACAATATTTCTTCGGTTATACCACTAACTCCTTTCTCTTCTCTCCAGGACTTGAATAGCCCGAATTCCTTTTCATAAATATCCTTCGATTTCTTGGGTATTATTTTTGATAATGCTAGTTTAGCATCATTTTGAATTTCAGCAGGAACAAACACTTTTTCTTCCATTAGGTATTCGGCGTCGTTTTCATGTGTTGACACTTTTGTGAAACCAAACACGATTATTGTTTCAATGTAAACAAAACTTTTATGTGCCATGGTGATCGCGTCAAAGCCTTCCCATAAATTGAGCTACTTTTAATAATTTGTCAAATAAAAATGTCACAACTGTCATCAGAAAAAGGATGCGTTTTAACGAAATTCTGAAGGTGTTGGATAAAATTATGTATGGAACTCGTGTGTTATCGGTCATAAGTCACTTTTAAAAACAAAGCCACTCGCACAAAGTGCTCGTGGCTTACCCGTTTTTTCTCGTGACTTATTTCCCTTATAACACACTTGTACCATAAATAACTAATTCATAACTTCACAACGCACAGATAAACAAAAGTAAAAAAATAACATTAACATTTAAAATATTTATTTCCTATTTCTATTAAAAATAGGAAACAAACATTACAACTTACAACACAAACATACAGTTGCTGTTAAAGATGTAGATTCCCAATGATGCTGCTTTAATTCACTTTTTAACACAAATATTGAATTTTTTATTCGTTAAAAGTCTCATCAACAAAATGCAATGCGCAAGTGACAAAGATTCGTGAGAGAACCCTTTTATAAGCTATTTTTACAAGTTTTTCCCCTAATTACGAGCAGCTACTTGTAAAAAAATCCCCCATTTATTATGTATTTGAACCAGATTTTTTTTCTTACAAAATGCTATTATACCGATACCGATATAAATATCGGTGCATCGGTATTGTATCGGCAAATTTTGCCGATAATCGGTATCAGCAAAATTTTGCCGATATATATATAGGCAAATTTAAGATCAACCATTTTATTAATTATTTGTATGTAAAAACTTATTTTTAACATTTTTTTTTAATAAAACAACTAAATTATTTCTAACATATTATTTTTATTAATTTTATATTATTTACACTTTATGTGAAAAATTAAATAGGGCATAATAATATGTTAGTCATTGAAAACATCAACCTTTTAACCAAACTAGACAAGTAGTAGTTAACTTAAAATGACTAAGTAAACCATTATTTAAAGTAAAATGTAAAAATAAAATAACCGCTGGAGTTACAGGATGGAAAATACAAGTAAATAAGTATTAACGTTAAAGAAGAAATAAAATATTAATTAAATAAATAAATTAATTAATTAATAATCAAAGTTTAACTTCTTTAAATTGCGGTGCAAAAATATCAAACTTTCGCCACGCTCCGGTATCAATTTGTTTCTTTTGTTACAATAAATATTTCCTGCATCAGAAAAAATCTGCTCGCTAAAAACACTTGCAGCTGGAGCATATATTTTTTTATTAAAGTTCCACCATTCAAATGGAGATCCATCTCTAGGAATTACAGATGTTGCAAGGTAGAGGCTAATTTCTTTTTCTAGTTTTTGTTCTTTAGGTTCTATAGTTTTCCTTTTTTTTAAAGCTTCACCTTCACCAACAATGTTTTCGTAAGATTCCCAAAAAGAACAATGTGAATCTCTCTTTTTCTTAGCTCTGTTCTTGATAAAGATAAATCTTCATCACTGCTACTGGACATGGTTTTTTCCTCAGTATTATAGGGAAGTGGCTCCTCACTTGAGGTATGTTCTTTACCAAGAATTATTTGCCTAATTTCACGTAATATGCGATCTCCCAAGCGATTGTCATAAAATTTTCTTTTAAAACGGGGGTTGACCTTTCTAAAATTTGTTATAGGGCCATAATTTATCATTATAAACAACTTTTCTTAATACAATTTTTCCGTATCATGAACAAAAAGGGTAGTTTACCTGACAATAAAATACAATTTTCTAAAAAATAAGTTTTTTATAAGTCGACAAATCTTTCTGAAATTTGGTCTAGTGCCATAATTTATCATTATCAACAACTTTTCTTAATTAAATTTTGCCGTATCATGACCAAAAAGGGTAGTTTACCTGAAAATAAAATAGTTTTCGCTTCCCTGTCAAGGCCTACTTGTTTTTCAAAAACTGAAAATATTCTTAAAATTCGTTTCACACCAAGCAGGGCGGAATCCCAAAATATGAAATTCCAATTCGAAAATTTTTGGTCAATCATACCTATTGTAAACTCAATCCGGGGACATACTGTAGATTGTTTGTTTTTCTTCTTTTGTTTATTATATCCGCGTCTATTTTTCCATCTTCCGATAGTATGCTTCCTAGGTAATTAAAATTTGGTACTTGTTCTATTCTGTTTTCTTTACATGTTATGTTTATTGTTTCATTATCTTCAGTCGGTCCATTTATTATCAAAACTTTTGTTTTATTTGTGTTTGTCTCCATTTTTAGTTTTTCGATCTCTGTCGTCCATATATCGTCATATAGCTCTATTTCTAATTGTTTCTGATACTTCGTTGTTATTTCTTCAATATTCAGCTTTTTCGTATCTGTTTTATTGTATTTTTTGTCTCTTTGTTCTTATATGTTTTCTTTATGTTAGTCTTCATTATCACCAATTTGTGGTCTGTTCCCACTTCTACTTCTCCTTCTACTTTTACTTCATTGATGAATTTTTTGGCTTCTTGTGTATATACCATATAGTCAATTATAATAATAATAATAATAATAATAATGGACTTTTATTTTCAGTCTAGACATAAACATATACCGTTGTTCTGGTGATTGGTAGAAACATTTGTTCCCTATTGGTAGATCATTCCAAAGTTGTTAAATTTTTTATTTCTAATTTTTCTGTAGATGTTTGTATTTCCTAGTTTACTCGTGTAACGTATTGTTTCCTTACTGTGCAATCCTGTAGTTTGTAGCTCTTGATACTGGCTGATTTGATCACGTCTTACTTGGTGTTAGTTTCAGCTAAGAAGTGGTCACTGCCTAATTCCACTCCTCACCTGGCTTTCACATCTTTAATTCTTTTTTTATTTTCTTTTTCTGTTAACACCAGGTCCATAATTTGCTTTTCATTCCTGCTTACCAACTTTCTTGTGTATTTGTGAATGTCTTTGTGTTTGAATCATGTATTTGCCACTATACAGTCAATTACCATACATAAGTGTATTATTCTTTTTCCATTATTATTCAACTTGGGTTCTCCCCATCTTCTGACTACCTTGTGTCCCTTCTATGTTATTACCTACAGGTGTATTTAGGTCCCCCATGATGACAATGCTGTTTGTTATATTGTTAAATTCTTGTTGAAATTGTGCTCAGAATGTATCCATTCTTTTTTGTCATTTTCATTCGATCCATAATCCGTATGCTATGAGTACTAATATGATATACATTTCAATTTCTATTCCTAATTCAATGGTCATTAATATCTCCAAGATAGAACGGCATCTTTTAATATAAATTAATTTAACTAAGCAAGTTACTCCTGCTTGTGCTCATACTCTTTCCTCTATCCCACTGTAAAATAACAAATGGCCTTCTTTCATTTCAGTGCTGCCCTTATTTTTCTTCTTTTTTTTTGTCAGTGCCAGAATATGTATGTTTGTTTTCTCAAATTCTTCAAGCAGTTCTATTTCTTTTCCACTTAAACTTGCACACACCTAGTTTGATTTTAATTTGTATATTTTTACCTCTGCTTTTAATGTCTTGACCCTCCGTAACTTTTGTATTATATTCAACCATATGTTTATTCATCGCCGCTTTCGTCATCATCAATATGTCCGGCTGTCTTTTCTCACCCCCTTTAGAAACAATAGAAATATTTAAAATTTTAAGATTGATATCTATTATAGCAAGAAAGAACTAGTGTGATTCTTGAAAGATACCTGAAAGATATTTTACCGTAGAATCGGATTTAAATAGATGTTCGAATATAGCAGCAGTTGAGCAATCTGATAAAATTACATATTAATCCTTCCTAAAGAAGTTTTTAAGTAATGAACCATAGGCATTTATCACCGAATTTTACTTTATATTTGATTTTTTCGAGAGATCTCAGATGTTTTTTATACTGGCATTAGGAAGCATGTCTTAAGAGATAATATCAGTTTGATCTTGAAAAAAAATATGTAGTTTTTGCCTGTTTCATTGTTCTTCAATAAAAAACTTGAAAAACAAATAACCTTTATTAATTTTTCTGTACGTAGTAGCTCTAAAAGAAAATTGGGATCTAATCTAATCAAGTATAACATACTGCACCCGAAAATGTACTACATTGTGTAACACAAATTCGTTATAACCCCTCACCACACAAATATTTAACAACTGCTAAATATGTATTTTGACAGCCAAGCTGTCATTATCAGTAGCTACGAAAAACTTACACAGCAAAAAGGCACTTCCATTTGTGATTTGGTCACGAGTATTTCGTTGCCTTGTCTTGCTGTGTAAATTTTTCGTAGCTACTGGTGATGACAGCTTGGCTGTCAAAATACATATTTAGCAGTTGTTAAATATTTGTGTGGTGAGGGGTTATAACGAATTTGTGATATTTTCAAACCACAGGCTCCAGCAGTGTTTTAAACATTTTATAATATAAAACCTTAATGAAGCTTAATTCTTATAAATTTGTATTATACTTACGTAGATTGTTATGAGTTTTTTTTTTGTATTTAAGACTATACCAATTGCGTTAGAAGGCAGAGACGTGGTTGCCATGGCAAGAACAGGAAGTGGAAAAACTGCCTGTTTCATAATTCCTCTTTTTGAAAAACTTAAAGCACGAATTGCAAAGGCTGGCGCCAGAGCTTTAGTCCTGTCTCCAACAAGAGAATTGGCCCTTCAGGTTGGTATTACATTACATGGTAATTGTTCAATTCATCAAAATTGTTTTGTTTGTAGACACTGCAATTCATCAAAGACCTAGGTAGATTTTCAGATCTGAAAGCTGCAGTCATTTTGGGTGGTGATTCGATGGACAGTCAATTTTCTGCAATTCATGGTAATCCAGATATAATAGTAGCAACCCCTGGACGATTTCTACATGTATGTGTGGAAATGGATCTTAAGTTAAATAGCATCGAGTATGTAGTGTTTGATGAAGCTGACAGGTTATTTGAAATGGGATTTGGTGAACAGTTAACTAATATCATGCAAAAGCTACCGGACACAAGACAAACTTTACTCTTTTCTGCAACTCTTCCCAAGGTTTTAGTTGAGTTTGCAAAAGCCGGCTTAAGCGATCCTGTATTGATTCGGTACGGTATTTCATTTTATAGTGTAAATAGATTATACAATAGTATAATTACAGATTAGATGTCGAATCCAAACTGCCTTCAGAATTAAATCTTTTATTCATAACTGTTCGCCCAGAGGAACATGTAGCTGCTCTGATGGTTCTTCTCAAATCACATATTGATTTAAATCAACAAACCGTTGTTTTTGCTGCGACAAAACATCACGTGGAATATCTGCATATGGTTAGTAAACTATATAAATTTGAATTTTTTACGAATTTTACTATTTCTAGATATTAGATTATGCTAATATTACCAACACATATATTTATTCGAATCTGGATCCATCAGCAAGAAAAATTAATGCTGCAAAGTTTAGGCAAAATAAAGTTAATGTGTTAGTTGTTACGGATGTCGCAGCTCGTGGACTGGACATACCACATTTGGACAATGTAATTAATTTTAATTTTCCAGCTAAATCCAAATTGTTTGTTCATAGAGTAGGTAAGTTTGTAATAAATAGTTTTCCGGAATAAATTTTCAATGTATATTTTTTGTATTCAAAAGGTCGCTGTGCTCGAGCTGGTAGATCTGGAACAGCGTATTCTCTGGTTACTCCAGATGAATACCCCTATTTATTAGACCTGCATCTTTTCTTGGGACAACCACTGTCAATAGTAACTTCAAATAAAAGTAGTGGTAATATTGGCCGTCTGCCTCAAGCGTGGCTTGAAGAACAACAGAGCACTCTTTTTATGCTGCATGATAATCATGCAGATTTGGTAAGTATTTTTTCTAGGAAAGATGAGATATTGTGCTACTTAATCTTATTTAATAGATTAGCATGAGAGGAGTTACAGAAAATGCTTATAAACAATATGTGCGTTCAAGACCCCTCGCTTCTTCCGATAGTAATCGCAGAGTCAAGGAATTATCTTTTAATACTTGTGGAATACATCCTGCTTTTAAAATTAAAAATGAACGTTTAGTGGAAGAAAGAGAAAATTTCTTAGATCAAATGAAAAATTACAGACCCCAGGGTGTAAGTTGCAATACAGTTGTTGTAAACGTAAAATATTTAAATGTGATTTTTATTTTATTATAGACTGTATTTGAAATATGCAGTAAAAACAAATCTCAAGATTATTTGACCATGAAAGCGAAACGAGCATTTCATAAAGATGCAATAGCATCTCACCATCTCAAAGTCAAACAACAACTTGTCAAAGAAGAAACCGACGATAATAGAGAAACACTTCCTGAAAGTACCTCCAATGACATAAACGAAACGTTTGACCACATTATTTTACCCAAAAAAAGAAGAATAGATGATTTGTACAAAAATAAAGTGAAGAAGCAGAAAATAAAGGATGAAGACAATTATATACCATATGCAGCACGCGATCAGCACACAGAAGAAGGGTAAATGCGTATAGAATTTTAATGTAGTAACTGTAGTTCACATTATTTGTTTATAGGTTGGCCGTAAATAGCTTCGAGCGAGAAGCTTCTAAAGTGCAGTTGGATTTAACTGGAGATTCAACGGAGATGATGCAAAGATCAAAACAAATGATGCGGTGGGATAGAAAGAAGAAGAAAATGATGGTCTTTAATCCGGTAAATTTATCTAAATAAACGCAGCATCACCTTAATTAATGTAAATTGCTTCAGGACCCTAAAAAGGGTAAAATTAAAACTGAGTCTGGTACTTGGATACCGGCTACATATAAAAGTAATCGTTATGCAGAATGGAAAGAGCGAACAAAAGTTGATGAGAATGTAAATGATAGTGATGAAGAACAACAGAGTAGAAAAGGTAAAATGTACATTTTTGTATTATTTAAATTTAATTTAATTTTATAGACCTAGGAAATAGAAAATTATTTACACATTGGGCTAAGCACAATGAAAAAATGAAAAATATGAAGGTTAAATCAGAGCTTCGAACTACAGAACAAATTTTGAAGACTCGCAAAATAGCAGAAAAGAAGAAGAATCGACAAAACAAAAAATTAAGAACTAAGAAAAAGAGGTTTTAATATAGTGCTACCATAACTGGTTTAAATGTGATGTAATAAATGTATGTTAAAGAAATTATAAATAAATAATTTTTTTAAGTTACCACTCTCTCAGTTATTAGAATTATACAATTAATCATGGTAGGGTGAGAATTAGTTCAATATAAATTAAGTAATGTGCAAGTTCTGCACTTAGTCCATATTAATAATTAGTTTGTACATATGTAACGGATGATAGTTGGGGCAGCGGAAGTGATAGTAATATTGCATAGCTGTTCAACAATGCTACTTAGTCTTAGTCTGCAGATTCTAAACAAGACAAGTGCTATATTAGCTTGGGCAGCTAATGTTTGTTAGCTTAGTACAGCATTCTATATGAATCGTGTAAAGTGCAAGTTCTATATTCTATGTAAATAATTTGGTCGTGCATATTTAACTGTGTTAATAGATTGAGATGTACAGTACTAGTGAACGATTAATTACGACGCGACAGTACAAATAAAATTGTGTCACTTACCTTTATCCTTTCCACGTATAAGTATCTGAGGCAAGTGGTATTGTAACTCTGATTGGGGGGGGGGGGGGGGTTCGAACACGCAGTACAAGACGCACCAGATATGCTGAATATGAAACAAATCTTTAGCTCCGGCTATTTGTTTCGTCATTTATTCATCTATTCCGGGCCAGTCTGTATATGTTCACTCGAGTTATGAATTGCTGTATTTCAAATGATACCAAACTTGCTTTGCGCGAGCTCTCTGATTTCGGTTTTCCCAAAATAATTCGTTATCATTATGCGCCAGCCGCAGCGGTCTTTTTCCGTCCGCGATTTCATTTAACTTTCGCTTTTGGTTGGAGCAACTCGTTCCAAGAAGGCATCTTGTGTGCTATATTGCACCTCAATTATTTAATTTTGTTTGTGGGCTGATGACTGAAATCAGGTATGTTTGCGCTACTTTGTTTGATATTCAAGTTTAGTAATTTCCCTTTTCTTATTAGCTCTTAAACGCCGCCGTTTTTAAACGACTTCTTATTTGGGTCTCCTGATCGACGACACGTTTGATGTCATAATTGACACCGTAATTAGTTACTTGGGCCCGCAACTCCTTTCTGGAATGTTATTTTGAGCTTGCCAGTTCGTAACAAGGACTGTCCGTACCATTATCAATTTCGGCCACGAGGTCGGTGCTGCCGTTGGCATGGAACGCTAAGATAATCCTGGACCAATTCATCGCCTGCATGCGACGTTTTTTTGTCACAATCCAGGTTAGTCTTATTTCAACGTTTGTTGATAACCCCGTCCGCCCATGAATTGTTGGCTGAATCGATTCCAACGACGCTTCACCGCCACTAACAAATTTGCAATTTACAAATTTAATCTACGTTAAGACGCAATATATTAATTGTTCACAAATCTAAGATTTACAAATTTAATCTATTATAAACTGCAATGTACTAATTGTTCACAGATTTACGATTCACAAATTTAAATTTATTACAAAATGCTCATTTGAATACTTATTAAGAATCTTTGTAAAAAGTGCCCTCACACCATTTTACTATCATTACCGAGATAACGGTTAAAACATATGACAGTGGTAAGCTTACTCCTTCATTGAGTTGTAATCACATTCAATTCAAGAGCCCAAAAGAGGTTCATATATTTTTTGCTGTGCGTGCTGCATTTTCAGCATAAGTAATATACTGTATTTAGACATTTTAATACTGTGACAATCAATTTAAGGACTTAATACCGATGTTGCAAGGCAACTACTAATTGTTAATTAAATAAACTTAATTGTTTGCTATGATTTTATTTATTTCTCGAAATCTGTGATTTCTGGCGCCCTGTTTTTTATTAAAAGAGCTTGCAGCAGTACAGCTGATGATAAGAATCTGCGACCCAAGGCCACCGAGATTGAGTTAGCTAGGTCATTGCGGTGAGTACAAACATTTCAGAGCTACCGTGGTGTATAAATGATAAAGGGGTTGATCTGCGATTATACTACCATTGATTATTATTAGTAATCGATCGCAAGTTGGCTTCCTTATTGTTTCAAATAAAAAGGTGCGAGGTGAAAGGAGTCCAAGACAGGTAAAACGTCCTTTGTTCCGAAAGTACCATGAGATTAAAAAAATGATTCTGAGCAGGCCTTGATATGTGTTATACGTTTGGCAGTACTGAAGTGTATTGTCAGTCTATGTCAAACTCGAGATTTGCAGGGTAAGTTTTAGGTCAGTCTATGTCAAACAACAAACAAAACCTAACCTTTTAATCTCGAATTTGACATAGACTGACAATACACTTCAGTACTGCCAAACGTATAACACATATCAAGGCCTGCTCAGAATCTTTTTTTTTTTATCTCATGGTATTACACGCTTTGCACAACTCTCTGTTAAACTAGTATTTAGTCTGAATGAGAAATGATCTGATTTGGGAGACCATTGCAACCCGAGAATTCTAACCGCGACATTGGAATCAGAATCGAAAGAAAGGGGGTTTTAACACGTTGGCTGCCTAACAGATTTCACTTGCCACATGCCTATAGTCGAATAGTGTAGAACGCTGCAGATTCAAGCCCGAAGGTCAAGGCTGTTCATTATCTACCAGTCGTATAATTCCAGAACCGCTAACGCACAAACACAGGCTAACACTTGTATATCACACCTCTAAGACTGCCAAGGTCCAACTGCAAAACTGATTTAAAAATATTCATTTACATTAGAACATGTGCAGACCGCACAACTGACGTCGACGGCACTCAGCATGACTATTCAGTCAACGCATATCTTGCGTTGTAGGCATTGATCGTGTTAACAATAGTCATAGGGCAAGGAGGCAAGTAATGCGAGATGATTACTATCCCATTTTCAATCAAATCCGCTCTTTTGCGGAATGCCAATAATTGTAATTCAAGAGCCGATTCGAGGGCATTCGAGCCAGTGAGTACGTTATTGATGTATATATCAATTTGAAGCAACTAAATGATGAATATTGTTCTAAGTGCAATAAATGAACAGGTTTGTTGGTTTTGTTTTTATTTGCAAATAGGATAATCTTCCATTTATAAAAATGCAAAATGTTTTCACTTAATCTTCGTTCACAATAAAACCTAGGCCATTTTTCCCCTATTTACTTTCCCCTGATTATAACATTGTGTATTCTTTTTTGTTAATTTCACCCTGTTTTTTCCATCTCGTTTCTTTTAGTGCAGTAATGTCTACTTTATAGTACGTTAATTCGTTTGCTACTTCTTCCATTTTTCCAGGGGTTAATAGTGTTTTTATGTTCCATGATCCTATTATTGTGTTTTTGCTTTATTTTTCTTCTTTTTTATTAGTTTATTTTTAGCTGCCTTCTCATTTTCCTTTTCCATTGCTTGTGTCGTCGTCGGTGTCTGGGTTCTTTGTAAATGTGCTGGTTTTTGGGCCAGTATTGGGTGGGTACTGGTGACTATTAATTGTTAGCTTTTCATAGCCTATTTTTATTTCGCTGCCAGCAGTTCTTCCTTCTTTTGCAATTACTCAAATCTTTTTTTGAATTAGCAGTTCTTTGTTTGTTAGGTCATTTTCAATATAGATATTCCTACCTTTGAGTTTCTATTTATTTTCCATTATCTCCTTTTTTTGTCCCCATGATAATATAGAGTTTTCCAATAGCGGCGTCTAAAAACTAATTGTAGTCATCTTAGATTGGTTGAGCGTTCCATTTTTTGATAGTTGTGTTCAGTCAACTTTGACAAATCATCAGGGAACGTTAAATCTTTTAACACTGTATAGAAACAGTTCGTATTTATTACCAAAATTTCTCTTTCTGTTCGAGCAACATTCAGCGCTCTACATGAAGTTTATGGTTTGTCAGACCACAACTTGCCGAATTTTGTGTAAAGACTTAGGTCTTATCCTTTCAAGATTTAATTCATCTAATAACTGAAGCTAAATGACCATTTGCAGAGTTGACAGTTCGCTGATTGGACTCTGGAACAGTTAGAAATCGATCCCGAATTTGGCAAAAAAAGTAATATTTAGCGATGAGACCTATTTTGGTTAAATGAATTCGTCAAAAAGTATATGTTGTTGAAGTCGTATAGCGTTCCACGATGATTTGTCAAAGTTGACTAAACACAACTATCAAAAAATTGAAGGCTCAACCAATCCAAGATGACTACAATCAATTTTTAAAGTTCTGACGTCATTACTGGAAAACCCTATATTTTTGCAACTATGATTTGTTTCTGTTGATTTTTTCCCTATTATGAAACCATCCGTTACAGTTACAGCTACACCTAGTTCATTTTTGATTATGTTGTCTACATTTTATTCTTATTTCATGCATCTATTACTTGAAGCCCTGTAATTATTAGGTTTTTCCTCTTTTTTTTCCTCTTGTGACTATCGGTTTTTCTAGCACCGTTATTTTGCCTTCCAACTTTCTTTTTCTTGATTCCATTCTACCACTTTCTTGTCCCATTCTGTTTTTGCCCTACGGTGTCATATATAGTGTTACGTTTTTACCGTTCGGGCTATTTAAAATTCTACGACGCTTCTTGTATTAAACATTTATTTACACGATTAATTACGACTATTTACAAATACAAGAATTATCAAGGCAGAACACAAATTACTTAAACTACGAACTATTTCTAACAATGATACACTATTTATTTATATGCGCTGGATTAAACATCAACTAATTTATGTGGCTATTTTTTCACGACTTAAACATTAAGGATTTATATGGTTATATTTATTTGTTATTTATTTCACTAGGGTTATATACACCTGGTTCGTTTATATCGCTTCCGAGTCTGATGAGAACTGACGGAGAACTGAACTGTCTATTCCTGCTGACACGTGTTTATATATCACGAATGAGTCATTCTTGAACAATCGAGGCTTTACTCGCTTTTCCAGCAAATGCATGAACGCACCGCATCGGGGCTGCTCTCGCATCACCTGGAACAATGACTCATTCGTCTGCAGCTGGCTCCAAGACCGTCTCAGCCGCGGTGACTCATAAGTCTACAGCTGCCTGATTGCCAGGCCATTACAATACTAAGTTTTATTCTGGGTTTAGATATAACTGAGGTTGAGCTCTTTCTCACTATTTACAGAGATCCCGTCTCTGTTATATTTTTGGTGTGTTGTTTATTTGTTATATTTATGTGTTTGATTATAAACTAATGGAAATTCAATTTATAAATTAGTTAGTCTCGCCTGCTGCGACCACTTGCATTTATGCAGCCCCAGTCATATAAAGGTATAATAAATATTATTTCGTAAACTACATTTTTGTTTCTTTAAGTGTAAGACATCTCACTTGAGTAATAAAGAAACGCACCATTCAGGTGCCCTAACGTTGTGGTTAGCCATTGTTTGGACAATCATTAAGGAAGTGTAAGAAAAAGTTGAATTCACACAGCTAAAGCAATTAGGTCTTTAGTTGAAAAAAAATTAAGCTTTCACATAGATACCCTTTGCACTAGAGCCCACTGCTTCGACCGTAAACGGAGCAGATTTATACAACTACAGGTTGAATTTTCACGGTGGCGCTATGGCAATCATTGACATTTTTACTAAGACAGGACCGGACTTTACTACTTAAATCTTACCCTCTCGGCAAGCTAGCTGCGGATGACGGGGGGCTTAATGCCGCTGCTTCCCAATGCAAAGCAACCTGTTGTAAGTTCCAGTATTGTCGTAAAATCCAGATTATACCAGGATTTTTGCCTCGGCAGCGTAATGTGTCTTATTGGTCAATTCTTCTGCGGACTTGAACTATTGACTTGCAGATACAGCTTAGATAGTAGCAGACTAAACAATGAATTCCTGTGGTAGAATGGTACTCCACCTCAAGTTTTTACGTAGCTAACTAACGGCCTTCCGATTTTGACTGCTATTGGGAGTGTAGCGGAAGAGGAATAGTTACTATACCAAAAAAAGGCTAAATTGAAATCCAAAGGGTAAGAACTGAGTTAATTAAAATAAGACTTACGTATCAACAAAATCGGCTGCCTTTCAACGATTAATTATAAACCATGTGGTTGTCCAAATTCCACGAAATAACATTGGTTTTTGAAAAAATATATTCAACTATAAATTATTCAGAAAATTGAATTATATTAATTAAACCTAATTTGTGACAATATGAATACAGAATTCTAGAAAATTCTGAGCGCCTCAACGAGAACAGCCTTCCATTTGTATGACCAACGCAAGACAAAGATTATAGTGATGGGCAAATTTGAATGAAAAGAATTAAATTATTCAATTGTTTCAGCTTTCCGAGATATTCCGATTGTTACTGAAAATATCTCGAATGAAAAAATCTCTTGGATTTCTCAGAATAATCGGATGCTCGGAACGTCTGAACTCCGATGGTCGTTCAACCGATTCTCTCGTTTGAACTGCGATTAGTCGGTAGTCGGTACTTAACAAGATTGTCCGAGTGTTCGATGGTCGGCTCTTGCTCACGGCTGCCGGAGTGCCGCTTGCCGACGGGTTATCGGTACGGGGAAGGAACTCGGCATTGAATCCCTTTAATAAGGGCAACCACCTCCGTGTTCAAGCTTAGTAAATATACAAATTCATAGTAAATAAAAAGGGATAAAAAATAAATGGTCCTCGGCACCGGAAGGTAAGAGAGGCTAAGAATTAAGAATATGAATGGACGAACGAATGAAATCCTTTAATTTTATTATTTATTAATAGAATGTTCCGTCAAGAGCTGTACAATCTTGATTACTATTAAACATTATATATCGACTAAATGTGTAATAAAATAGGAATAATTTTCCAATTTTTTTTCGATATTTTTAATTTAAAACAATATTTTGACAAAAATTTGAAATAAGTAACCGAATGCGCGATGTAGCTGCTATAGAACAACTGAAGTTTAAATTTAAACTACATGAATTAATAACAGGTTCATTCATTTTCAAGTAAGGTCTATAATGTATAATGGTTATTTATTCAGTACAGTAAACACTTCACTTCCATACAAATTCATACTGTAAACGAAAAATTTTACTTATATGAAAATAATCTCAATCCTAGCTGTTTAGTTCTGAAAAGTACTATTTTAAGAAGCGAAAAGAAGTAAAACGTAGAGTTAAACTTTGATAAATACACGAGAAAACAAAATGACACGGCGAACGGCAATGAACTGAATACAACAGCGGAAAACACCTTGTTGAACGTAATGGACTCGTCCGGACGTTTCTAGCGTTCTGCGCATCTATGACGCTGTGTACTTTACAAACTGAAAGACTTCTAATAGTATACAATAGTAGTTATTTACAGCATTTATGACATATGGTAAGTAAATGTCACACCCTTAACCTATTTGTTTTAGTAACTTTTTGGAAGTACATTCCTAGAAAAAGATGAATTTTGGAAGTACACTCTTGAAATTTTGGAAATCAAAGGCCACTTTGTGTTCTTATGTTTACTGAACAGACTATATATATCTGGATTGTCCGAAATCCGTTTTGAATATAGGAAATTAATGAGTGCGACAAGGAGGACATAAACAAAATTAGTAGCAGGACAAAGATAGAATGTAATCATGGCTAGGTAAATTTTTAAACTAAAATTAAGTCAATGAAACAAACACTTCTGTATAAAGTGAGGTTTAAAAAATTTAAATAATTATGTGAATAGTAAACAATGGTATATTTAAACCTCACTTTATACTCTTAATAACGACAGATAAAATATTTGACAGAAGTGTTCGTTTCTTTCATTGACTTAATTTTAGTTTAAAAATTTACTTAGCCACGATTACATTCTATCTTTGTCACGCTACTTTGTTTATGTCTACCTTGTCGCACTCATTAATTTCCTATGTTCAAAACGGATTTCGGACAATCGCTTTCTTGACCATTTCAGGAAAACTATTTTTTGGTAATGTGATTCTTTATTTAATTGTTTTCTGCTACAGCAGCTGCCTGAAATTTAGCATTTTTATTTGTATAAAATCCATGTTTTCAAAATCATTCATTTTATATTGTAACGAGACAGACTTGTGGTGTCGTAAATGCCCACGCCGGTGTCTTCTGATGGCCTCTAGTGATCTATAACCCTCTACGTTGTGTACATCACTTTGTTTTAATTTAACAGATTTTATGAATGATTTAAACAAGTTCTCGTAACTTGTGGACCCTTAGGGTTCTTATAACCCTCGTAACTTGTGGACCCTTAGGGTTCTTATAACCCTCGTAACTGCAAGTTCTTCATTTAAGTAGGCTCATACACACAATTTGACGAAATCAAACTCCAAAAACGTTTTATACATTTATTAAACCAATAAACCCTATACTCTCGTATATAAAACTAAATTTAAACAACCAAATTGTTCCCTTTAACTTTCTGTAGTTGGCACAGTCTAATGGGAAATGTAATACTCTTCAATTGTTGGTGTAATAATAGCAATACTGCGACTTAGTCAGTGCAAGGAAGGACTTGAGAGTTGTAAAGGAAATTTATCAGTGAAGGAAATTGCGCTCGCCGCCCTCAATCGGCTGTAGCGATGACTCGCCCGCCGATCAAATATAGCGTCAAGTACGCAATTAAAGGTAATAGTAATTACGGGTGTCTGCCCTCAATCTGCAGTAGCGATGACACGCTCGCTGACCAAATTTAGCGACAACCGCGTAATTAAAGGTAATAGTAATTACGGGTGTCTGCCCTCAATCTGCAGTAGCGATGACTCGCCCGCTGACCAAATGTAGCGACAACCGCGTAATTAGGAATCAAGTAGGGTGCCCAAACTGTTGTCTTGTCTCTGTCGAGTTTCCCTTTAAATAGCAGCCCGTAGTGGATATCCCCTCTCGGAAATACCAATGGTGATTCCACCCTATAACCAATAACAGCGTTTCCGCTGGGTAATTATCCAATCATAATGTTTCCATTATGAGGCAGTATTTCTACCGCAATTTAAATCGTATTATAATATTTTCGGTGCTCTCGATCTGGGTGACTAGCACACAGAGTCGTAAATTGCCACTTTAATCCCTATTTGGCTTTCGCCGAGTGACGAATTCCCCAATTAGACTATTTCCAAATATCTTCAGTTTCCTGTAAGAAAAGTGTGAATTATGTGACCACATAATTCACTATTAAGCTGAAAGCAAAAAACTATATGGTCGCAGCTGTGGGTCGAACCTTAGGCCCTGAACACACGGGATTCCGTTTCCCAGATTCGGTATGCGGGATACAGAATCTGAGTCTGTTCAGACACGGCGACTGAATCTCAGACGCGGACCTTCAGTCACTTGCAGTGCCGTGCTGTTATGGACCTAGCATTGCTGTTCTTTGTTTCTGTCGAATTAGTCTAGAAGTGCTGTATTTAAGGTCAGGGATTGGGCTCTACTAAGCTAATAAATTTTTTATTGTCAAATAATGTACATTCTATGATCGTTGTATAGTAAGGAACGCCTTGCTTATTCGATTTAAATAGAAGTTGAAGAAAATCTGCTACGCCTATGACATGATATCATATGTTCTGGCTGGCAAAAGTAGGCGAGTCCAGGCCGTGGTACACGTGGACTCATATCCTCTATATGCTCCAATGGTAAATCGGTATCCGAGATACAGAATTAGTCGCCGGCGGCCGAAATGGAGAGATAAGGAAAATCGGCCGCCGGCGACACATTCTGTATCTCGGATACCGATTTACCATTGGAGCATATAGAGGATATGAGTCCACGTGTACCACGGCCTGGACTCGCCTACTTTTGCCAGCCAGAACATATGATATCATGTCATAAGCGTAGCAGATTTTCTTCAACTTCTATTTAAATCGAATAAGCAAGGCGTTCCTTACTATACAACGATCATAGAATGTACATTATTTGACAATGAAAAATTTATTAGCTTAGTAGAGCCCAATCCCTGACCTTAAATACAGCACTTCTAGACTAATTCGACAGAAACAAAGAACAGCAATGCTAGGTCCATAACAGCACGGCACTGCAAGTGACTGAAGGTCCGCGTCTGAGATTCAGTCGCCGTGTCTGAACAGACTCAGATTCTGTATCCCGCATACCGAATCTGGGAAACGGAATCCCGTGTGTTCAGGGCCTTAATCTATCCATTAATAAGCCTGCACGTGCAACAATTCCTTACATTGGGAAAAAACATTCTGCATATCGTAATTACCAAATTCAAACGAAAAACTTAAGCATCTAATATGAATTGTTCATGTTTGTGTCCATTACCATAACCTATAAGTCGCGTCCTCTCACAATATTAAAATGATTAGCATTTTGACGCACGACTTTAAAGCTAACTAAATATAGGGCACTCCATTTAAAAAAGTAAGGAAACCTCGCGCCACACTCTTTTTTATTCCACCCTGTATGATGGAATATATTTTACTAATGTGCACCACCTTAGTACCTACAACTTTTATGTAACTTTCATATTTTTAGAAGTATCTTCCATCCCATATTATTGCCATATCCTGTATATTACAGAACTGGGTGTGATTCGAATCCTTTTTGAGAATTCGTAAGAAGTATTCAAATAATTAAGCATAAAAGGATTCGTAAAGAAAATGGAAAAGGATTCTTATTCAGATACTCACTTTTTGGATTCGAATCCTCATAAAATATAGCGTACATAAATCAAACAAGTAGAGACACTCATTCTAAATGTTGAAACCTGTCTAGAGTGCCCGGGACATTAACTCGGGGGGTATTTCTAAGCTTCACTATCAGATGGCAGCACAAAATTCTTCCAATCAGAGCCAGTTACTAGCTCTGCTACCAATCTTTTTTTCATATGTGGCCATGGCTATATACACTTCTCCAATAAATTAACGCACCAAAAAAAAGTAGCCAAAAGTTTAAAGTTAATTATTGTCGAAACCACTTATCCGACTTGGACGATTTTTTTTTTAATGACACGTCGTCTCTTTCAGAAAGTTAGTGTACGACTCTATTCGCATAGAAACTTATTTTTTTATAAATACCGGGTGTAACAATTATTATAACCTGTTTTTTCCATAAAATTTATAACACCCTGTGGGGTTCAACAGCTACAATATCAAGTTATAATTCAAAGCAAACTCTAGCCTTATCTTTTTATAACATTTTGTTTTTTGATTTACTCTTTTATCTTAGCTACTGCAAAAGAAACACACTTTTATAGCATAACATATGTTTATGGAGACCTAATTTAACAAAAAAAAAGAAACAAAATGTAAAAAAAAAAATCTGGTGTGATACAAGCACACAACTTCCTTTTACAGTGATCTTGTAATTGGACAAAAATTTGATTTTAAATTTTTAAGCAATTGTCAAAAATTTTCAAAAATTACAAATTCTACAAAAACTGTACAAAATAGAGCGTTAGGTGAAGAGACAGATTTTCTCTAGAATTTTAAGCTGAATTCGAAAATGTAATAATATACCGGGTGTTCTATTTAAAATAAGAGTTAATAAAAAAAATAGAAAGAAAAACAAAAGCAACCCATTTTAGAAGTATTCAACTGGAAAATCACCTATCTCACATCAATACACATTAAAAATGTAAAGTTTGAAAAAAATCGTTAGAGCCGCTTTTGAAAAAATCGAAAAAAACTGAAAAATCACAAGAGTAAACACCTACTTCCGGTTATGCGATTTTCTTCAAAATCTTGCTGTCGCATCTATATAGTACACAAAACTTATATATGAAGTTTCAACCCCATACCTCTTTTCGTTTTTGAGATATTTTGTTCACAGACGGACACACACACAGGCAGACAGACCAATGAAAAAAAACATGTTTTTTGGGATCAGGGGTCTCTGAAACGTGAAGATCTGTTGAAAACTCAATTTCGAATTTTTGGGGTGAATCCAATACTTCCTTTATTGTAAAAGGAAGTAAAAAAGGTAAACGAAAGTCTCAGTAGCGAGTATTTCCGTCTCTGGCACGAATAACTTCTAACCTTCCTCAAACAGAACTAATGCTTGAGCACATTCTTCGCGAATAAGATTTCGTGTTTCACGTTGCATACTGAGAAAATTAAAGATTTTGCAAAGAAAACGTTAAGGACTAACACCGAAAACACTTCTATCAACTACTGCTTTTTGACGGCTGTGTTTACCTGATGACAATTACTGTTTCTTTCTGTTTTTCCATAGCCTGCTACTTTAGTGCATTTAATGCAAATTAAAGTCAATAAATAGTATATTAAAACACGACTTTTATAAAACTTGTATTTCGACACGAGTCCAGTTTGCAGCACGACTGCCGAAGGCAGGAGTGCTGTGAAGGATGAGTGCTCGGAAGTTTTATAAAAGGAGTTTTTTATGTATTTTTTTCTAATTTGCAAGTTAAATACCGTTTTACTACAAATAAAATCAATTTTGGCAATTTAGGGAATTTTGTAACAGTTGGTACCTAACAGTTTTATTGCAAAGCATACATTTAAAACCAAAATTTGAATCAAGTAGACTCACCTTAAATATCATTTTTCGGAAGCGTTTGTTCGCACGTGAAATTGTAAAATTAGTGTTTCACAATGAATTCAGAAATTTCCTGCACTTTGCCAGTAATACGGCAAACTGCCGAAAATGCTACGGTTAATTTACCGTCTTTAGTGTCATTGGCTATAACCTTAAACTCACACTGACATTTCGTGCAATGTCACCAACCGAAAAAAGTTGACTTCGGATTTGGTAATGGTTCATGACCGCACTCAAAATGGATGCGGTAACGGCTTTGTTAAGACAGCAAATTAGAGAAAACATGTTATGCTATAAAATTGTGTTTCTCTTGCAGTAGCTAAGATAAAAGAGTGAATCAAAAAACAAAATGTTATAAAAAGATAATGCTAGAGTTTGCTTTGAATTATAACTTGATATTGTAGCTGTTGAACCCCACAGGGTGCAGTGTCGGACTGGCCCACCGGGCAACCGGGCAAATGCCCGGTAGGCCAATCCAGTTTGGAGGCCAAAATGTCGAATGGTGACTGTGACTGAACCAATCACGAACCCTGATCACCACACTAATAGTGATGACAACGAAAATCGCAAAGGGTGCTTGTGCGGGTTGTATGAATTGTTGCTTTAAAATTTTTACAAAAATTTAATTTATGTATTTATTTATTTCGTACTCAGCCAACAGCCGTTAGGCCAATTATAGGCGTCGCTGTACATTTTATGGAGACTTCCAACTCCGCTAACGACTGTCATGATGTTATTATGACATTCGGCACCAACTATTTCCGTGGCAGCCATACCACGAGGCGCCTAGTGAAGCAACCGTGAAACTACCATCCAAGCTCCGACCAGAGAGAGCGTTGCTTAATTCTACTGATCGTACGTGGACGCTTGTTCAAGCTACACCACCCGGGACCACGCCATTACATACAGTGTGGAAATAAAGTACCGTAAACTGGGGTGGCTTTGTGACAGATTTAGCAGTTTTTGTCGATTACAAAATTGCATTTTATAAAAATGAAATATCTGTTACATAAGCAATGAAGGTTCATCAGTTGGCTACTAATCTAACACATAATCTAAATCCTAAAAATTAACAGAAAAAAAATATTCACTTATAATACCATGAGTAGTCAAAGTTATGTCGACTATTTTTGCGGTGGTGTCACTAATGTCCATTGCGCTTTGGTACGATTAGGACGAGTGCGATAGCACGAGTCCTAATCCCAAGCGCAATGGACATGAGTAGTGATACCACCGCAAAAATAATCTACTTAACTTTGACTAAGAATGGTATTCGAGAGACTATTTAATGAACCAAACTACTTTTTCAAATTAGTTTTCAGTAAATCTAGCAACAAACTACGCAATTTCTATAGTAACAGAACACTAATATTGAATTTTTCTAATAAAAATCACATTTGTTTAAAATAGTCACATGAATACCTTCTAGGCAGATATATCCGCTGATATTTTTTTGATTGGTAAAGAAACGTCAGAATTCTGGATTTTCATTGGTCACTTTTTGACAGATGACAGGTGAATTGAATAGTCACAAAAATACTTGTCACAATTTGACCCCACTCAATGGGGTGACTTTGTGACACCTATTACTTTCCATGCAAACACAAAGTCAGCATTTAGCCGGATGAGTTTGTGACAAATAATGGTCTGAAACTATGTTTTTCATATTGGGACTGTCACAAAGTCACATCCTAAATTTTGATCATACAAAAATGTGTCACAAAGTGTACCCAAATAAAACCACTAAACGAGCAAAACTGCTTTATTTAACACAAACTTAGCTAAAAAATCACAAATTTTGAAACTGAAAGCAAACTAAATAATAATTCTTAACAAAAAAACGTTCGAAAAGTTACAAAATAATAAAATATGGCCAAATAAAACTAAAAATAAAGGCCCATCTCTGGAACTCGAAAGATTTCTCTACGAGACGAGATTTGCTCGGGCTTATTAATTTTTTTCTGGACTATGTCGGAAAACTCATAAAAAAGTTCATCCTTCCGGTCAGGCCACTTCCAATTAACGCCACATTTCTGCATTGCGCTAACGCTAACTTCATTTTCCTTAAGGAGCGTGACCACGCCAGGAAAAAATGTCCCTTCATAGCGAATGATAACATAATTTCCAACCTTTACTTCGATGTCATCATTAACCACTAATCTAGTTTCTGGTATCTCACCTTCAGACATAGCATCAAACTCAGACATGGGAGACGAGCCGCTTTCCCTATATGAAACCGCATCAGAATCTTCAGTTGATTCCGAATCATTTTTGTTGGATTCTACAGATGGTTTTTCTAATTGAGTTGACGTCGAAGGTTCATTGTTTGAAGCCATCTTTTTACGAATAGCTGGTTCTTTCTGTTTGTGCCGTAGAGTTTGTGATTTTGTGTTACCGATTGTCAAGTCGTCAGTAACAAGGTCCGCTGCACTTATGCTTTTTCCGGGGGCGACATTAACCCGTCTGCGCTTTTGACGTTGACGTAATGCAGTTGTTGTGTCTCGTTTTCTTTGCAATTGTTCCAAAAAACTTTCGCCCAAGGCATCTTTTACGGCTGCATTCTGGTTGTTCATAATTTCTGCTGGCAAACAACTCAGCACTTCTGCGCGGTTCAAGGGATGTAAGCCACATTTTTTGAAACCAGCGGGAAGAACTTCAACTGCTCTTTCTTGCATTTTATTCATTAACTTTTTTAGCAAAGCGGGAAATTGATCTTTGGGTATGGTTCCACATCTACTACTAAATACCGTGTCCTTCCATTCATGCAAAATGTTCCTCCAGTTGCCCTTCATGGGCCTAAAAAATGCCACCTCCAACGGTTGGACTAAATGAGTGGCATTAGGAGGTAATGCTATGAAAGATATGTTGTTCGCCTCACATTGACGTATGACCTCAATATTTAGGTGCGAACTCAAATTGTCGCCTATGAGTACCTTCTTTCCTTCCCGTTTTTTGAGAATAGGTAACATGAGATTGACAAACCAATCTTCAAAACATTGATAGTCGAACCAGCCGGATTTTGTTCTGTTATACCGCGCATGTTCAGGACCATTTTCTGTCCAGGTTTGCCACAGCTTTTCGGATTTGTAAACGATGTAAACTGGGGCAATCTCTCCTGCTGCATTTCCAGCTACCATTAGGGAAGTACATGCTTTGGTGGCATTTCGAATTTGCTCTGGATATTTTGTTCCACGTTTCATAAGCACTCTTGTGCTACCAGGATCATCGCCCAGATTCGTTTCATCATAATTCCATAAATTAGCTGGAACAACACCCTGCAGCTCATTTTCCAGGTTATCGAAGAATTGGTTTATGACTTCGTGATCCACTGCAGCTCTCGAAATACTTATGTTTCGAGCAATTCGATTAGCCAAAACATTTTCGATCAAGAAATGCTGTTACCCATTCGTTTCCGGGTAAGTTGTCTTTAAAAGGTCTTACCTTTTTTCCCCTCTTGTCTAGATATGTCTTTATAATAAAACGGAGGTCATGTGCTGTAACAGGGAAGCCAAACGTGGATACTGCAATTATGTGGGCAATAATTGACTGCTCCTCTTCGTAGTTTAGGGCCGTTTGGCCACCAGCGGGAAGGCCATGTTTGCCATGCAACTTTAAAAACAAGGTATTGCGGTGGATTCCATATCTACAAATATTAAAAATAAAATAATCTAAGCTTTTATGATTATTAGGCACATTTTTACCTTTCCGCAGCGTCTCGTATACTTAGGTTTTTAGCTCTTATCTGACGAAGTGCCTCCTGAAGCGTCTCGGGCGTGTAATTTTTATATGCGCGTGATCCAGGTTTCCTAATATATTTTCGTGGCATAACTAAAACAAAAAGCGACTGTCACAAACTCACCCCATGTTTTGTATATCCTGTCACAAAGTCACCACGCGTTTTGTTGTCATTTCACTTTATGTGACGCCACTGGTTTGATAAACATAATTTTAAGATTGTAAATACAGAAATACTTACTTTATATATCAGTTCTCCCTATGTATATACCAAATTCTGCATGTGTATTATAGTTTATTCTGTACAAGACAAAGTAGCACAAGAAACTAAAATTTACGAAAAACGTATCGTTCACATAAAACCTTCACTAGGCGCACGTGCTTGCAGGACGATAGTCACTGTACGACTAATTACAAGTTAGATACCTATGAACATGCATGACGACTACAGTGGCTATATAAGGACAGTGTGGTCAATTTTGGTCATCTTTCTGATTGGCTGTTGAGATATCAGCCATTAAGAGTCGTTTACGAAATTACACAGTCACACAAAATTGCCTATAAGCCTTTCTTATTGAAAGTAGCCCCAGTATGAAGTGGAATGAAATAATCATCATAAAATTCTACAGTGTTCTGTGTAAGGGAATGCCGAATTTTCGTTTGCAAAGTAAATGTCAACGAGTTCAAGTAAAAAGCTTTTTGCGAAAATTGCGCATTAGTCCAAATCAAAAGTTATAATAAACTATATAAATGTCAAATGCCAAAGATTATTGCATCAAATTAAAGCGAATTTATGGGCTACCTAACACTGAACATTCTATTCCTCTAAATTAACTGGCGGTTTGATTATGAATATTACAAAAATGTGTTTTTGTTGAGTTTTGTACGTAATCTATGTGTCGATCAACGCAAAATGTTGGCAATTTTCGTTTTCTATGTACAAAAACACAATAAAGAAGATAATAAAGGACACCTTGACTTATATTCTAATATTAGGTTGCTCGTTAACGATGATTTTTAATCGCTGGCAGCGATTCCTTACGTTTCACATGGTCTCTTGCAGCTTAATTCTGTTTAAGTAATATTATTGACATTCTTGTAAAATTCATGTTACACTGCACGTTTGACCACCTCACATTGCACAAATTTTTGCGATCGTGGGTATATAGCGCTCTGCACAGCTTTTCGGAACTTCACATATGTCCAGTCCGTATAAAATTACGTTTATGTCATAATTTAGCAGGGTGACGTTTGTCTTACAATTTAGCAGGCCTTGCACAGAACAATACCTAAGGGCGTGGCTGGTTGTTATAGAGACTACTCTTAATGGCTGCCTTTTTTAAAATTGACCACACTGTCCTTATATAGTCACTGTAATGACGACAAGCAAGTGCTGCTCGTGCGTCAAATATGTTAACTATGTTCGAATTTTCGCGGCAAGTGGGTCGTGTCACAAAGTCACCTGGATGTCCCAAAGTCACCACGTTTTACGGTAACGGATAAATTCATCAACTTCGTTGATATTCATTTTTATGAAAAAATCTCGAGGGGGTGTAGCGATTTTTACCATAGGGAATATTTTCAGCTGATTTTCAGTTTCTTATGTAATTTGTTTTTCATGATATGACGTCATCGACTTTTTTTAAAATAACATATTTTATGTTATTGATTTCGGTAGTACTTTTTATGTTGTTTTCAATGATATAAAATTTGCAATATGTTCCATTTGAAAAAATTGGGAAAAATGGTTTTAAATATTAAATATTAAAAACCAATGAAAATGAGCAAAATAAAAATCTAGTTACCGGTGGATAAAAAAAAAGATTAGTTACATGTCAGAGTTAAACAATTTGTAAATGAAATAACAAAATAAGCGTCCTTTGCATTTTCTAAATAAGAATTTAGCATTAGCAAAGTATTTTATTAATAAAAATGGTACTATTAAGCGAGACACAGAGAATTAAATTTTTTATTATTTATTATTGTATTTTTCAATTGCTTTTTTAAATTTCAATAAAAACAAATGTGCCGTCAATAATTTTCCGTCAAACGTAGGTAACTAGATTTATTTTGCTCATTTCATAGGTTTTTAATATTTAAACTTTAAGACCATTTTTCTCGATTTTTTTTTCAGATGTAACATATTGAAAATTTTATATCATTGAAAACAACATAAAAAGTACTACCAAAATCAATAATAAAAAATACACGGTGTCATTAAAAAAAGTAAATGACGTCATAACTTTAACACAAAAGACGTAGCAACATAAAGGTGGTTGTAGTGTATGTCTTATACTAATTAAAATCGCCATACCCCTTCAAGATTTTTTCATAAAAATTAATATTAACAAAGTTAATGAACTTATCCCTTACTTTATTTCCACACTATATAGCAATTTGTACTAGCCTACAAATACTTACTGACATTATCATGCACCCAAGTAGCCTGTGAACGCGTATTTTCTAAAGTGAAAATAATCAAAAAAAGCTAAGGGGCTTTTTTATCGCAAGAAAGGTTAGAATGTTTTCTAATTTTGAATGTGAAGTGTGATCTACTCCAAAGCTTGAATTTCGACGAAATCATGACAAGTTCGTAAATAGATCAGTCTCTTTAAAATCAAAATTATTGATGTGATTCATATTGTTAAGTATAATTATTATAATGGAATAAAGTGTAAATGTTTCAATAATGTCAAACCTTGCGATCGTAATTATCTATATTTTTTCTTTATAATTGTTCCAAACCCAAAGTTTATAAATCATAATAGATAAAGAATATTTTTTCGTTATTTGTTGGAATTTCAAAGTTACATTTTTGAATTATTAGAATATTTTTTTGCGACCAACCGGAAAATATGCGGTTTCTGTAGAATTTTTTCGCCAGAAAGTAACGTTTTGCCGGCAAGATCGGAAAACTGGCATCAGGGACCGGTAAAAGCTTTTGCCGGTCCCTGATGCCTTCGTTACTATGGAATCAAGTGTGTGTTATTGTTTGGATAAGTCAAATAATAGATAGATACTAATGCCATATTTTTTTTAGTTTGCGAACGTGAATTCACAAGTTTAAAAGTATGGACTAGGATGTCGTAAAAATATATTATACGATACACGACCGGAAAGTGTTTTGCAGGTCTCCCCAAGCTTCCAGGGCGAGCCGCAGGCGAGCCCTGGAATCTACTTGGCTCGACCTGCAAAACACTACATTCCGGTCTTGTAACGTAAATTACTATGTATTTCCATTCCTCCATCATTTTCTTTATGGTAGTTATTGATTTTGTTGTACTTTCACCTGCCATTACTGGTGAGAAGGGTGCGTTTTGGGTATTCGAGCTCCCTACAATCATAAAAATGTCGCTTGCGGCAGGGCTTTGCCCCCCCCCTACGGACTCCCCTTTAGCCAGGAGGTTATGCCCCCTCTCCCTTCCTCTTATTTTTACATGTGGAGGCCACATGCATTCTTTGCCCGGTAGGCCAAATTTTGCCAGTCCGACGCTGACAGGGTGTTACAAATTATATGGAAAAAACACGTTATAACTGTTACACCCGGTATTTAAAAAAATAAGTTTCTATGCGAATTGAGTAGTACACTAACTTTCTGAAAGAGGCGACGTGTCATTCAAAAAAAAAATTGTCCAAATCGGATAAGTGGTTTTGATAATAATTAACTTTAAACTTTTGGCTACTTTTTTTTGGTGCGTTTATTTATTAGAGAAGTGTATATCTATGTATGTGGCATATATCTAATAAGTAATGCATATATGGTATGTGGCAAAGTAGTGGCGCCATCTGTTAGTATTATCGGAAAGTACCCCCAGGAGCCATTCAAGGTCATCCAAATCGTTATTTTGACATAAAAAATCCGACAGATTTGATTACCTTATTTATGACACAAATCTTTTTTGAGGTCCAGATAGTTTTTTTTGCAGACGTATATTTTTTTAAACGTTAAAAATAGGTAATATCTAGAGATCCAAAAAAAAACTGTTCCTCAGCAGGATGTGGAATGAAAAGTCACGTCTTTACTTGTGTCGGATAATAATTAGTTGTCATTTTCTATACGAATCTGTCAGATTGTTAAAGGATTTCTGCTCCTAAAAATGACGATTAATTATTATTTAACTAGTGAATCACCCGAGTTACGCTTCGGTTTGCAAATTTAGGAGAGATTTATTAATATAAATTAAAAAAAAGATAGACTGGCCGGGAATCGTACCCGGGCCGCTTGCGTAGCAGGCGAGCATTCTACCACCGAACTACGGAACTTTGTTGAACGATGCGATGCTGTAGTGCTATATGTATAATGAATCACCTGAGCTACGCTTAGTTTGCTAATTAAACAATCTAATTAAAACCTTTTTTGAAAATAAAAACCGGCCTACGATCTAAGTCTACCAATTAACAACATTTTAAGCCATCGTACAGCTTAATCGGTCCAGTATCGTCGGAGGAGCTAGTGACCAAAGATACAAAGAGACCAACGATTTTATGTAGTGGATTCCAGGTGACACAAGTACAGACGTGACTTTTCATTCCACAGCCTGCTGAGGAACAGTTTTTTTTTTTATCTCTTGATACAAAGGTGGACGGAACCAAGACCTTTCCAAAAAACTTCGCAATGTTGGTTCTGCCAAGAGCTAACAAGATATATTTTTAATTTGATTCTTGTTACTATTGCATCTGGCTTTTAACTTTATTGCTTGCAGAATCTAACTATAATAAAGTGCAATTTACCCATTTCTTAGTTAATTAATCAATACTTACAGAATTAAACACTAGTCTAATCAACTTCATAATAAATTTCCAAAAAATAATTGTAACCATATACTCTCAACAATAATTCTGAAGTTAAACTGAGTACGTATTCAGATCCATAATCTGAAAAAAGGATTCGAATCATTTCTTTATATAAAAACGATTCTTACCTGGTATCCATGATCCAAATCATTCTTGACGATTCGGATCTGTAAATTCAATTCATTTTCAGAGGATTTGTCTCAGATCTGGTATATTTCAAATTATATTTTAAGTTTGTTGGTGTAAAAAACACTGAAATCAGTTACAGTGAGATCTCTCATAAGCAGACACCGTGGTGCCACGATTTTTGTTCGCTTAATGGAGGTGTCCTTTTAATAGAAATGCTTTAATTTTCATTTTTTTTTGTTTAATCTTTATTTGAATATAGAATCACAAAGAATACATACATTTTTAAATACCTACATACAGTTCTACATTTGCTTTTCATTACGATACTACTGTAAAAATGTAGCTTTAGTCGACATATCAACTGCAGTCTGTAATGAAGAAAACCTACCTGCTTTTAATCAAATGCAGCTATAAACAAAGAGCACTTTGCTATAAATAAATAAAATCGTTTTCGCAGAACACTTCTTTCACTTCCGAAAATCAGATACATAACTGAGGAGTGAGGATTAAGGTTGGAAAACATAGGGCGCATATAAAAAGAGGTAATTCCCCGAGTTTCCTAGCTAGCATCTGAACACGCAATTTATAACGTGCCGCATACCACAAATATGAAAACATGCAATTCCTCTAATTCCCTAGCATTTAAGCACATAATAATTAGTAACATGTCCGCTTAAGAGGGAAATATTTAAAAATTTCCAGAATTTTCCTATCCGCGTCCTGTTAATAGAGAGTTTGCTTAATGGCAATGCCCTTGCATTTAAACTACATTAGTTCCCGACGGTTCCAAGAGAAATTCCCGCTTAGTAGAGGGGTCCTCTTAATGGAGTATCAGTTATGAGAGATTTCACTGTAAATAGTTTAACTAGCTTCAATTATTACAAGAAAACCACCCAAACTAAAAATCTAGAGGTATCTGCCATTGACATTTGCATTGAATTGAACAAATAAAAGGTATTGTTCACAAAAAGATAAAAAATATTAAGTAGAATAAAAGAAAAAAATTTATTAATAACAAAATATTTCAGATTTACTTATTACATCTTTAAATCGTCACTTTCGGAATCAAAATCACTTTCTTCACTATCATTGTCAATGCAATCACGCAAACTGAATATCACTTCATCTATGGCAGCTTCATATTCTACATCTTTCTTCCAAGTTTCATTTTCTAATGTCGCAACTTTATCAAAATAAGATTTCCAATGCTCTTGTTTTATAGTTGCCATTACCTTTCCCAGAGTTTCACCTAGACTTCTAATATTGAACTTTCCAGTAGATGCTTGATCAAAGAGTTTTTGTTGAACTTGATCCATGGCATGTTGTATTGGGCTCAAATCTACCATATGTGGAGGTAGGCGCATAACCTTATGACCATGTTGTTTTAGAACATTATCAACGACAAAAACCCCTTCTTTTGGCTTGTTAAGTTCAATTAATTTATATAACTCTGAGCGTCTCATATTTTCATCACATGATATGTTCTTACGTTTTAAATAGGCACACATATCTGACTTGTGGGAGTAATAAGAAATGGAGATGTCTTCTTCGACACAGTGGTGAGGGCCGTCATCCATAACAACTATCGACTTTTGTGGTAAATAAGGAATTAAAAATGTATTTAACCATTTTTCAAAACAAATAGCACTTAGTTGACCAGGATGACTACCAATTTCTTTACCAAAGTCATTTCGTCTTAATAATAACGAATTTTTTAAAAATCCTGTTACTGAAGCTGCACAAATAAACGAATAAGTATTTTTATCGCGTAACGAACCATTGTAACCATACTTTTGTACCCACGATTTGTGTAAAGTGAAAGACCTATCGATTACGCATTCATACACATAAAATATCTTTTCAATGTTATCAACTTTCAATTGTTTTATACATTTTAAATATTCTTGGCGATAAGCCATAACTAAAGGATCTTCAAGTAGCACTGATCGTTTTGAATAATATTTTTTTCTTTTATATCCCAGATTTTGAACAATTTTATTTATAAAATTCACACGATGTTGATATGTTGGAATTTGATCTAGAATAACTGGTAACAATTTCCGTATAACTGGAACTTTACGATATTTAATGTAATAATCACGAATAACATTCTTGATTTTAATTATATCTCTATCGTCAAGAACTGTTTTACATTTAATACTACGCGCTCGCTTCTTTCTTTCGAACAACGGTTGCCTCATTTGGCCATGTGCTTTGCGTAGTTCATCTGCATTTCTTATGTTTCTTACAGTTCTCTCATTGACACCGGTATACAATGCAACACGAGCCCTAACACTACGAACCGGTATCAATAGTGAATTTTTTTTACATTCCTGTTTACAAATTTCCAGCACATTTAAAATCAGGTCTCTCGTCTGTTCATCTTGTACTCTTTTCGTTTTCTTCGTGCTAATAAGTAACGATACAACATCATCTGGTAATACTTCCAGCTCCGTGTTAAATGCTTTCTGTTGTGGTATGGGAGGAGCAGTGCACTGGATGTTCTAAAATATTTTAAAAAATTTGTTATAAACTTATGTCAACTATTGAGTAAATTAAACATACACCCTGTAAAATAATATACCCATTAATATCTGCTTGCATTATTGCATTATAAAAATTTGCAGGTTATGGCATAGGCATAGATAAAGAAAAGAAAGGTTATGGTATACAACACAAAGTTGCCAGAATTATATTCACTTTCACCTGCTGACGTCCAGCATTGACGAATTCTCCACCAAAGACCACGGCCTGCTCAATTTATGAATATCTATACAATTATAAAAAAAGGGTGTTTTCTAACTTGAGACTTTCCTTGAAAGAACGTCTAAAGGAGGCGAAATGTAATCAATTGGTGGTAAATTGCTCTAATAAAAGTGTTATAATAAGACAGATAGTGTCTTATCTTTTTACTTCCTTTTACAAAAATTCGAAATTGAGTTTTCAACAGATCTTCACGTTTTAGTGTCCCCTGAACCCAAAAAAACATTTTTTTTCATTGGTCTTTCTGTGTGTGTGTCTGTGAACAGAATATCTCAAAAACGAAAAGAGGTATGGCGTTGAAACTTCTTATACCGGGTGCTGACTTGCACGACGCACCATAGGAATTTGCATAGTAAATTCTTTATGATCAATTATTTGCTCCCCTATTTATTTTAGAGTTAAAGTGTACAAACATTTTTGGTAGAGAAAAAAATACTGCATCCATTCATACTGTTGCTAACAATTTTTCATTTTCCGGAACTGAAGGAATGCAAAAAACAAACTAGCATTTTCACAAAAATCAGTGATGCCATGGAATTATTGAAACAAGCCAATGCCAATGCAAATGCGTGCAGCACGACGATATGTGCTGTTTGTTTGAAACAAAGGAGTGTATTAACAATGTACCAAAATGTGTAAATTGTACATCGGTGAACAATAAATTTAATCTAGATTTAAACGTAAATCATTGAGTATATGATGTAGAGTGCCCAGTGTATAAAAGAAAGTTGTAGGACCAACAGAGAAAAATTAAATACGAATCTGACGAATAGCAACTAAGGCAAAAAAGTGAGGAAGTTGTATATTGTCAGAACGCACAAAGTGTTATCGCGCATATAGATGAATTGAAACATTTTTTATTGGAAGGGAACCTAGCAGTTATGTACCTAACGGAAACACACTTAACTGATAAAATTGGTGATTGTGAAGTTGCAGTGGATGATTATGTTGTTGTGCGCGTGGACTCCACAAGCAGAGCTACTGGGGGTGTTCTAATGTACATCAGCCAGGACATAAAATTCTGGACAGAGAATTTGTGTTACAAATGAATTACTGGGTTCTGTTTATTAAAATTAATTTAGCGAGGGAAAATATGTTACTGGGATGCTTGTATCATTCTCCAAATAGCTCGGATGCAATATTTCTGGAATTCGTAGAGAATTTATATCAAGAATACTTATCAGAACAGAAGTGTGTTATGCTATTAACAGGTGATTTCAACATTAATTATAATACAAATGGTACCTACCCTAATAGACTGAGACGATGCTGTAATGAGAATGGGTTAAAGCAGAACATAAATAATTATACGCATATTAGTAGTAACGGTCAGGTATCATTAATTGATTTAGTTTTGAGTAATTACAACAAAATTATTAATGTGTCGGTATTACGCCAACCAGTCTTCCAATAACCATTCGTTGATAAAAATAAAGGTCAAAGAGGAGGATGGGCAAGGCAGGGAGTAAGAAAAATCATAAGGGAACAAACGACTGAGGCTAATCTAAATATATTCAGGGAGAGAGTTAAAAATATACCATTTAATTATAGAAGTAATGTAGATGCAAAATTTTGTAAATTTAATAGTAGTATGCTAGATATAATTAATGAAGTGAGGCCAAAGAAAATGATTCAGTTAAAAAATAGTAAATCATGGTTTAGTGAGGAGATTAAATCAATAATAAGAACATGTGATATAAAGTACAAAAAATTTCTATTAACTAAAGAGAGAGATGACTGTATAGAAATTATGTAACTAATAGAATTAGGGAGAAAACAAAGTTGTATTATGAAAGGCTTATTGATGGTAACAAAGGGGATAGTAAATTAATGTGGAATACCTTAAAAGTATTGTAGCAGGTAATAGCAAGGAAAATTATGATAGGATAGAAATATATGGTATTAAATGTGAAGATCCAGAAGAAATTGTAGATAAATAATATGTATTATGTAGACAGTATTGTAGAAATTGCTCAGGGTATACCAGTACCAAATAGCTGCAATGACTATGCAGGAACAGTCAGTGATAAATGTTTTGAAAGTTTTAGGTTGGTAGATAAAAAGGAATTGTGCTCGATTATAAATTCAATGGCAAATACGGGTAGTCTGGGTGAAATAACTATAGAAATGTATAAAGTGGCCTATAATGAATTATCTAACCCACTAATAAACTTAATTAACAGTTTGCTAGAGGAAGGGATTGTCCCAGAAAATGTTAAGTTATCAACTATAATCTGCATTAAGAAAGTCCCTAATGCAAAAACAGCTGAACAATATAGGCCAATAAACACAATACCAGTAATAGGTAAAATAATAGAAAAAACAGTGTATATACAATTGTTACAGTACTTAGATCAATGTAAAATACTAAGTACCTATCAGTCAGGGTTTAGGCTGTGAAACTGCTTTTCAATACATACTAAATGAATGGAAAAATAATATTGATGATGATAAGATAGTGGCAGCAATATTCTTAGATTTAAAAAGAGCATTTGAGACTGTAGATAGAAGGAGATTGTTAAGTAAATTAAAAAGTATTGGCATCGAAGGGAAGGTGCTAAAATGGTTAGAAAGTTATTTAACAGGTAGAATGTAAGTTGTAAAGTGTGGTGATGTGGTATCAGATCCATTAAATATAGACGTAGGTGTGCCACAAGGTAGTATTCTGGGACCAATACTGTTTCTGATATATATAAATGATGTTGAGACAGTATTAAAATACTGCAAATTTCATTTATTCGCCGATGATATGGTTATATATATATGTGGGGATATTAGGTTAGAGGTGCTAAAGAGATTACAAGATGAACTAAGAAGATTACAAGTTTGGTTTGAACTAAATAAATTAAAAGTAAATGTAAGTAAAACAAAAGCAATGTTAATTGGTAAGGAGAGAATGGTTAACGACTGGAAACTCGAGGGGTTTAATGTAAGTATAGATGGTACACAATTGGAGCTTGTAAATTCACATAAATACTTGGGATTTACAGTTGATAGGAAGTTAAACTTTTCGGAACATATATATTACATCTGTAAAAAAATTAGTAAGAAATTAGGAGTGCTACATAGATGCAGCGGCTATTTAAGTAAAAATGCGAGACTGAATATTTATAATTCCATTATTCTACCTCATTTTCAATTTGGTGCCACAATTTTATATTTGGCAAGAAGGGCAGATATTAGCAGATTACAGCTGTTGCAAAATAGGGCAATAAGAATAATATTAAAAAGGAATAGGTATGCAAAAATTGATGATATGTTGCGGACATTAAAATAGTGTGTAGTAGAAGAGATGTGTGAAATTTGGGCGTTAACATTTATACATTAGATTAAAACACGGGAAGTGCCCCAATATTTTAGTAACGTGTTACGAACCTTCAACCAAGTTCATGCACACAATACTAGAAATAAGGATAAATTTATATTAGATCAGAAAAACAGGAAAGATTCACAAAATTCATTATTTTTCAAAACTTTAATCAGGTATAACACTTTACCAAATAGTATTTGTAATGTAAATAGTAGATTATTTAAGAAACGAGTTAAGATGTACCAAAGATAGTTCCAGTTCTCTATACAGTTCTTATATAGGTAATAGTTTTAAAGTACAAGTTTGTGTTATTATTTAGGCATGATAGATTACTAGTATTAGCTGTTACCCAGAATTTTTATTTTTTTACTTTGTACAACATTGTGACTATCTATAATAGTTGTACAATAATGCAATTTGATATTATGTAGCAAAATTGCTACATAAAGTTTATTTTATTATTATTATAATTATGATTAATCAGTCATTCCCGTATTCCTATTCACCTACTTTATAAGAAAATGTGGGTGGTTTGTCTACTGCCTCGAATGATATGATGCGTTATCCATAACCACTGCACATGTTTTGGCTGGGTTACTTTTCAAATTAGTTTCGTGTAGCCAACGTCAGACACTACTGCCATTCTGATATATCCATATCTCGTCAAGCTACATGAACGTAACATCGTCTGAATTTGTTGTATAAATGTCTTCAAAAATTTAATTTTGGCTGCAACTGCATGTGATTCATCATATAGAATCTTGTGTCTATTTAAGTGTTTGTATTTGTAACCCATTGATTTTAAAATTTGTATAATTTGAACGCCCACCCTTATATCCCACATGTTCCTTAGCATATATCAGTAGTATAGTCAGTATAGATAACACAGGTCCAAGCAGACCTAATAAAAGCCCAGATGCTAGTGACGCTGGACAACCACACGTTCACCGTAGCAGAAAGTCAAACTGCACCCATTTTCAAGGGCTGTCAGTACTCCGGGGAGATTCTCCGAATCACCTGCGAGGATGACTAGTTCCTGAAGTGTTTAACAGAAGCAGTTTCTGAAATCTGAACCTATAGAGACTGTTACTCGTCGACTCGCAGTACAGAACCCAGGGATAGGTGTTGGGGACTGGCCCCTCTTCCATACAGCCGAAAAGAAGGAGTCAGGTGGCAGACTCCTAGTTTTTGGGCTTAGTCAAGATGCTGAAACAGCAGTCAAAAGTAGAGGTAGTAAACTGCACTATCAGTGTATAATTCTAAAATTAAAAATTGAAAGTCCTGGACATGCACCTCCAGACTCCAAACCTTCAGGGCAGGATGAGTCTACGAATACCCCTAAACCCTATTCTGTTTCAGACTAGGGTGTGTCCTGGGACACCCCTCCATCACTAGTAGGAGAGCTGCCGCTACCACATCAACTATCCGAAGAGGAAGCTTTACAACACCCCCACCCCTATGAAGAGGAGAGGGAACTTATGAATATGCTTCTAGGGTCCGGGTTGGACACACCGAGGCCGAATAATTTATTGTCGACCTCATATGTCCACCCAACCTGGACTAAACATTCTACAAATTAATCTGCATCACTGTCGAGAGGCTGCTATTACTCTACGCAGACAGCTCAACAGCCAGCAGGACACTGTCGCATTAATACAAGATCCCTGGATTGTAAAATCTAAGATCTGAGGATAAGTTAACCGTAATGGCACTGTTTTTACAGATAGCACCCATGAGAAACCAAGGACGTGTATTTACTGTCCCAAGCATTTAAAAACCTTTGCTTTGTCATACTTCTGTATACATGATATTACGGTGATACAGATGAGCTGTAGTATAACCGAAGGGAAAGAAGATGTCATTTTCGCATCGGTATACCTCCTTAGTGATTTAATTAACCGTTCACTTAGTGCGGAGTTGATTGAACTGATGAACTATCGCGAGAGGAACAACAAAAACCTAATTATTGGCTGTGATGCAAATTCTCACCACGTTTTGTGGGATAGCAGTGGCATTAACATCCGAGGTAGGTTTTTACTTGAGTACCTAATTAAGTACAAACTTAGAAATATTGAACCATGGATGTGAACCAACTTTTGTCACAACGCGTAGCCAGACCGTGATTGATTTTACTCCGGCTTCTTCAGATATTTCCAATAATATTGTGGGTTGGCAGGTATCACTTGTGTTGATGTCAGACCACAGATGACTTTGTTTCAGATTATCTGGAAATACAGCCAAACCAAATCGATATCGAAACCCTAAGTGGACTGACAGACTAAATTACAAGATAGATCTGGAGGCTCACCTGGTGGTTTCGATTTTCCCAGAAAAGATTGATCAGGTAGAAGACTTGCAAATCAGTGTGGATATCCTGCAGAACTCGATCCTACAATCCTACGAATCATTATGCCCCTTGGAAGATATCTAAAGCGAGTCGCACAACCTCCTGGTAGTGCTCGTAACTCAACAGGATGAAATCAACATTGGGAAAACTCTTTAACAAAGCAAAAAAACTAGAATCACTAGTGACTGCGAGATCTACAAAGACCAAAAACGACTATACAAAAAATAAATCCGCCAGAGACAGAGGGACTCTTGAAAAATGCTTTGAAGTTCCGTAGAGACCACTACCTCAGCGGTTCGGCTAAAGAAGAATCTTTCAAAGGATCCAAAGTAACAGCCAGACTGTCTCAGGTGAAGGAATGGTTCCTTTACAATGAAACTGAAGAGACAGCGGAAGTGCTAATTCAAATACATTTTCCCTGACAATGTATGGCCAAGACCCAACATCTCACCTCCCTCATAGGAGGATTGGAATGTGGCGAACTAGGTCGTATGGGGTTTTAAGATAACTCCTTTCTCCCCCTCAACTGGCTGGGAGTGGACGGTATCTTTTCAGCCCTATTACAATGATGACTGGACCTGATGCTTGTTCACCTGGTGCTCTTCTACCGGGTATGTATCGCTTTTAATAAATGTGTTTTCAAAAAATGTCTATTATTTGACAATATCAGCTGCCTTCGCGTATCAGTACAAACAAAATTGGTTAAGAAGCCTAATTCATGCAACTAAAATATCTGAAATATGATGAACCTTGATTCAGGTGTGTGCAAAAATGTATACACGATTTTTCTGCTTCCGATGGTATATGCCATTTCCGGACACCCTGTGTAAGTGTTCGTTCATACTTAAGTAACAGCAAAAATGTAAAAATGAAAGCACAAACATGGAGGGTAAGAATATAAAAAAAAATCATTAGGCGAGCAAATAATTTCATAGTAGGTACGTAGTCATGAACCGAGGGTACAGATTACCTACATAGAAAATCAAACTGTTAAAACTTGATAATATTTATTATTAAATATACCACCTGAATTAGAATATGCCCAATTACATGAGAGTAACAGATCTGTAACGTTGGCCCGCCAATTCTAATAGTTTATTTTCAATAGTGTCACTGAACCGCTGTTATTCTACAGTTTTGTAATATGTCAAAACATTTCTTGATATTTCCAGCGTACATATATCAAACAAGTGGAGACACTCATGCAAAATGTTGAAACCTGTCTAGAGTGCCTGGGACAGTAACTCGGGGGGTATTTCTAAGCTTCACTACCAGATGGCAGCACAAAGTTTTACCAATCAGATCCAATTACTGGCTCTACTACCAATCATGATGTGATCAAGGCCGACTATATTAAATACATTTAATATAGTCGGCCTTGATGTGATCAAGTAGTGGCGCCATCTGTTAGTACCATCGGAAAGTACCCCCCCCCCCCCAGGAGCCGTTCAAGGTCATCCAAATCGGAATTTTGACATCAAAGGAACCGACAGTGAGTGTCTCTACTTGTTTGATTTATGTACGCTGGTACATATATCAAACAAGTAGAGACACTCATGCCAAATGTTGAAACCTGTCTAGAGTGCCTGGGACAGTAACTCGGGGGTATTTCTGAGCTTGACTATCAGATGGCAGCACAAAGTTTTACCAATTAGATCCAGTTACTGGCTCTACTACCAATCATGATGTGATCAACATGGATATATTAGTACAGGATACGTTCACTACATGTAAACGTACGTCGAATCTTAAAATAACATATCACGGAGTTCGGTACCTTCCCCCATTTCATTCTAACCTATATCACTTTATTTCTCTCTCCCTTTAGACGTATTTCATACAATGTTTCGTACGCTTAATTTTGAAGTTTTAAAATGAAAACGTCAGAAGTGTCATACAATTTCACAGTTTATTCTTCGAAAATTGAGCTTTAGCAATGGTTTTGATTGCTATTATCAAAGAGGATATATCCTCTTTGGCTATTATTATCAACCGTAAAACTCAAAGGCGTTAGCGAGTGAATATCTTGCACACCCCCACACCTCATCGAGTGAGGTTATCAAGTGTTACCTGTTGAGGTTATGTTTTCTAATTTGTGTTTATTTATACGATTACTTATTTTCTACATTTTGTAGCATCTTGAGACCAAAAACACTATTTCTGGCACCATGTAACACGAGTTAAATGTATTTATCAGAATTTCTCTCAATGGCGAGTCCAAGTACCTCTCTAAAGGATAGCGCTATACGTAATTCACGCATTGAGAGTGACAGAAATAGATGGTACGTCTTGTTCAACTATATCAACGGCACGCCGTATCTTGTACTTATATATCTATGGTGATCAAGTAGTGGTGGTGCCATCTGTTAGTACCATCGGAAAGTACCCCCCAGGAGCCGTTCAAGGTCATCCAAATCGGAATTTTGACATCAAAGGAACCGACAGTGAGTGTCTCTACTTGTTTGATTTATGTACGCTGCTATTTCTGACGTTTTGAAGGTTAACAATTGCAAAACTAGAGAACGCTTCTAATCGTATATTGAGTTAGACAGAGAATACCTTGAATGCAACGGCCTCATAGGGACTTTGCTTCTATAGATTTAGTCGGCCTTGCAATAGAAACCTGAAAATTACAATTTTTTACCCTAGTAGCAGATTTTCAATCGCTTGTGAAATTTACTTTTGCACTTTAAGGTCCCTTTATGCAGATCGCATCACTTTTACTAATGTGCACCACCTTAGTACCTACAACTTTTATGCAACTGTTGTACTTTTAGAAATATCTTCCACCCGTGTCGTTTCCGGGCCCTGTTTATTGTCACAAAAAATAATGTTATTTTATTTTTATTAAGATTGGATTTACAGTGTGGCAATAGATGTTTTATTTTAAAATTATATTTTAATATTTTTAGTAGTGTTATAAGGATATTACCCACTAAGAAAAAGTTTGACCCATGATTCCATAGGCCGTGTGGGCTGATTTTCTCGTGTGGGTAATATCTTATTCTCACCTCTCAATAAACACAAAAGCATGAAAAGTAACATTTTTGTTTGAAATCACAGTACCTGTTTGTTTTAACCTTTTCGGTTGCCCGATGACATCACGACACAAATGACATTAAATATTATTGTGTAAACCAAATCTGACTAGTTAAGTTATGGTAATCAAAAAGTCACTTGTGTGTAACATAGCCTGCAGAATTGTTTGCCAAACGTCACTTTATACAGACTGGGCATATGTGAAGTTTCACAATTCTACGCAGAGCACTGTGTACCCACGAGCGGGAATTTCAAATGTGCAATATAACATCACTTACCACGTCGACTAAGATGCAAATATTTGATTAAACTTTCCGACGTTTTTTAAAATTAAATAATAATAATATACACTTCAGTTTACTGCTAGTTGTTTAGTTTATTTTTGTTTTTACATTATTTACGTTCACAGTTTAATTTGCTATTAATTTTTTTTTTACGATTTGGTTAAAATGGGAAACGGTTTTACATAGTTATAATAGATGTTGTATTGCAACGTGCGAAAATGAATTTACTGAGCCTTCAAACATACCTGTTTAACAATTTTCATTTTCTATTTTTATTTAAATACCGATAAACAACAAAGAGTGCAAGAAAGAATTGTTATTTGCAGCTTGCATTTTTAAGAAAGTTGTTTTCGAGTAACTTCTGAGCAAAGACTATTAAAGCACACTGCAGTGCCTGCACTTTGATTGGTACATTTTTAAGTACTATATTTATAGATGCACATTAAAACTTCTCAATATTTAATTTTAAAAATCTTACAACAATGAATTACAGAAACTTACAACCTTCGATAGCATAGAACAAAATACTTTATTACAAATTAGTAAAGAGCGAATTCTTAGACAAATGCCTTTTGTAGATTTAGCTTTATTCTTAGGGAAATTAATAAATAAGCGCGAATCAAACATTTTCACGTCTATTGACATGTATTTTATTTTGCCTATAATGCGTATTTCATTAGTTTACTGCCTATTTCCAGCTTTACCGCCTGCTGTATATGTGTCGCCGCGAGTAGAACGTACGTATCTGCTCTCTAGTGCTGTATAATAATTATTTCGAATAAATATATTATAAGGAGTGCTAAATAGCAGCAAACAACATGCCGTTTACACGTGACCAAATTGATGACATCAATAAAATTGTCTCAGCAGCGGTCACTGAATTTATTAAAAAGCTGACTGTGATAAGAATTTTATTGAGAAAATTTCTACAAACATCTCCAAAAGTGTAAGCGAGAAGTTAGAAGACCGTATCAAAGCTCAAGAACAAAAAACGGAAATCCTGGAAAAGCAGTTAAACACCTTAATGCAGAAAGAAGAATCGTTAATTAGCGAGATGGACACCTTAGAGCAATATACTAGAAGGAACAACTTGCGCATATTTGGCATTCCTGAAACCCCACATGAGAACACTGAGGACAAGGTGTTAGCGTTTATGAAAGATAAACTCGCTATAAATATCAAACCTGAAGATATAGACCGTTGCCATAGACTAGGAAAAATAATTGAAGGTAAAAACAGACCAACGATTATTAAGTTCATTAGCTACAAAAGTCGAAATTTAATTTTCAAAAATAAAAAACTTCTCAAAAACTCTGCTTTTTCAATAAGAGAAGATCTTACAAAAACCAGACTTGATATTTTGCGTCGAGCAATAAGTCAATATGGTAACAACAACGTTTGGACAATAGATGGGAAAATTTGTATCAAAATAAACAATTCAATAAAATACATAAACAACGCAAAAGACTTTAGTGAAATATCAAAGAAGTAAAGGTGGCAATAGTTGCAGGGTGCAATAAATAAATATTAATTTGATTGTGAATTTAGTCATACGAATAACTTTAATTTTCATATCTTTGTAATAAGAATTTTCTTTTCAGATTTATAATATGAAAATAGGTCATGTAAATATTCAATCTTCTAATACTAATTTTCCTGAATTTTCAGATCATGTATTAGCAAATAGTTATGACATTCTTGGAGTAACGGAAACGTGGTTAAAACCTAATAGCAGCAATGATAATTATAATATACCGGGCTATAAATTAATTAGAAATGATCGTGTGGAGGGCCGTGGTGGTGGGGTGGCATTTTATATAAGAGATAGTTTGTCTTATAATTTTGTAAATTACGAAATCTATCAATCCGCAATAACTATGGAGCAACTTTGGTTTACGTTCAAAATTGGGCGCTTGAATGTGGCTGTGGGTGTAATATATAAATTAAGAGGTAGTAATAATGATTTTTTAAACGAATTTGAAAATATTATATCTAATACAATTATACACTTTGTTAAAATTATATGTTTAGGTGATTTTAATATTAATTGGTTTGATAAAGAAAATAACAGTACTAAAAAGTTGCAGTCACTAGCAAAATCGTATGGTTTCGAACAGATAATAAATAAACCTACAAGGTATAATACCCTGATTGATTTAATTTTTATTTCAGACCTAGAGAATTTTATTGCGTGTGATGTGTTCGATATGCAAGGAATTACAGACCATGGACTAACTTATTGCGAATTTGATTATACAGCAGTTAAGCCAAAACCAAATATTATAACATTTCGTGATTATAAATACTTTATTTACGATGATTTTGCGTCTGACTTGGTTAGTAGGCCGTGGTTCATGCTTTATTATTACAATGACATTGATTCAACGCTTAATTTTCTAAACAAACAAATAATAGAGGTAATGGACATGCATGCTCCTTTGAGAACAGTGCGAGTAAGCAAACCACCTGCGCCGTGGTTGACTGATGTTGTAAGGCAAATGATAAAATTGCGGGATCGAGCACGTACTAAAGCAAAAAAGACCGGGCTTCCTTCTGATAGGGATTATTATGTCACTCTAAGAAATTATACAACAGGCGCAATTAAAAGGGAAAAAAAAACTTTCATAGAATACGTTTCAAGGCAAAATCAATCTAAAACTTTATGGAAAACTCTTAAATCACTTAATATTAATAAAAAATATGAAGCGCGTGTGCCCGAAAATCTAGCTGATGTTGAAGCTATCAACAATTACTTTATTAATTCTACCTCATTCCCTGATTTTCCTAAAACTGATGAAATTATTGAACATTACAAAACTAAATCAAAAAACACCAAACATGCATTTTCGTTTGAGCAAACAACGGCCGATGAAATTAATAAAATAATCAATCAGCTTAGATCGAATGCTATTGGTGTTGATTGTATAAATTTAAAAATGATAAAATTATGCATTCCCCTTATATCTGAACACCTTGAACATGTAATCAATTATTGTCTTGTTAATGCAGTTGTTCCTCAAGTCTGGAAGGAAGCCCTTGTAACTCCGTTGTGTAAGAACAAAGATCCTAAAGAATATAATGACCTTAGACCCATAAGTATCTTACCAACGTTATCAAAAGTACTAGAAAAAATAGTCGACCTGCAATTCCGTTCTTATTTGGATAAATGCAATATAATACCAAACATACAATCGGGTTTTAGGCGCCAACACAGCACAACCACCGCTTTACTTCATATTACCGATGAAATTATTAACGCATGTGATAAAGGAAAAACTTCAATCTTGGTTTTACTGGACTACAGCAAGGCATTTGATACTATTAATCATGAGGTCCTCTGTGCTAAGCTGGAATATCATAATTTTGATCAAAATTCGATTAAATTTGTAAAAAGCTATTTAAGCAATAGAACACAAAGTGTGAAATTAGATGCCAAAGTATCGGCATCCCTTGCTGTGGTTAAGGGCGTACCTCAGGGGAGTGTGCTTGGACCGTTACTGTTTTGTATATATACCGCTAACCTTGGGAAAAAGTTAAGTTTGTGGATATGCACTGCTATGCTGATGATACGCAGCTTCTTTTTTCTTTTCCTCATGCTAATGATCATATAATTAACAACTTAAACAGTGACTTAGACTCTATATTTAATTTTTCAACAAAATTGCAATTAAAAATCAATACAAAGAAATCGTTTGTCATGTTATTTGGCAAAGACAAAGATCAAAACTTTCAGGTGAAAATGAACGGCAAACTATTGCCCGTTCTTGCCGAATGCAGGAATTTGGGCTTAGTAATTGACACAGATCTGAGATTTAAAACGCATATTAATAAAGTATTACAACGAGCCTATGCTACATTGAAAATGTTATATTCTCAAAAAAGCCTGCTGTCAAAGGATTTAATATTGATATTATCAGAGGCTCTCATTTTATCATTGTTTGATTACTGTGATGTAGTCTATGGTCCCTGTATTGATGTTGAAACTAAAAAGAGAATACAAATTTTACAAAATAGTTGTGTTCGTTTTGCGTTAAAAATAAACAGACGTCAACACATTACTCCTTATTACAATAATATCAAATGGCTTAAAATGGAACAGAGACGATTGTATCACCTTGCATGTCTAACACATTCCATATTACTAAAACAAAATCCTAGTTATCTGTTTGATAAACTAATAACAAGAACACATTTGCATGGGTTAAACTTACGTTGTTCAGGTTTAAACATTCCACAACACTCCACAGCTATGTTTCGGCGATTCTTTGTGTACAATGCTGTAACCGCCTAAAATGGCATTCCACATGAAATAAAACAATACTCAATGATACAATTCAAAAAACATTTACATACATACCTATTGAATCATTAACTATAGCCTGATCAAAACAATTATATTCCCTATTTTTTCCTTAACTGCTTATTTTTTTAATATATTATACTTGCCTTGAGTATTTACATGACATATGGATTATTGGTTATTGTTTACTCTAATTTTGAATTTTAGTTTATATGTTTATATCCTTGTGCGATACATGTTAAAATTATTTTGTGTAATACCATTATATTATTAGTTGGTTAAGTGGAAGAACGGCCTTAGCCGAACTTCGCCAACTTTAAAAATAAAGAGAATTTATTATTATTATTATTATTATTATAAAATGTGCCTAATTCAAGAAAAAAATAGAAAATAAGCTAGTCTTGTCTACATTACTTCGAATTTTAAAGTTTTACCTGACAGTATCACTAAGTTACAGAGGGCAGGCTTAACTTTAATTGATTTCTTCCAGATTATGGAGGAAGTCGAAGACTCTTTAAAACATACGAATGTAGCAGACAAACTGAAATCTGTATTAAATAAAAATCCTGATCTAGGAGTATTAAGAAAGACTAGCAGTCCAGTGAGACAAATGTCTCATTTAACGCGCCTTCAAACCTCGATCGGTTAGGCAACCACCCAGACCTGGAAGGTGTCAAAGTGGTTGCCTAACCCGATCGACGTTTTAAGGCGCAGAGGGTCGCAGCTCCGTTTGGCCACTGAAACATTTTTATTTAATACGCGTTCTATTTGAAAAACGGTCTTTTTTGTGATTTCTCGAAAACCGGAAGTGTCACGTGACTGAAATTCGGTTCCTGAGCTGACATGACCATTCCAAACATATAACTTTCATAACTTTTTTCTCTATCTCAAACGGTTTGGCTGTTGAAACAGCGTCCCGGACGGATCAGCGTCCCAGACAGACAAGTCTATTAGATAAAGGATATCTAAAGTATAGTCTGTTCACTAAACATAAAAACACAAAGTAGCCTTTGATTTCCAAAATTTCATGAGTGTACTTTCAAAATTCATCCTTGTCTAGGAATGTACTTACAAAAAGTTACTAAAACAAATAGCTTAAGGGTGTGACATTTACCTAGCATCTGTCACAAATGTTATAAATAACTATTTTTAAGAGTATTATACAAATACTGTGTTGAATACTATTGACGTAGCGTTTATTAATAGCTATTTTTATTACGTTTTATAGAAGTTCAGGCGAGAATTGTCAGAAAAATATCTACTTTGACACTGAAATAATGAAAAATATTGTCATTGATTGTCATTTTTAATTTAAACCTGCCTTTATGCAGGTGTGGAAACCTTTGCAAAGCATAATTCAGAATCCCTAATACAAAATTGCATCTCTATACCAACTTCAAAAAATTCAAATGTTTTTGTGTTTACTGAATGGCCTTTAGGTATACTTAGTGGTGAAAAAAAAAGAAGACTTTTATACAGAAAGCAATTTAGAACATGCATTAGTTACTTATTTTGTGGGAAAATTTAACAGTTAAGTCGCAGATTTGTATGTTATTCTTCAATGTACAGACGCAGTCAAAAAAATGGGACACCTTTTTTGACCTACTTCCCAAATGTGAAAACAATTACTGACAGTGTCAATTCTAATTAATAAATTTCATCAAAAGTGATTATTCAATTATGAAAAATGCCAGCACATATTGGAAATAACGGATAAAGCGAGAATAATTGCTCATTTTGACGCATTTTCAGAATTAGGTCAAAAAGTGTCCCGGTTTTTTTGGCCGTGACTGTATATTATGTATTATGTGTGAATTATTGATGCCTATTTGAAACTCTTTAATGCCTATTTTGTGTTTTTATTGTGCCTCTTTGCCTGCCTTTTTCCACATTTTCAGTGCCTTAAAATCCGCTCTTTACTAATTACCTCTTAGTAAAATCATCCAAATTTATAACAATAATGCGATTATCTGCATATCACATTTTATAAATATACGAATTACATGTACTACAATAAGTTAGTTACAGTCTCTCAAGTACCTATATAATCTTTTATCAATATTCATATTAAATTCAAAACAATAGGTCCTTATTCTATTAATACTGCATTTAAAAAAATGTTCAAAACACGTATTTGTCTTGACAGATTTAAAAAAAAATGCCCGGTTTATTTTATCCTAAAATACTAATCTTTCTAAAAAAATAGGAAAAATTGTTATTAATGACACAACAGCGAGGCATATATCTGCTATGGCTGTGGTGCTATCACTCAATACTGTATTGTTGGTAGCACTGTCAGGTTATGTTAAATTCAAGAAGACTATATACTAAGGAGATGCAACTTCCTATGACGGCTGTATATAAAAGCGGCCCTTATGTCGGGGATAGCCATCGCGGCGCTGTCGACAGCGTGTACTGCCGTTCGAGAGTTGGAAGCGAGCTAAATTAACCTGTAATCGCGGTTAAAAGTCAGTTTACGGTTGTTAATCCAATGGAGTGTATTTCAAGTGTGTTATTAATTGTTAAAACATGGTCAGAATTTCCAGTTACACTCAGCAAATGTTTGACATTGACAGTTCACGAGTTTTGAGAATGAATAATTGTACACCACGGCCGCCTTACTTGTCAGCTTTTAGCGGTCCGCTTCGAAACGGGAGTTGCGTGTCCTTAGTATAGTGTTCTTGGTTAAATTCGAGATTAGCAGGTTACGTTTTGCGTCAGTCTGTGTCAAATAACCATATACATATGTAATACTTACTAGCTACTTGCTAGCGGCTATGAGTGGGAAACTCACGATGGAAGTGAGACAGACAACCAACTCTTCAATGTATATGGTGAGCTGTGCGCAAGCGCATCGGCGTCGTCTGCGCGGTGGGGAAGTGGCCAAGTTTAAAATTCGCTTCTAAAGGCGGAGTTCGAATTCTCACGCATGCGCACGAGACGCGTTATACTCTAAGTGAAACTATGTCGACGCCATAATGTTTTTGGGTGTTCCGAGGCCCTATTAGCAATATATGTATAATACATATATGCAAATAACACACAAAACATAACCTACTAACATCGACATAGACTGACATTGTCACTAACAATTAGTGTTGTGCCTTGGTCAATTGACCGGTCAATTTGACCACGGTCAAAAACTGTGTGGTCAAATTCACTGTCAAATGCTCTTTTAGCCTTAAAATTGCTTATATTAAATTACACTATCAATCAACGGTTTTTTTTTGTAGAAGGTCTTTATTATTGGCTGTAAGCCTGTAACTAATCAAACATTTACTGAAATTGCAAAAATGCAGGGGATTTACATATATAGCGAGGGGATTCACACAGCGACCAATGTTTCTTGGGGGGTTTCTTAATACATTTTAGTCTCTTCTTTGCTGTACTTATGCAGTAATGATTTGTTTTTATTGAAGCGTAAATATATGGCCAATAAATGGTGTATTATTTTAGTTACCGACAGTATAAAATGAAATAATTGTTAAAACTGTTAATTATATGCACTTATAAATACTAAACAAAAGGGTTGGTGGTAATATGATACTAGTTAACCTTGTGACTTGCTTAAACTTACAGAACTATCAATACAATTGATTAAAAAAAGGTTAATTAAAAAAATTAAAATGGTCAAATGAGCGGTCAATTGGCTGGTCAAATGAGCGGTCAATTGGCTGGTCAATTGACCAAAAAGTTGTTGACTGGTCAAAGGCACAACACTACTAACAATACACGTCAGTACTGCCAACATGTAATTAAATGCTAATAAAGTGTCGGTATTTTATTTTTCTTAACAATACTAGTGCTGTTAAATACATCTTAATGCAACTTGTTGCTAAGGAGTTATTATCATATATAATGCAATTAGTGGGTTCTTGATTATCAAATAATCATTTCTGTTTACACGAGATATATTGTTTGGCAATCGCGCGAGTCCAAAGGACGAGCGTGATTGCCTAAAACAATATATCGAGTGGAAACAGAAATGATTTGATTATCAAGAAGACACGAGTTGCATTCAGCTAGATTATATCACGAGTCAATAAACGTTTGAATAGTGTATTTTAAATATTAAAAGTACAGTTAATGTGGTTGTTATGACAATTTTACTGACAGCAGGTAACGTGATGTTTGGGAAGGCGTGTGATTATCACCTATTAATCAGGAAGGTATATGATTATCAGTTGCTATGTACATTATCAAAAGTTAGTACATGCGTAACTATGAATTTTGCCGTTTTTCATTGGTTGATGTTAGAGGGAGTGGTATAATCATAGTAACTATAGCCCCTCTATTTACAAATAGTAGCAACAACCTTTGATGTTGCCGCTGGGGCAAAATCACGTTGGTACCCCTTAAGTCCCTAGCATATTTAAAAATTGCCAAGGAAGTTGTATAATTAATTAAAATGTGACATTGACATTTGTCGTGATTTTATTCATTTTTCTCTTCGGGGGCAAATTCTAAGTCGAGGACGTGGAAATGCCACGGTGTTGTGTCGATAAGTATAAAAATAGTGGCAGAAAAGGATTTCAGGTACTCAGATCGGTTATTTTTTCACTGTTTACACTGAAATTTACCGTTTAGTAACTTTTTGTATTTTCATGTTTGCATCAGGTTTGCCCCAGGATGTCGCTACTATTTGTAAATAGAGGGGCTATAATAGTAACATAATAGGATAAAATAATAGTATATTACACAACGAGAGCTGTAGGAAGCATATTACACGCGAGTTGGAAAAGTTACGCACAAGCCGCGTAGCGGCGCGTGTGTAATTCCACGAGCGTGTAATTGCTCTATAGCTCGAGTTGCGTACTATACTTTTTCTACGATCACACTCATTTCGTTAAACGAAAAAGAAATATTTTATTAACTGTCAAATCATCTGTCACACCATCTTAAAAATTAGGAGGCTGCAGTCACATCCCTACACCGCTTCGTACAAACAACAGAAGCTAACTGTAACGTAATAAAAAAAATTACGTGTTAGTCATTATCATTACGTAACACTGTTTGTAACAACGAATTTACTAATCAAGTAAGCAGTGCTTAATGAGCAATTTACTAATAAAGGAGTAGAAAAAATAGTTTAACTACATTCTTCGTTACAATAAAACCACCCAAACAAAAAATCAAAAGGTACCACTGACATTTAGATTGAATTGAACAGTATTACACAACAAAAAGTAGAATGAAAGACAAAAATTTATTGAGAACAAATTATTTCAAAGACTTACTTATTACATCTTTAAATCATCACTTTCCGAATCAAAATCACTTTCTTCACTATCATTGTCAATGCAGTCACGCAAACTGAATATCACTTCATCTATGGCAGCTTCATATTCTACATCTTTCTTCCAAGTTTCATTTTCTAACGTCGTAACTTTATGAAAAAAAGAATTCCAATGCTCTTGTTTTATAGTTGCCATTACCTTTCCCAGAGTTTCACCTAGACTTCTAATATTGAACTTTCCAGTAGATGCTTGATCAAAAAGTTTGTGTTGAACTTGATCCATGGCATGCTGTATTGGGCTCAAATCTACCATATGTGGAGGTAGGCGCATAACCTTATGACCATGTTCTTTTAGAATATTGTCGACAACGAAAACGCCTTCCTTTGGCTTGTTAAGTTCAATTAATTTATATAACTCTGAGCGTCTCATATTTTCATCACAAGATATGTTCTTATGTTTTAAATAGTTACACATATCTGATTTATGGGAATAATAGGAAATGGAGATGTCTTCTTCGACACAGTGGTGTGGGCCATCATCCATAATAACTATCGAATTTTGTGGCAAATAAGGAATTAAAAATTTATTTAACCATTTTTCAAAACAGATAGCACTTAGTTGACCAGGATGACCACCAATTTCTTTAGCAAAGTCGTTTCGTCTTAATAATAATGAATTTTTTAGAAATCCAGTTACTGAACCTGCACAAATGAATGAATAAGTATTTTTATCACGTAACGAACCATTGTAGCCATATTTTTGTACCCACGATTTGTGTAAAGTGAAAGACCGATCGATTACACATTCATAGACATAAAATAATTTTTCTATGTTATCAGCTTTCAATTGTTTTATACATTTTAAATATTCATGGCGAGAAGCCATAACTGAAGGATCTTCAAGCAGCACTGCACGTTTTGAATAATATTTTTTTCTTTTATATCCGAGGTTTTGAACAACTTTATTTATAAAATTCACACGATGTTGGTATGTTGGAATTTGATCTAGAATAACTGGTAGCAACTTTCGTAGAACTGGAACTTTACGATATTTAATGTAATAATCGCGAATAACATTCTTGATTTTAATTATATCCCTATCATCAAGAACTGTTTTAATGCTACGAGCTCGTTTTATTTGTAACAACGGTTGCCTTGTTTGGCCACGCGCTCTACGTAGTTGATCTGCCTTCCTTATATTTCTTAGAGTACTCTCATTGACACCAGTGTACATTGCAGCACGAGCCCTAACACCACTAAACGGTATCAATAGTGCATTTTTTGTGCATTCCTCTTTACATATTTCCAGCACATTTAAAATCAGATCTCTTGTCTGTTCATCTTGTACTCTTTTTGTTTTCTTTGTACTGAGAAGTCCCGATACAACATCATCTGGTAATACTTCTATATGTGTGTTATGTGCTTCCTGTTGTGGTGGTATGGGGGACGGTGCAACGTACTGCATGTTCTAAAATATTTATAAAAATTAATTCTAAACTGACAATAAAATTTGGAGTATATAACACATACACCCTGCAATATAATATACCCAGCAATATTTGTTTGCATTATTGCATTCATATTGCATTTACACCAATTTACAGGTTATGACAATATCCAGAGATACTATTGTTTATGATTACGAATTATGGTGCCCAATACTGGCAGTACTGCAAACATACGAGAAGAAATTGTGATGCACTGTTGCCAAAATGATCACGTTTTACGTAAAATTATGTTACAATTTTTAACGGGCAATAAAGATTGGTTGCTAAGATACTGGAGTTAGTACAAGAGTATTAAAGAGTGAGGAAAGAGCGGGAAATTTTGAATTAAATCCTAGTAATTTTTTGCATTTATGTTTCTCGCAGGTGTATCACCCCAACTTTCTGGTTACATCCATATATGCATATAACGGGTGTTCATAAACAGTCGTCATCCCAGTAGGTTTTGACTTCAGAAACGTATGTCTATTAAAACTGAGAAAAAATGTGCTATGACAGTACTCAATGACGTTTCATTGTGTTGCACGAATTAATCAAAGACATAACATTTTGTTTTTCAAAGCAACTGGGATGACGACTGTTTATGAACACCCGTTATATAATACACATATATTGCTGGTAGGGCCTGGAAACTTCAGAAAACATTACGGCGCCGACATAGTTTCACTTAGAGTATAATGCGTCTCGTGCGCATGCGTGAGAACTCGAACTCCGCCTTTAGAAGCGAATTTTAATGTTGACCACTTCCCCATTGGGCGGACGACGCCGCCGCGCTTGCGCACATCTCACCGTATACATGAAGGAGTTGGTTGTGTATCTCACTTCATCGGTGAGTTTCCCACTTATAGCCGCTAGCCAAGGTCCGTAAATCACGTTTGCTTTGTCCATGGACAAAGCAAACGTGATTTACGGACCTTGGCCGCTAGCAATATAGTAAGTATTAGATATATGCATATATGTATTACTTTTAGATTGCTAGTAAGGTGTGGGATCGGGCGAAAACATTACAGCGCCAACACAGTCTCACTCTGAACACTACCCGCCTCATGCGCATGCCTGAGAATTCGAGCTCAGCCTTTAGAACATATATATAATACACATATATTGCTGGTAGGGCCTGGAAACTTCAGAAAACATTACGGCACCGACATAGTCTCACTTAGAGTATAACGCGTCTCGTGCGCATGCGTAAGAATTCGAACTCCGCCTTTAGAAGCGAATTTTAAACTTGACCACTTCCCCATTGGGCGGACGACGCCGCCGCGCTTGCGCACAGCTCACCGTATACATGAAGGAGTTGGTTGTGTGTCTCACTTCATCGGTGAGTTTCCCACTCATAGCCGCTAGCAATATAGTAAGTATTAGATATATGCTTTAGAAGCGAATTTTAAACATGACCGCTTCGCCAACGCGCGGACGACGCTTGCGCACAGCTCATCCAGCACGTAGAAGAGTTGGTTTTCTGTTTCACTTAGTTGTGACCTCAGGGCCGTAACTAGGTATAGTCCAAGTAGGCCACCGCGCAAGCGGCAAGGGGCGCTAAAATGGCACTGAAAAAGTATAATTTCTTTCGTACTGATTAAATACAAAAACAAATAAAGAAGTGGGCAATTTTAGAAACAAATTAATTTGTAATATTACCGATTTTAGCCTAAATAATAGGAATTGTACCCAATCTGTTTGATATATTTCCTTGTGCAATTTTCAAAGGGAATGTTAGATATCTATCAGTTTGTAACGGCTTTTGTTTTATAAATCAAAACATTAGAATTACTAGTTCCTTAGCCCGCCGTATAGATGGCCTTTTTCTAATTATAACATTTTTTTCAGTAATAATGTATTAAGGGCAATGCTTTTGCCGGTAAAAATGTTTTACGAAAGTATTTTGTTTTGGCAATGTCACAAGACAAACTAACTTGATCAAATTCCCGAGCCGAAGGCGAGGGAATTTGTCAAAGTTAGTTTGTCGAGGGGCATTGCCAAAAAAACAACAAATCGTGAGTAAAACATTTGCCGAGCAAAATCATGAGCCCAAAATACATTTTGTAGACTATTTCCCAAATATCGGTTCATTTTGACATTTATACTGATGCGCAATGACAGTTTAAATGACGTTTCTTAAATACCACCTTGATTAAAGCAACATATTTGGTGGTTGCCGTGGATGCAAATGGCAAAAGAAACTGACAAAATCCCAAGGGAACATTTCGATTTTTTGCCACTACAAAAACACACGATTGGTTGAATATTGAAAAAGCATGGCTTTTCATTGGATAATAAGAGATGTGGGAAATAGTCATTTTTAAAACAGCAGTGACAACCAACTAACATTTAAAAAAACTGTTGGAGCGGGTCCACTGATTGCACATATTACACATACATTTAGAGTGCTTGCTATATCTCAACGACTCTGCGCAGTGATCGGAATTCTGTAAATACGTCATAAGTAAAGCTGATAATTATATGCACTCACATGTACGCAAATATACGCATACATATGCACACATTTTGTTGAGTATATGCACCAAAATTACAATATATGCACATAATATGCTTATTTCTTTTAAATAAGTAGAAGTATTCTAGATAATATAAAAATTTTAATGATTTTGTATGAATATATTGAATTATCTAATTTTTATTCAAAAACGTCATTCATTTTACCGTTTGACTATATAAACATGGACTGCGAACGCCAACTTCACGTTGTAAGCCAACATAAAAATGAGATTTCCCCTAACCCCGCCAGACTATTATTCATCTAACACTCGAAGTTCGAATCTTGAAATGGATTCTATGTTGGCTGATTCCTTATACATTGCTTCTATGGAAAAAGTAGGGATTACTGGCAGTCTATGTTTATATAGTCGAAGATTTTAACAGCGACTTCCCCTTTTTCTGCTTATTTCGATACGGCGCACTGCACTCCAGCGGCAGAAAGTGAAGGTATATATCTCAGTTGCACAGAAAGATTGTATCAATAAATTTAATAAAATAGTAAATTTTACAAAAAAATCTCAAAAAGTTCATACATCGCAAATTATTGCCAAATATAATCAAATATGCAAAATCTAGAAAGTATGCTCAAAAACGTATAAATATGCAAAATGAAACTTGGCTTAAACGATTTGTTTTCACATAATTAGTATACATATGCAAAAAGCTTCTCCGGCATATCAATTATACAAAATATGCATTTGCCATATAATATCAGCTTTAGTCATAAGCAAGGCTACAGACCAACCTGAAAATATCATTGCGATTTTGCTGCGTTTGATATCGTTTGCTATTTTTCTGCTTATAAGTTAGTTTTTGCGTTCTTTATTTACTTATATTTCCGTTTATTATAAGAAACAGTTTTATCAAATAAACACGAAATATTGACACAACCTATTTTAAAATTCGCGCCTGCAAGCTAGCCTGATGTTTTTAGATTGTACTAAAAACACCATTTGGGCGTCTGCCTCTACAGTTTTCTCTCTTGCTCCACTGCGCATTTTTGGTCGCTGAGATATGGCAAGACCTCTACTGCTTTGGGCTCATCGCTGATACAGTGGCCCATTGCAAATGGCAGAACGCAGAACACCACAGACCGATTTCGAGAGCTTACTTGTTCCACTACTATAGCATTTTTCACTACAATCACTTGCCCGATAGAATTTGTCCAATTTAAGACACTTCTGCGATCCTACACGGAGGTAGCTTTTTATTAAAAAAGAATTATCGAGCTCGGCCTGATGCAAGGCTTATACTAGGTGCCGACAGAAAAAAGCTTCGCGTTTTAAATATATTGATTACTACAAGACGTGGTGACAGTGTGGCTGCGAGTAAAGAACCTTATTCTGTGTTCATATGTTACTACGCATAATGTAATTGTTTGTTTATATATTGTATTACTTTAACATACTGACATGTCTTTACTAGCTTTACTAGCCACATAGGTGGTCTTATTCTAATTAAACTAACTTTGCATTTTAAAAATTGAATTGTACTATGTAAGACAAAAAAATGGGACAACTCTTGATAGAGATTTTAGCTTAATTTCATTAGCTTAAACGAGGCTTTAAACAATTGCATTTGTTATAACAATGTTGATTCCAAGAAGACTATACTAAGGAGATGCAACTTCCTATGACGGCTCTATATAAAAGCGGCCCTTATGTCGGGGATAGCCGTCGCGGCGCTGTCGACAGCGTGTACTGCCGTTCGAGAGTTGGAAGCGAGCTAAATTAACCTGTAATCGCGGTTAAAAGTCAGTTTACGGTTGTTAATCCAATGGACTGTATTTCAAGTGTGTTATTAATTGTTAAAACATGGTCCGAATTTCCAGTTACACTCAGCAAATGTTTGACATTGACAGTTCACGAGTTTTGTGAATGAATAATTGTACACCACGGCCGCCTTACTTGTCAGCTTTTAGCGGTCCGCTTCGAAACGGGAGTTGCGTGTCCTTAGTATAGTGTTCTTGGTTGATTCATAGCAACGTCTAAACAAGTTGAGGGTTAAGTTAGCAACTGAACATATTAAGGCAGACACATTCACAACAGACCATAACTGTCGCAGTTTTTTTGTCTTGCATAGTACGTAAAAGTTACAAAAGAAAATGTTTTCAACGTCTTTAATACAGAAAGCGCGCTGCAAGAAAACCAACTGTTGCTAGATCGAATTATGGTAAAAGTATTCAAAATTATCTACAAAATATGTAAAAAATAACTTAATACTGCTAATAATACTGAAACACTTAGTATTAATGCGAATTACGTGAATTTGGAAATTAAAAAAAACATTGATAAATGTGTATGCTTAACGTTGCGTTATAAATGACGCAGAGGCGTTCCGATTGTGGGCGAAATGCACCCGATCGGTGCCGATGCAAAGATCACGTAAAGACGCAGGTAGACCACACGTTTATATACACAGGGAATTTATTTTAATAGTTAACATAAGTGTTTCGTTTCTATTCCACAATTTAATCAGACAGGTCATTTCCATAGTTACAAATGAAACCAATAGATTGGAGCGTGTATTTTACGAGTTAACATGGAAATTATTACTTGTCAAAAAGACAATTAAAAGTTATCCTAATGTATACCACTGAAGAAAAGATATAACACACAAGTTGTTCCTACGTATCTACTTTTTAGTTGCATACCTACATTCCGGTAACAAAATTAAAGTTTCTTATTAGCAAGTACCTAATTCAAATTCGTATGTGAACTCGTAAAATAAACGCTCTAATCTATTTATTTCATTGGTAACTATGGAAGTGACCTGTACGATTAAATGCTGACATAGAAACGAAACTGCTATGTTAACCTAATGGATTTTAATAAATAAATTCACTATATCGTGATTTATAAAAAGTTCTACTGACTACATAATAATATGTATTATTTTTAATTAGCATTGTGTTTTATAATTTTGTTTTCTGTTCTTATTTTATTTGTGTTTTATTTTGTTATTTTAACATTTAGTTGTTTCTTTTTAAAACTTTTGAATTAAAAATGTTGGATTTATTTTTGAATACCTAGCTGTCTGTTTTGAATACATTACATCATATATCCGTAGATAACAAATGTAGACATTATACAGTAACATTAGTATTTGTGTCTCACATCACATATGTGTTCTCAAACTTCCTGCACAATAACAAATCGTGTCAGTTTGACAGAATAATCCTACCGCTGACGCGGTCGGACTATTTAACATGTCAAACTGACACTCTTTTATTATTGTGCAACAAGTTATCAACATATAACCCGATAATATTGAAGTTCTTATAGTATTATTTCTGAAAATATCTTTCAACGGATTCATTACGGAGAGAGAGTCGTGCGGTAGATTGCAATCAGCTGACAGCTGACGCTTAGCGGCTATCAGAGAAGTGTTTACTGTTTACTACCCATTCGGCGCAAAACTCGTGAACTGTCAAAACGCTGTCACGTTGGTACCTTGTTTGAATTCTGTTTTGGAACTTTTGCTTGCTCATTTTGGCAGCACTGAAATGTTTGAAATATAAAAACTTGACTTTCTTACAAAAAAAAAATCTTCCAAATTCTTTAATTTTTGTGCATACACTTCAATTGCAATGGAACAGAAACGAAAGAGGGTTTCATTATTGGAAAGGGAAAAAAGGCTATAGTTGATTATTACAAGGAAAAACTAGAAGAAAATAGTTTTGACTTTTGACACATGTAACATAAGCTTAACTTTAAATATTACTAGAAATCACTAGATCCGAAGTACCTTCCCAAAAAAACTGTAATTTGCAGTTACACTCAGCAAATATTTAAAAAATTTGACATTGACAGTTCATGAGTTTTGTGAATGGATAATATACTTCAGCCAAGTTACGAAGGCGAGCGATGTAAACAAAGATTCTGACAGTTCTCGGTGCACGCTAAACCAGTTTCACACGGTGAGCATTTTACGTAAACTTCCGTCGCATGTTGCCGTAAAAGAAATTACCGCACAACAAAACAACGCTCATTCCTCCTCTAGTGTAACGACGCGTATAAACGGTGTTCAACTTTCTCTTCGAAACGGCCAACAACAGAACGCCTTTCTATCACGTGATATTCACCGACCACGTGCGTTTGTTTACTTGGCTCGCCTTCCTATCTTGGCTGAAGTTTAGGAGAGCAGATTATCCTCTTGGTCAGTGGCGTATACTTGTAAAGCCTCTGAGAGGCTAGTCTTCAATTCCGCAAGCGTAACGATTACAGATAAGTGAATTAAAGTTAAAACAGTGATATTTTCAAAAGTAAAAACAGTTTATAACCCCATAATTGTACGATAGCTAATAAATAACTTCGTGTTAGTTATTAGAGTCAGACAAAGTTGTTAAAAAGTTAACTGACGTAATCTTAAATCTGCCCCTTTTGATAATTTGAAATATGATTAGATAGAAAAACGAAACTGACAATTGTTCCCTTTTATGCAACAATAATTGACGTATTAAGACGTATTAATAAATCTATATAAAGAATTGCTTCTTTCAATTAATCGTTAAAGTTTCAAAGATTGTAATGTGCTCTCTATATGTACATTACGAAGTTTATAAGTTTTCTTTCACCTATACAAGTGTACATGGGAGTAATAAAACTTGTTGACGCCCATATAATTAGGACTTTCCATCACTGAAGCTAGTGAATGACCCCCAAGCACACTTTTATAGCGTATGATTTTTGAAGTAAAATATAGAAGGCCGACCTAAAGGTAAGAGAAAAGCTAACAAAAGTATGTAATTTTCTAACTAAAATTGATAGTCGAACTTTTCCTAACAAGTTATAAACAATACTTTATGTACAATCGATCAATATAAGCGTTTCTTAGATCTCATTATCAGGCATATCGTTAGATTGGTAATTACATTTTCTATCTAAGGGCAAGACATACAGTGTGGTCCATTAAGTGTGCAACAAATGGGAAATTTTTTTATTAGTTGTACAATCGAAATTTAAATATTGCCAAAAGTTAGTGCATGTTCGATAACCATATCAGATGCCCTTAGAATGGCTTCAAGTCAAACAATATACAGGGCAGGACATAAAATATGAAATTCGTTCAAGAACAAAGTTACCTTATTTCAAAAAATATAGCAAAATTTTATTGAGAAAAGTTGTTTAGAATTAAAAGTTATGCTCAAATACAAAGTCACGGCCTCCTATTCGAATTTTGATTCTTTTTTGGAAAATTTTGTATTACCCCCGTATGATACATATTTTTATTATTTTGATTTTATATGTATTTAAAGTAGCCACAACCATATCCCTTTTAAATAACTTTTAGCAAGTTGAAGCGTATTTGTAAAATTTACTTTGGATTTATATTTTTTTATGTAACCGTTCACTTCATGTTTGTTGCAACGATATTTAACAGAACTTTAGAATTTCGCAAATATTTTTTTTAACCAGGCAAATGCTTTACTAATAATAATTTACATATGAAAAACTCTTAATAAAATCAGAATAATAAAAATATGTATCATACGGGGATAATACAGAATTTTACAAAAAAAACAATCAAAATTCGAATAGGAGGCCGTGAGTTTGTATTTGAGCATAACTTTTGATTCTAAACAACTTTTCTCAATAAAATTTTGCTATATTTTTTGAAATAAGGTAACTTTATTCTCTAACGAATTTCATATTTTTTGTCCTGCCTGTATATTGTTTGACTTAAAGCCATTCTAAGGGCATCTGATATGGTTATCGAACATGCACTAACTTTTGGCTGTATTTAAATTTCGGTTTTACAACTAATAAAAAAATGTCCCATTTGTTGCACACTTAATGGACCACACTGTATATGTAATACTTACTATATTGCTAGCGGCTATGAGTGGGAAACTCACGAAGGAAGTGAGACAGACAACCAACTCTTTAATGTATAATGGTGAGCTGTGCGCAAGCGCGGCGGCGTCGTCCGCCCAATGGGGAAGTGGTCAAGTTTAAAATTCGCTTCTAAAGGCGGAGTTCGAATTCTCACGCATGCGCACGAGACGCGTTATACTCTAAGTGAAACTATGTCGGCGCCGTAATGTTTTCGGGTGTTCCGAGGCCCTACTAGCGATATATGTATAATACGGCCTCTTTATAGGTGCCATTTAAGAAAAGTGACTTTTTCTTACAAAACGAGTTTAGAAATTTATATCTTGTTATTAAGGGTTTGTTATTGATTTAATTGATAAAATAGCTATTATTAAGAGTTGCTAGAGTCAATTAGAATAGATTTTTCCAAGTCAAGGCCTTCTATGGTAAAAAATAAAAATTGAAAAATAATTTTTTGTTAAAAAAAATTGAAATTCGGCAAGACTATTATATGTAGTTTGACTCGTAGATTCAGAAAAACATAAAATATACAGGGTTTTCTATTTTAAAAATCAAAGTTTGTATCATTTCCGGTAAAACCGGAAGTCAACCATTTTGAATATATCTATCGGCCAATTAGAAATTATGTCTAGTATCTTGGTATAAAATTTTATCCAAATCGATTCATAAATAAAGAAGATATAAGCATGGCCCTAGTCTCATTGTCATCCGGTATATTTACTAAAATTATCGCATGAAACATTTAATATTTTAATTATTGTGGATCATATGCATGATATAATGAATGTTGTGTCACTAACTAATTGATACGAAATAAACCAAATATACTGACCGTATTTAATGTTATAATATTGGTTGTGCTTTTGAAGCAACGTTACAGGTGGTAATAATCTTAGCTCGTCACAGCAGATTAATTGCAGCAGTTAGGTTATATTGCAACGCATCAGGTACGATTCCAGTCATAAGGTTTGATATACTTGTTCGTAACAAAATTGTATTTCTTTGGGGCTTTGTCAAACCTGGCGCCTACAAAATTATACCTTTTGCATATTAGTGGTTTGTTTAATTGTAATAATTGAATCCACCCCACTCTCCGATGAAACTGAGTTGAGCCATTGAAATTTCACTTAGGGATACATACTATGGATCCAGCCAAAGATGATCCCTGCGTCATCGTTACACGAAGTTAGCACAGAAATCGTTTTTGTATGCTTCACTCTCATTATTTGCGAGTGCGACAAGGATAGCATAACATTAGCACGTCTCTGGGTCTTTGGGAGTGGATTTGACTAGCGCGGTATGCGTTTGTAAAATATAGTGTTGCCGACGTTAATAATAAATCCGTAGACTAAATAAAGATATTATCAGTAAACAGTAAATAAACTAGATATATCGGCAAAATTATTTTGAAAAAATTGAGTGTGGTTAAATCAGAAATTACAGATAAATGAGATTAATTTTACGAACAATTTAAGATTTTTTACAGATTTTTGTAAAAAGATCCGTAAGTATAGGCAACGTTGTATGCGTCCACAAACATATGATGAACATCTGACTTGTCCTTCACATTTGTCGAGGTTAGTTTTCCCGTACAAACGTTTTTTGACAGTTTTGGCCAACAATAAGCAGCAGTTCTTGTCAGAACTAATAAAACGTACGTCAGTGCAAGGCAAGACTTTGCGTTCGCAGTCTCAACAATTGTTGCTGAATCTGTTAAGTTATTTTGAGAAGGAAAAAGAAAATGGTGGGCATTTACTTCCTTTATCTTGTGTGCAAGAGGTATGGCACGTTAATTAATTGCTTACGATTTTATTGTACAATTACTTGTTTATTGCAGCGAGCAGCTGAGGCTTTAGGGATAGGCATTGCTACTGTGAAAAGGATCAAGGCTCGTAGTAGAAACCAACCAGTTTTATTTAGTTCTCGTAAAAAAAGAAATAGAAAACTGCAGACCTGCCAGTCTTTTAACTGGTCATCAAGGAAACTGTATATAAGATGTACAGTGAAAGTAAAGCGTGCTTATCAAGTTTATTTGATTTTATAAATGTGAATTTTTATATTTATTCCAGAAAAACACATTACTCTCAAATCTTTAAATGATGAACTTCAAGAGTATCACATTCTAATAGGCAGAAGCAGTTTAAACGTTGTTCTGCATGACCTTGGGTTTAAATTTCTCAAAGACAACAATCGTAGATCATTAGTTGAAAATGCAAATATCGCCAGTTTGCGTCTTCTGTGTTTAGAGATTCTCTTTTGATAAGAGTATTGCATCGCAAGGGTTTAAAAATGGGATACTAAACACCTAGTCCCTCTTACGCAAATGTCAACCTTACCTACTATCCTGTTTTTTACTTAACGAAGCTTTGATGACCAAATAAAGGCGAAATAGCCTTAACATAAGATGCGGAGCAAATGCCGCATTCATCCGGTGTAACCCGAGGCATGTCCGGAGGCTACCGATGACAGACCCAGCACCAGACTCGCACAATCTAAAGACACATTGTCTAAGATTAAAACATGGAAAAAGGTTAAAGGAAGAAAGGCTACAGAGCACAACTAGTAGCTAGCAAGATTAAGACAAGAATACAGAGAGGCCAGCACCACAGCTAAGAGAGCTACAAGAGGCGATAAAGGCAATGGATAGATTACCTCCCCATCTAGCACACGTAGCAGGGAAATTCAACAACGCACGAGAACCAATCGTGAGCAAAGAGCTGTACACCAACATCTAAGGAATTCTTCAAATGAACCCACTGTCGAAGAAATTAAGAAAGAAATTAACCAGCTAAAGCTTTGAAAACAGTCGGAACAGATAGTATACCACCTGAGCTATTCAGATTCAACGAAACAATACCTACAGAGTGGAAGGACGGTCTGATTATCAAACTCCTAAAGAAGGGTGATCTTGGTGAGTGCCTAAATTGGCAAGGGAAATTGTTAATATGATAAATAAAATGATTCCTACTATTATAACCAAACTGGCAGAGACCGTAGAACCCACCCTTCCCAATTAACAAGCAGATTTCAGATCTCATCGAATACTTCATTTTTTTGCGTTCAATTCCGGTACGTTTCAGTATCCCATATGCATATACTGATTTGTAACTTGTTGTCCTATAAATTTTCTATCCTTGTTCTGTTGTGATATCAATGTTAATTCTAATTAGGTGCTTGATAATATATCTGATTGGACCATGGTATTTTAAGTGTAAAAACTTCCAAACTGTATTTACCATTGTATTTTATTATATAATAGTAAATAGTATTTTATTAGTTAATTTATATAATATGTATATTATCAAAATATCAAAAACCTTCTCTACCGTTAGGTGCAACGTATAAATAGATAACCAAATAACTACAACTTAACTAAAATAACAGAATTTACAATTTTCTACCAATAATTAAAATAACTTCATTCCCTTATACATCGTATAAACGCCTTGCCCATTCTTTTTTGATTTTTGGCGGTCTTTTCCCTTCACTCCAAGTCATTCCTTTTTCAATTAGGTTTTCTTCTACTTTCTTGCCCATAATTTTCTTGCTCTTCACCCATTCTTATTGTGTCAAAACCATTTAATTTGTTAAATAATAAAAATGAAATATGTATTGTTAAAGAATCCTGTATCTTTAATTTTAATTAAAAGCCAAATGAAAGCTAGAACCGCATACCTAACCTCAAAAAGTATATTATATGACAACTCTGTCAACCTCAATTAATTGTCAAATTATGGATGCTGATTTGACTAGGAATTTTTTAATCTTATACCACACAGACAGCATTGATGACCAGGGATCTTCTTTCGTCGGATGCATAGTAGGTAATTGGGCAATAACTGCCGTGCTGTTGAGCACACTAGATGTTTAACCACTACCCCTTTTGCTAGCGGGTGTTCAGAGTTTAATGCAAATGCTGAATATTTGATATCAGGTGACTATAAATGATTGTGATTTTCTTTCTTAGGTTGGCACTGTTTATGTTGGTGGCACTGTAAGTCTATGTCAAATTCGAGGTTAGCAGGTTAGGTTTTGCCTCAGTTTTGACACAGAATGACGCAAAACCTAACCTGCTAACTTCGAATTTGACATAGACTTACAGTGCCACCAACATAAAAAGTGCCAACCTAAGAAAAAAATCACAATCAATTATATTGACCCGGTATTTGCAATGGACGTTAGTAGTGATAGTGATAATAATCTAACATGTACGCCTCCCGAAATAGCACAAGCATCCACAATGAATTTACTTCCGGAAAAATTAAAAAGGCAGTATACTAAAATTTATACAACATTTATGGAATGGAGACAATTCAGTAATGTAAGTTACTTTTCAGAAAACACTCTCCTAGCATATTTCACAAAACTTTCCGAAAAATACAAATCGTCATCTTTATGGAAAATATAATCCATGTTAAGAAGTAGTATTTAGATTAAATGTTAACAATGACATTAACACTGAAAATTATCCAAAATTGCGGGCTTTCCTTAAATGAAAAGGAGAAGGATTTCAGGAGAAGAAAACGAAAATATTTAGAGCAAAAGATAGATATAAATAAATTCATTACAGAATCTCCGGACAATATATATCTCGGAAAAAAGGCAACAAATTTAATTGCTTTTGCTTAAACTTAAAAGTTTTTATTTTTTAAGGTTGCATTAATCGTAGGAATAACACTAAAACAAAAATTGTTAGACAATTTACTGTGATAGTTGAATTTTATGAAATATGCAAAAAGTATATTGCGCTACGCACAGCTAATGTAACAACTCCTTGATTTTCCTTAAACTACCAACACGGCAAATGCACTGTTCAGAAAATTGGAATCAACAAATTTGCATCAATGGGAAGACAAATAGCAAGCTACTTAAATTTACCAAATGCAAATCTGTACACCGGACATAGCTTTCGTAGATCTTTTGCCACCTTATTAGTTGATGCAGGTGGAGATATTACAGTTCTAAAACGACATGGAGGCTGGAAGAGTACCTCCGTAGCTGAAGGCTACGTGGATGATTCAATGGCAAATAAAATGAACACGGCAAACAAAATACTTCAGTCGGTAGAACAAAATACCAGAATCGCACACAATATACAACACACAGCACAGACTAACACTTTAAATGAGGCAAGTTTTGATCAAGATTCAACACCGACTGTATTAAATATCAGTAATTGTAGTAACTTTACTATAACTTTTGCCAAAAAGTAAAATTAAATTACTTACAATCTGAACAATTCTCTCTAGATATAGGAATTCCCCAAGGGTTGGTATTGGGGCCCCTTATTTATATACTTTTTGTAAATGATATAGAACTCCATGTCAATTCAGATCAGCTGATATTATATGCAGATGATACGACTTTCATACTCACAGCAAAAACTATCAAAGAATTGCAGCTTAAAGTAAATAATGCGATTCTTCAATTTTCAACTTGGTGTAAACGAAATAATCTAATTGTAAATATAGAAAAAACATCTTGTTTACACTTTCATAAGCAAAGAGTATTGCCCGATCTGAGTTTTCATTGTGATAATGTAGTTATAGCCGCTACTCGTACTTGCAAATTTTTGGGAGTGACGTTGGATGATAAATTGAACTGGACAGCACAGATTGATGCCATCTGTAGTAAGTTAAAGAGCGTATGCTTTGCTGTAAGAAATTTGAAGGACGAGTTATCTCAAGAACACTTGTTAAATGTTTATTATGTTTTATGTGAATCAGTACTATCGTATAATATACTAGCCTGGGGTACCGCTGTGGCTATTAATAGAGTTTTTGTGCTACAAAAAAGAATCTTGCGGATCATTTTTAAATTGCAACCGCGAGCCTCTTTGCGTGGTATCTTTGAAAGTAAAGGAATTTTAACCGTAACTGCTTTACTTATTTATAAAGCTGCAGTATTTTATATCAATAATAAAAGCAAATTTGTTATCAATAATAGTTTACACCGGTACCCTACCAGTAAGTGTAATAACATACATGTGGGGGTTTACAAAACGACAAGCTATGCAAAATCTCCTGTGCACACATGTACTACAATAACTAATAACTTGCCATCTGACATTAAAAATTGTAGGCCGAGAGAATTTAAGGACAGATTAAAGAAATTCTTAGTTTCTAAAAGCTATTATTCTTTAAAAGAATTTTTTCAGATAGAATGTTAAGGTGTGGTTGCTTTTGCAAAATTTGCGCTTGAAGTGGTGTGCCTACAATCCACAGCTATATTTATATATATATATTCTCCTGACTCTTATTATACTGTATTGTATAGTATTTTATTGTATTTTTAGTATGTTAAACTAGCAAGTGCCTATATGTATAGATTTGTACGTCTTTCTATAATAATGATATGATATTATGAATTTTCATAAATTAAATTACGACGACTCCATTCATGTGTAATTACAGTACATGACAAAAGGACAAATAAATATTATTATTATTATTATTATTATTACATACTTAGCAGGTACCTACATTTATGTTATTTCAGTTTTTTTTAACATGTTATAATTCCAAAGTTTAATATTTTAATTGTTAATTAAAGATTTGTGTTAAAAACTATGATTTAAGTATATAATTTCTTGCATAAGTCGCATAGTCGTAGAGAAAGTAAGTCTTCTACTTGTGTAGAATGGCTATTATTTACTTAGTTCCACGTGAATAATAGCCACCATTTTACACTCGTTTAAGAATGTACTATTACTTTCTGTGCCTCCATTCGGATTGTCATACAGAAAGTGTTTACAGTAGCATTTCTATAGCAACGATAGTTACATAAATAAAATGTAACATTTTCTAAGCCTCTTAAATGTTAAAAAAAAGCCAACTTGCTATTAGTGAGTATGTAAAATGTTTTTCCTAAGCGCTAACAGGAAGTAGGCTTTTTTATAACATTTGAAGGCAAGTTTGTTTGTAATAGACAAGAAGACTATACTAAGGAGATGCAACTTCCTATGACGGCTGTATATAAATGCGGCCCTTATGTCGGGGATAGCCGTCGCGGCGCTGTCGACAGCGTGTACTGTCGTTCGAGAGTTGGAAGCGAGCTAAATTAACCTGTAATCGCGGTTAAAAGTCAGTTTACGGTTGGTAATCCAATGGAGTGTATTTCAAGTGTGTTATTAATTGTTAAAACATGGTCCGAATTTCCAGTTACACTCAGCAAATGTTTGACATTGACAGTTCACGAGTTTTGTGAATGAATAATTGTACACCACGGCCGCCTTACTTGTCAGTTTTTACCGGTCCGCTTCTAAACGGGAGTTGCGTGTCCTTAGTATAGTGTTCTTGGTAATAGACAAGGTCTAGGCATGCAGAGTACCAGGTACCTTAGTCCTACTTAGAATATTGCCTAGGCTAAGGAGTTCCAACCCTAGCAAAAGATCTTTTACATGCTACACATCGTAGTGACATGGAACCCACTGCTTTACATCACTTCTGTATGATGGCATTCTGTAGACAGGGTGTCTACTAATATACAATTTTACAATTCCAGGAATTTCTAGGACCATTTTTGTAAAATTCCAGGTATTTTCACACTACTCCACCATATTTTTGTTAGCTGCACGCATGTTGTGGTTGTCAACTCTTCATGAAAAGACAGAACATTACACCAGAAACACCATGAGCATGCTTTGGGTCTTGTTAAGTCACACGATAACTGCTTGACATAAATTGAACTTACTAATATTACGTACGATGCTAACACTTTTTTATCTTTTTATGTCTTATGCGTAAGATGTAAACGAGCATAATAGTTGCTCGGTCAAATGTGTTTCACGCGATTTTTTAAAGTTACGGGAAACAATTTTTTTCAAATGCGAAACCACAAATTTAATAAAATTTTAAATGTTTTAGAAATTGCAGGAGGATACAAAAATTCAAGGAATTTCAAGTATTTCAAGTGCCAGTTTTGACATTTCAGATTGCCAGGAATTCCAGGTTGGTAGACACCCTGTGAGGTTTTCATCCACATTTTTTTGTTTTTAAAAAACCTCACCAGGATCAGGAATTGAACTCTCGACCCTTAGATCAGTAGCCAGAATGCTTAACCACTGAGCTATGGAGCCCGGCCTTTGAAGGCATAAAAAATGTTACATTTCATTCATGTAAGTATTGCTGCTATGGAAATGCTATTGTAAACACTTTGTGTGCTTCGTTTTCATAATTAATTTTGAGCTTATTCATAACAACTATAGGCCGTTCAGCAAACACAAAAACATTTAATTTTTTTTGAAGTTGGCATATGCATACAATTTTTGTACTAGGGATTCTATATTTTGTTTTCCAAAGGTTTCCACACCTGCATAAAGGCACGATTGAATTTAAAAATGACAATCAATGACAATTAATATTTCTCATTATTTCAGTGTCACAGTAGATATTTTTCTGGAAGTTCTTCCCTAAACTTTTATAAAAAGTAATAAAAATAGATTCTAATAAACGCTACATCAATAGTATACAACGCAGTGCTTGTCTAATATCCGTACAAGTGGTTATTTACAATATTTATGACAGATGCTAATTAAATGTCGCACCCTTAACCTATTTGTTTTAGTAACTTTTTCTAAGTACACTCCTAGACAAAGATTGATTTTGGTAGTACACTCATGAAATTTTGGAAATCAAAGGCCACTTTGTGTTTTTATGTTTACTGAACGGACTATACATCGGGTGTTACTTGTTTCAGATTATTTTTAAAGTACTAAGTACTCTGCCTTCATGCCTTTCAGTTCTTAATTGCTCAATGTAAGTTAAACTACAGTGGCTATATAAGGACAGTGTGGTCAATTTTAAAAAAGGCAGCCATTAAGAGTCGTCTCTACAACAACCAGTCACGCCCTTAGGTATTGTTCTTTGCACGGCCTGCTAAATTGTAAGACAAACGTCACCCTGATAAATTGTGACATAAACGTCATTTTATACGGACTGGACATATGTGAAATTCGGAGATGCTTTGCAGAGCGCTGTATACCCACGATCGCGAAAATTTGTGCAATATGAGGTGGTCAAAAAATGTGCAGTGTAACATTAATTTTACAAGAATGTCAATAATATTACTTAAACAGAATTAAACGGCAAGGGACGATGTGAAACGTAAGGAATCACTGCCAGCGATTAAAAATCCTCGTTAACGAGCAACCTAATATTGGAATATAAGTTAAGGTGTCCTTTTTTATCTTCTTTATTGTGTTTTTGTATATAGAAAACGAAAATTTACAACATTTTGCGTTGATCGACACAGAGATTACGTACAAAAACTCAACAAAATATTTTTTTTTATATTCATAATCAAACCGTTGTATTTATTCCACCAGTTAATTTAGAGGAATAGAATATTCAGTGTTACGTAGCCCATAAATTCTCTTTAATTTGATGCAATAATCTTTGGTATTAAGACATTTATATAGTTGATTATAGCTTTTGACTTGGACTAATGCGCAATTTTCGCAAAAAGCATTTTACTTTAACTCGTTGACATTTACTTATGCAAACGAAAATTCGGCATTCGCTTACTCAGAACACTGTAGAATTTTATGAGGATTATTTCATTCCACTTCATATTGGGGCTACTTTCAATAATAAAGGACTTAGAAGCAATTTTGAGTGACTACGTGTGATTTCGTAAAACGACTCTTAATGGCGGATTTTAAAACAACCAATCAGAAACAGGACCAAAATTGACCACATTGTCCTTATATAGCCACTGTAGGTTAAACCAACTATTGAATGTCGCATTTACAAATTGTAGTGTAATTAGTAAAAAAAAGAGTACTAAATTATATAGGTACTGTTTTTTAACTTATTTAGTTAAACTCGTAGAAAAAATTATGTGTATAATGTGCATAGAAAGTTATTTGCTGACCTCGTGCTCTTGCAACCCTTCCTACGGTCGAGTCGCAAATGATCACTCGGTGCAGCAAATTCTACTTTCTATGCTTATTATACAAATAACATATTTTGTTCAGCGGGTCTATTTTAATAGCCAATTTTCGGTAGTTCCATATTATCAGATCTGACCACCATTCAATCCTGTGTTATCAACTTTAAGCACAAACAAAGGGGGCTGGAGAAATGATACTTACTTTAATTGCTTACGATACCAAGCTGCAATCAAAACACCAAATTGTATCACTCGGGCACTGCCCAGGCGAGTCACTATCAATCGCAAATCAGGGGGGTCGCCTGCCAACTGCAGTCGAAGACGGAGTGAGTTCTAAAGATGGAAAGATTGGCGCCACCGATTTATGATAACAAAAAAACGAAACCTTAACCCCTTGATTCAGCGATTGTTATATTTCGCTCCAGCTAAATCGGAACACTGAGAAATTACTAGAAATGCGCAAAACCGGAGTCAAACAATCAAGTGTAATTAAATATGACAAGTTCGTTTTATTCACTCATAAGGTTGGGCACACACATAAAAAGATACACATAGGTAAAAAGTTTCAGGCCTGCATATGCATTGTAACTGCCCCAAGGATCCTTGTTCACAAAAATAGGGTGGCCAAATTAAAACACCAGATTATAAAATTAACGGAAATTCCTGCGGCTCCCGGATAGTGACGTTAATGTAAAATAGTAAAATTACAGCGGGCGTCCGCCTCAGGAATTTCTATACTGTTGTACATATAATAAATAAATAAATATCACAATCCGCAGCAAAAGTAGAACTGCAGCGAGGGGAAGCCTCTTACTTTACACATTAAAAAAAATACGCCATCAAGTGATGCGTCCAGACCATTATCTACATATCTCGCGCCAGTTTATCGCGCTAATCTTACTTTAAAAGCCAAAATACTTTAGGCAGTCCTTCGTCGATTGAGCCGTACAACAGAAGCACAAATTAATAGGGCAGTAAGGTTACCTTAGGCTGATTTGAAGTTATCTTCGCGCGAACAGCATTGCAGGAACGGGCTTCTGGGGACGAGCAGTTCGCCAGGTAAGCGCGTCGAGATACGTTATCGCAGAACGCAGCGGCCACAAGGCGGGATTTCCAAGTCTTAAAGGAGACCTATCACGAGGTAATCGAGATATAACTGGGGTCCAGAACGTGATGTTCAAGTTGTGGTATTCGCCTATTTGGGGCCAAGTCCGAGATGTATGAGCGTACTTGGGGCCCAGCACGAGGTGGGGACTACATTATTAAGAAATAAACGTTAGCGGGCACTCAAAAAGGGGCTGAAAACGGTCCTACTTACAATAAGTTTCCCCAAATGGTTCGCTCGGAAATTTTGACGTCAAAAAAGGTCTGCACCTAGCAGAATCTCCAAATTCACATACGGAGAAATGTCGGGACGCGTACAAATCCCCTAACTGAAGGGTGAGAAGTACCTAGACAACCATAAGCACCTTCTCCAGAATGGCGACGTCGACCAGCGCCAAAACTTCCGCGACCTTATTCGATCGAATGCCGGAACAAGATGACCCAATTTCGCATCGCGAGCGCTCAACAATGAGCCAAGGCTGCGTATCAAGAATGTGCAGTGCCCAAACGCAATTCGAAAAGCATCGAACATACAATAAATCGGAAATTATTGGTAACCAAAATCTCGAAAATACAGTAAGGCGAAAATTGACGGTAACACCTGTTAATGTTTAATAACATGGTAACTAAAGGTCGGATTTTTATACTGAAAAATTTGAAATATGAAGGCAAGATATGTACCTAAAAATGCAAAATATGCATTTAAATATAAAATATGCATTTAAAAATCAAAATAGACACATTTTTTTATTTAATATTAATATGAAAACATACTAGAGACTAAGAGCACTAAATAAAACGTGTTTCTAATATTGATAAAATAAGTTTATAAATTAAAAACAAATACAAATATCGTTTCGTTACTATTAAAATGGCAAACAAGATACTTTTCTAAATTTTCTGGAATAAAATTTTGTCGCCTGTCACATATTTTTATATCGTGAAAACGATGGTGTGACATCGCAAGATGTTACCAGTGCAACTTTTCTACGTTTATGCTGCAGTATACGCTTTTTTAGCAACTTCGCTTGGTGCACTTGCATGAGATTTCTGAATGTTTGCTATTCTTTCACAAATTTTTAACTAGGTTTCATCTATTGATTCCACTTCTTTAATTGTCTGAACCACTGAAACAGTATTGTGAAGTAAGTGGCAATGCATATGCCGTATTGAAATGATTTGACAATTGACGAGAGAAACGAAAATGAGAAATAAAATACATAAGAAACGCATTCAATATTAATGTTTATTGGAATTTGGATAAGAATTGTGTACATGATATGATATTTGAACAGAATTGCCTGGAGGCTGGATCAGGATTCCGTTACTTTGGGCTGATTCTATCCCTAATTTTAAGCGCGTAAATGAGACTGCATTTACGCTTTAAGCCAGCTTAGTCAATGGCACTTAAAGGGACGACAATAACATACCCCTGGGACACAGCCTCATGCCCCATAAATATTATGGCTTAGAAGGGGTAGTGAATGAATCAAACATTAAATGCAGATTGTTTTATTACGAAAATAAACGGTGTATTTATACAAAACAAGAATGCTTAACTAAGTAACAATATCAAAGTTCAAATGTACAGTTTACTGGACCAAAGCGTTTACAATTACAAAACAACGTAGCAATTCAGCGGTTTTGTTTCCTGCTGGAGCGAAGGTCGCCTGTTGAACCTGCACTTGTAGGTCGGTTTTGTGCATGAGGTGCAGATCTGCAGTTTTCCTGTTCTTTAACTCGTCTGATTGCAAAATAACACTGGCTTTTAAATTATGAATAATGTTCCGTAAATTTGGACTGAAATTTATATATGTTTAATCTAATTTAAACATATTAAATTTCGTAATTATGAAGCAAAGACTGGTGATTGCGGCATTAAAAACTTCTTGCTATTAAATCAGAATTGCATTTAAAAACGTGCGACTGGATTTCGTAAATTTTAGAAAATAAAATTTATGTCTGTTTAATTCAAAATTAAACATATTGATCAATCAAAGATTTAAAAACAGCATAATCTCAGTTAAAACGTATCCAGGGGCTGATGTATCATCCGATCACAATCCACTGGTAGGTCAAGTACAGATAAAACCAAAGAAAATTCAAATAAAGAAAGAATACAAGATACATGACCTTGAGAAACTAAACAATGTGCAAATAAATACAAGAAAAAATGAGGCAGGCGTTAAAAATAGAAAAAATAGAAACAAGTAACAGACATCCCACAGAAACATCTACAGACATAGAAATAAAAACAACCTGGAATAATATTAAAGAAACCATCAATAAAGTATGCGACAATTATCTCAAACAAGATACACCACTTAAAGAGAAAAAGGATGGACGGAATATACCTATACTCAGAAGAGCTCTCAAGAAAGTAAAAAGCGGAATCAAAGTCAATGGAGAAGCCATCACCAACATCCCTTACGCCGACGATATGGCCTTGATATCAGATAGCATACAAGGATTATAAGAACTACTTGATAGGGTTGTAAAGGCAAGCGAAGAATATGGCCTGAATTTGAATACAAAAAAGACTAAATATATGATAATAAGCAAATCTCCAATCCAACAAGGAGTACTGCTTGCTAACAATCAACCCATAGAAAGAGTATCTCACTTCACCTATTTAGGCTGCACAATCAATGATGACTGGGACCACTCTAGAGAAATTAAAAACAGAATAGAAAAAGCCAGAACAACCTTCATACAAATGAAAACACTGCTCTGCTCGCGGGATCTTAGCATAACGCTCAAAAAGAGAATTACATCTTGCTACGTATTCTCCACTTTGTTATATGGTGTGGAAGCACGGACCTTGTCCCAAGTCCTGGAGAAAAGATTACAAGTCTTCAAAATGTGGGTGTATCGTACAATCCTCAAAATCTCATGGACAGAACATATTACTAATGAAGAAGTTCTCGACAGAATGGGCTGCAGACTTCAAACTCTGTTCTCCGTTAAACGCAGGAAACAGAGAATACCTTGGCCATATCATGAGAAATAACAACAAATACCGGCTACTACAAAATATTATCCAGGGCAAAGTTGAAGGACGAAGAGGACGTGGTAGACGAAAAATTTCCTGGCTCGCCAACTTAAGAAAATGGTTCGGAGTTACATCCGCAGAACTTTTCCGTAATGCAGTCAATAAAATATGTATTTCCATTATGATAGCTAACGTCCGAAACGGATCAAGTACTAGAAGAAGAAGAAGACATGATATGAATATTCCACTTTATTTTACATGCTTGCTCGCTTGGTGGTGTGAAATGATAAAGACGTCACAAACTGATGCCAAATAAATTTAGTAGAGCAATTGAGCAATATTGCTCTTATAGAAATTAACATGTGAAAAATGTAAATATCTTGTCAAATAGATGGCTGGCTGATTTTACTTCATGTTGATTTTCACATCTGCCACATAACATTTCAACACTAAAATAGTAATAAGTAGGTAGGTAGTAAATTATTATACATTATTACGCTGGATTATTGTTTTTCCTTTCCAAAATGTTATCATAGTTCGTTTCAATGATAATGTACAGGTAGGTACTCGTTCAGAAGATCAGAGAAAATTTTACACTGCCTCCACATGGAATGCAGGATATCTAGTTTTAAATAGCTGGTGCATTTTTTCAATATTTCAGTTGTATCCAGGTAGTATATTTTACGACCAGAATAATGACTTTTTTTAGGGTATGATTCGATATGTTCTCTTATACACAATCTTGCTTCTTTGGGATATGCATTTCCGCTAACACGTTTTCTAGGAATATCACTCACTTTTAACTCAAGGTAGACACTGACACTATTACAATACACTCGAAGATCCACAACAACTGCTATCAACAAGAATCACAGAATACAAACTAAACGCCATAATGACCGACGCACGCAGGGAAAAACGAATTTCTTGCAAAAAAGATCATAAGACGGCGACTAATCTCCTTTTTGCATAAAACGCATGTAATCGCAGCTGAAAATACTAAACAAGAAATAAATGAACTTAAAAATGTGTCCACACACCTCGAATATGGAATTGTTTCTGTTGGAGAAAAAAGGAAATGCCAAGAGAATGGACTATAGCAATTATAAGCCCAATTCATAAAAAAGGGGACCCAGAAATTACAAAAAGCTACAGACCAATATCAGTTTTAAACACAATATACAAGATATTTACAAGCCTAATCAATAAAAGATTACAAGAAAAGGCAAAAGAAGTAATCGGTGACTATCAATGTGGATTTAAAAAGGGTAAATCACATTTGGGTGATAAAACAAATTGAAGAAATGTGAAACAGGAAAAATATAAAAGTACAAGCACTGTTCATAGACTTTAGAAAAGCTTACGACACAATCAAAAGAAAGGAAGTAATAAGAGCGCTAATAGAATTGAAGTTTTCAAACAAAATAATTGAATTAATACAAAAAACATTAGAAAACACAGCAAACAAAATAAAATTTCAAGGAAGAACATCAGAAATTTTCATTACTAATGTAGGACTGAGGCAAGGGGATCCCCTATCAACTACCCTTTTCAACATAGTATTAGAAGCGCTATTAAGAAGAAGCAATATAAATACAAACTATTTCACACCAAGACATGCCTACCAATGCCTCGCTTACTCGGATGATGTTGTATTTTTGTGTAGAACAAAGCAAGAAGCCAAAAATGTAGTAGAAAAATTGCAAGAAAAAGCAAAGGAAATTGGACTAAAAATAAATGACAGGAAAACAATATACATGATCATAGGAAGCAATGGCAATACAGAAAATGAAATATTAACAGTTAAAGCGAATAATGGAGAAGTACCTACATTTAAGAGCACAAACCGACACAAAATACCTAAGGGTGAAAATTACAAAGCAGGGAGGGTAAAAAGATGAAATAATAACAAGAATAGCTGCAGGATCAAGATGTGTAGGCGGCTATAATAAACTCCTAGGAAATAAAAATGTATCGAGAAAGTGAAAGAATGTGTGTACAAAACCATCATAAGGCTGACTGTATTATTTGCTGCAGAAACTTGGGCGATGGATGGAGAAATGGAAAAGAAGTTAGAAATATGGGAGAGGAGAGTCTTAAGAAAGATATATGGAGGTTTGAAAGAAGGAGAAAACTGGAGGAGAAGGACAAACCAGGAGCTACAAGAGTGCTACAAAGACAAGTCGATAACTCTTATAGTGAAACCGTGCAGGCTAAGGTGGCTAGGGCATACCGGGTGTCAACAAATTTATTAGACAAGTCATAACTTCTAGAGTATTAGGTGTATCAAAATGAGATTTGGTATAGGTAAATGGTATAGGGAGAGGAGAGTTTTCGCATACTTTTCACTTTCCGGACACTTTCGGTTTCACCGGAAATGGCTCCCGTTTCGAATTTTTAAATAGAACGCCCTGTATATTTTTGCATATTTGGATTTCTGAGACAATTTTGGATCAGCATGTGACATTTTAAAAACTTATCCATGGCACACTTGACAAAAGTAAATAAATTATTATCCAGTATTTTGCTTAGAAATATTTAACTTATGAGCTTATTTTTAATCCAATCGCAAATAAATTAGTATCGTTAGATTCGCCAAAAAATCCTCTTTTCGGAAAGTGCTTGTCAAAAAAGGGTCGCCATTTGAAAAAAAATAGTTAGACAAGAAAACGTGCTTTTGCCAACTTGTCTTATTCCTATCTATCATACTAATCACTAAAACTTTGCGATTGTAATTTTCTGACATCACCTGAGGTCTTTAGATTAGTTTGCGTGTGATCATGGCCACCTAGATGCCATATTAAAAGTGGCTCTAAAAAAATCAAGTAGGCTTAAAAACTTTTTAAAATGTCACATTCTGATCCAAAATTGTCTCTGAAATCCAAATATGCAAAAATATACAGGGTGTCCCATTTAAAAATTCAAAATCGGAGCCATTTCCGGTGAAACCGGAAGTGACCGGAAAGTGAAAAATATGCGAAAATTCTCCTCTCCCTATACCATTTACCTATACCAAATATCATTTTAATACACCTAATACTCTAGAAGATATGACTTGTCTAATAAATTCGTTGACACCCGGTATACGACAGTGTTGCCAAATTCGCTTAGATATTTTAAAAAATTTATAAACTATACGGTTTTCAGTTTTGCACGATGCACATCGTTAGATTGGTAAAAATCTGGTGTGATACACTCACACAACTTCCTTTTACAGTGATCTTAAAATTAGTCAAAAATTTCATTTTTAATTTTGAAGCATTTGTCAAAAATTTTCAAAAATTACAAATTCTATAAAAACGGTACAAAATAGAGCGTTAGTTGAAGAGACAAATTTTCTCTAAAATTTTAAGCTGAATTCAAAAATGTAATAATATACCGGGTGTTCTATTTGAAATAGGAGTTAATAAAAAAAATAGACCTAGCTCACATCAATACACATTAAAAATGTAAAGTTTGAAAAAAATCGTTAGAGCCGTTTTTTGAAAAAATCGAAAAAAACTGAAAAATCACAAGAGTAAACACCTACTTCCGGTTATGCGATTTTCTTCAAAAGCTTGCTGTCTCATCTACATACTACACAAAACTTATATATGAAGTTTCAATGCCATACCTCTTCATTTTTGAGATATTCTGTTCACAGACACACAGACAGACAGACCAATGAAAAAAAATAAGTTTTTTGGGATCAGGAGACTCTAAAACGTGAAGATCTGTTGAAAACTAAATTTCGAATTTTTGGGGTGAATCCAATACTTCCTTTATCGTAAAAGGAAGTAATTAAATGTTCTATCTAATGGCAGTGGTAAAAAACCGAATTTTTCTCAAAAGTTTTATTCCTTCATAAAGGATTTGTTAGTGATCAAATTAATGAAATACTTATCAATTACAACAAATTTTCTCCAATCACGCCTTCCATGTGAAAAAAATACAATTTGAAAAACAAAATTTTTTGTTTAGAAAAATGAAAATTTGACAAGTATATCGTATGTAATTTTAGGTTTTTCGTTTGTGAATTATCTAAAAAAAAAATCGATTTTTTTTATTTTCTATTTTTTTTCTGGCGTCAATATTAAAGTTAGAGCAAAACTGACAAAACTTCTTTACAGCAGCTTGTAATGGACTTGAAAATTGCGTTATCAATTTTTTTATCCAACGACAAGAGAAACTAACTTGACGAAATCCCTGAGCCAGGGCAAGGGAATTTGACAAAGTTAGTTTGTTGTGGGCATCGCCAAAAAACCACAAATCTTGAGTAAAAAAAATTCCGAGTTAAATCATGAGCACGAAATACATGTTGTGGACCATTTCCAAAATATGGGTTCATTTTGTATCAGTATACAATTAATATGACATTTATACTGATGCACAATGACAGTTAAATGACGTTTTTGAAATGCCACATTGCTTAAAACAACATATTTGGTGGTTTCCATAGATACAAATGGTAAAAGATTTGCTGAATTTTGGAAAATCATGGCATAATTGGAGATGCGGGAAATAGCCACGAAACAATAAATTATTATTCAAATATTAACACAATGGAAATCTTTTTAATGGATTATTTAATCACTAGCGTTCTGCACCCAAATTGGGCGCGAAATAATAATTTGTACAAGAGTGATCCATTTTGTGTGTCGAGTTAATTTTGAGGTTAGAAAATCCACATTAAAAAAAAGTCACTTATAAAAATTTGAAAACCCTACTACTGGCTTACTTGCGTCGCCCTGAGTCGATTGACAACAAAATCAACCAATTCGGCCAACGGGTTCGCTCTCAAAGTGGCGTCAAGCAAGCAAATTATTATGTCGGATTGTGCCACAAGATACTATCAAACAAATTATTTTTAAAATTCTTATATTGTGTCATATTTATGCATTACATATCTACATTCAACAGTTTTGTGATGAACTAATAATTAAACTATTTAGGTGATTCTTATAAAACATCTATAAAATAATGCTTCTTAGAGGCGCGAGTCTAGCGACAAGGCCGTATCAAAGTTCGAGACAAATAGTAATTTTCATTAAATTTAATATTATAAAATATTTTATTTATTAAAAAAATACGATTTTGTAACTAAATAATCAAAAGTAACGATTAACAAGTACAGCAGCTGAACAAGTCAGGTTAAAAACGAGTTTGTGATAGTGTAAAGCAAATTAGTTCCCAGTAACTCTACAATATAACTGTTATAAAAGTAAGAGAAACGTCTACTTCAATGACAGATTTTGGTAGTAATGACTTTTAAGACGGTTGCGCAAAAACATTCTTTTTCAACCTAAAAATAAATATTCTTAAACAATTGTTTTCTTCATAATTCGTATTTCGCTTTAAATATTTCTGTTCAGCTATTAATTATTATGTATAGCAAAAAAATGCTAGAAATCCGCGCTCTTACAATAACCATCCACTGTCACTCGTATTGTAAATTTCGCATTTGCGACTGCACTGCAAAGTTTAAATTTACCGCAATTCGGGCCATGTTCACAACATTCGTTTTGTAACAACAACACGACATCTGTCTTACAATGCCTAAAATATTTGTACACTATTTGTGTGGAAATTTATCAGGTGTCTGCAAGAACTGCACCGATAACCGACATTTGGCGTCAATGACCTCTTAAATTAAAGATCAAAAATCATATTTTTCTCTCTTCTGGTTTATACTTTGTTTTCTATTTTGCACAAGTAAATTTTTCTGTTGAATGGCAGAAATACAAACAGAAAATGGCTACAATTTTAAATCCAATTCTACAACGCACGCGAATCTTTTACCATTTATAAAATAGCTTACAATCAGCCAACATTTGTCTTTGAAATGAAGTTTAAGTTCGTACGAGAAGCCTAACTTCATAGTGAGTGTTTTCTATGTAGGAATCTGTCCTTATACTTTCAGCATAAGCCAAACGCCAACCTTAATACGTTTGCGAATTCTTTATGTTTTGCTGTAAATGATTTTAGTTGCAATTTTGGATTAAAATATGGTATGGTAACATTTATAGAAATAGTCGATTGAGCAAAGGAAGAGTTGAAAACTAAGTACGTTAACAAATAAGTAAACAAACCAATAAAAGCGAACGGGGTACGACTATGGGCTCACTTCACGACTGGCAACCCCGTTTCTACAGGAAGCCCTTATTTATATATGCGATTTCGCAGAGAGCACAGGTACGTACAAACTTAGCTGGGCTGACGTTACGCCAGAGCGCCGAGGCCTTGTGTCTTAGTAAGTAATGATAGTGATACCGTGTAACTATACATATTCACTTTTCAGCGACAATAAACATTTGCGTTTGATAGATATATTTACATGAATTAATTTTATTATTACAAACTAAAAACTATGACGGATGTCTCACTTAATCAACTGAATACATCACATGAAATCACTGATAAACATTTAGTTGCTTCCTATAGAAGTTCGACTGAAGCCTACTTGCATTATTTTTCCATACACTCTTCATTTCAATGCGAAAATGCATGCTTTTCTAATGTAGGCACGCCATCCTAGAGTTTGCTGCCAGTTGTGGAATGATCGATTAGTCGCCCTTGGAACCACTTAGAACGTAAACGTTTGCGAGTAACTGTTTCAAAGTGACGCAACAAAAAGTAAACAATATCTTAAATATTTCTGAAGAAGTGAGACGAGTTGGCTATTTTGATTAAATTAAAATGACATTTGGTGAAGAAAAATGTACAAATGATCGCAATAAAAATTAATGATACAAACAGAACATTTGATATACGGGAGTGGATTGAGACAAGCTGATTCACAAGAGGAGAAAACAACAATAATTTAAGTCATGTTTACAGTTTTGCACTTATAGACATATTTGCAAGCCCCATTCAAAATATTTATTTTTGAAACTTTAAGTGGTGGGAATGCAAATTGAGAAAAAAAAGTATTACAAAATAGTGCGTCAATATTTCCATACTGAACACTTGGAAGTAACTAGCAAAGTTGAATATCTCGACCCACTCCTAGTTCAGATGGACTTCCTTGTTCACTATTTTATTGGCAAACTTACATAGACACGGACTCTGTTTTACAAAGGCAGATAATAAGTCACCCACTGCAAACTTAAAACTCTATTTAAAAAACCTAACTCACGTCAACAGTTGCAATATCATCACTGGTGACCTGATTGGGAGTCTGAAAGTAGACATCAAAATTGCGTATTGCAAGCCATGACTTTATATATATAGACACAGACTGTTTTACGTAGGTAACTAATATGTCCCACGAAAGGCTGTGCAATATCAGAACAATTCTTCTAAAAATAACATTTAATTTTCCGTAACATTTCAGGCAATAATACACTGAAAGGCAAAAAAAGTGGGACAGTTACTTTTTTAAGCGATCTTAAAAATAAATGGATAATGAGCCTTGAAATGCTTAGTTGGTACTCTAATTTAACAAAATACGCTAGTTTTAGTTTTCATTTTGATAGTTAACCCGAAATTCCTTTAAATTTTAACAAACATGTGAATATCATCTAGTCGACGTATGTGCACATTTAGTTAAGTTATTATATTCGTTGTAGTTTGGCGTTGTATCTGTCAGTTTATGTCAAATGTATGAATATTAATCTTCCATTGTTATGTTTAATTTGGATAATGTTAGTTTTGAAGTATTTGTTCAATTTAACATATTTATTGATAATTGTTTATGTTGATTAACATCTTGAATTTTTTATGATTTACTGTTACTGCATTATTGTATAAAATTAATAATTTACCTCTAGTATCTGATCGTTTAAAAATTATGAACATATTAAGTGTGCCATTTTTGTCTTTCAGTGTATTACAAGGGCGTCATTGCTACAAATATGACAAAAATGAAAAATCTGAGTTCTATCCCGTTATTACATCAAGCAATAAATTACTTTAGAAACGACGAGAGCCGTTTCTTTCCAATATTTCGAAAACGGCTTTAGGGCTGCCTCCTGCAGCTGCCTTTAAAAATCCAGCGACTATATAGAGCACGTACGAGCTCTCGAATACTCGCCGGTCATTTTCCGGCAACACACGTAATGACTGTGTTTCCTAGGGGACCCTATGATGGAGATGGCCTGGGATAGACGTCGTGCCTGCCACCGACACTATTTTTCTACCTCTGACTTTTCGTTCGCCTCATTTACTTCCTTCTCTTTTATTTCTATTGTAGTTTTCCATCTTATGTCTGTGTACTGGCCAATTTTTCTCGGCGCACTTACGCATTCCGACGGCGGATGCATCGGGAGTCGGCGGCGAATACTTGGCTTGTGCGTGACGTTTGGTTACATATTTATGCGCGCGAGACTCGCCCCTGCTAATCTGTTATTGACACATGATTTGTCAGGCCCGACTTTATTTCGTTCATGTCCACCAGGGCGGAACATTGGAAAAGCATTGCTGATGCCAGTTCGGGATGTAAAGAGTACAAGCTGAACCACCCTATGAATGAAAAAGCCTTCGAAAAATCCGTGTTCTGATCGTTTAGCATTAAGAAAATTCAATTAAGTTCTACGTTATGTTCCGTATCGAAATATAAGGATTTAACGATATCACATAGCTGCCGTTAATAGTAGAATTTATAAATAATATGTTCACTACTGCGTTTACGGTCTGCCATTTGGGATATGTTGCACCCATTTTCAGTACAAATATCCTCTATATGAAGAATGTAACAAGGCAGTTCATAAATTAATGCTGCCCTCCCTTTTGCCAGTAAGCTCAATATCAATTATATCTCTTACTTTACTTACCTCAGTAGTGGCTACAGAAAGTCCCTGTTAAAATAAACCAGAAGTTGAGCTGTACTTATACTAAGCTCAAAATATTAGCTTCAAAAATGTACTCCACTGAAAAGCATATTAACAATGATTAAATCATACAGTCGACAGCTGCTTATGTTTATGCTACTACTCCACGGCACATACCTCGCCGTGATGGCATACCAAATAACAATATTAAATCACCCGACAGCTGCTTCAACGACGCCTTTGTGGTGACAGAATACTGCGCAGATGATCAAACGCAGTGAGCAACGAATACAAGGAAGTGGGGATTTACGCCCCTTGGGGTACCACGAATCACTCGATGCCGGCTTTGACGGCAATCTTGAATCGCTAATTAACATAAAATCCCCCACTAGCAGTGATGAATGACGAATGCCAATTGCGAACTACAGTTCCTCACGGCGTTGCCTTCGCTGCTGCGTTACTCGATGACGCAGTCACTCCTTTGATGGTGTCCTGGTCACCAAATCTCCAGACCATAATGTTTGCGAAGCTTCGATACCTTCTCTTCGCTTGTAATTGCCCATCAAACGTAGGGACTCCGGATTTTCTGGCACTGTGTTCGGCTTCAAAACTAGGTCACACGGCGTCTTTTTTTTTTCGCCGAGCGGAAGCTAGCTTTTGCAGAGACTGATGCTTTCTCCGCAAAAGCCTATCGCTTCCGGCACTTTTACAGTGCAAGCATTTTAGCGCGAACTCGACAAAACCCATTGACGTACGTTTGAATTTTCATGCACGCGCTAAAGTCAGTTTTGAAACTCTACGAACACACAGTAAAATACGTATATGTACAAATCGACGGAATATTAAAATTTTATTCAAAACACACTCAAGCGAGCCAGGTCAATTTCCTGTTTCAAGAATTGCAGAAACACATTAGATAAAAGCAAACTGATAATGGATGGAACAGTATGCCCATTTTTCAATTATAGAATTGGCATATGTGCAGAATATTATATTGATACAGATAAACAGATGTTTCGATTGGACTCAATAATAGACGCCATCTTTATCACACCACAATCAGCAGAGAAGCCAAATACAATAAACCTCTATATATGACGCCGTGGTGTTGGCTGAAGAAGAGGATAAAATGCAAAGCCCAATACAGGATTAATCGATTTTTCGCCATACAATATATAAAATATTCAGATTTTTGCTAATAAGACCAGTTACTAATCTTGTTATTCATTGAAACAGAAATGAATGTCGAGATAATGATATTCCCATACTTAGATATACCTCCCAAACTGTTATGTGCAATGGATATTACCAATCTGTCACGAATAATATAATAAATAATAATAAAATAAAATATTAGAGCATTTCTTATTTTTCTTGTTATGGCCGACTTGTAGATTTGAGCTGTCTCCCATATTGCAATTGGTCGTCTATATTGCCTTATTACAACTGAACATTCGCTTGTTGCCCTTTTTATTCTTTCATCGGTTGTTATCGATTGTTCCATTAATTTTCTGATATGGATCGGGCTTCCAACATTTCCCTCGTGTCTTTATTTCCTCGATCCTTGATCTTTTAATTCGTTATTCCCGTTGTTGTTTCCATAATTTGTTCCTTCTTAGATGTTTCAAATAGAACCTTTGCATATTCTAATCTTTGCTTCTACGTTGATGAGATATTTATTGTTCTTCTTTGATTTTAGGCCATGTTCTGTTTATCGTTATGGATTAGGTGGTGATTTCATTGAGGATGATTCCTAACTTTGAATCTATCTTTGTTGCTATCTTCTTCCAGATGGCTTGTTGTCTCTACATATCTTAACTACTGTGGGTCTTCCATTCGTGTGGTGTTCGTTCCACTCTCTACGTCTAGTTCTGGTCCATATCTTCTAGCCAGATTTATTTCTTATTTATGCATTTCGTAGTTTTGATATTGGTGTCTTCATTTCCGCTGCCCTAATCATTTGTTTGACCTTTCTTGTCTCTCTTCGTGTTTCCACTGCGTATGTCATTATTGGCGCGTTTATAAAATATTTGTCTATTGACGTTAGGTAATTAACGTTCTGAATATTCTTCTTGGTAACGTGTTTCCATAACTGTCGATTTTAGTCTCCAAGTAGCTGATGATTGTGATTTGCTCAATAATGTTTATGAGCAATCTTTGCAGAGCATTTGTGATATAGCAAACACTTATTAAGATTAAACAGAAGTAGAGGAAATCCCCTTGTCGAGTATATATTCCTATATGGTGTAGATGGTTTTCTACACCTAACGTAGAGGTGAGCATAAGACACGACGGCGTCTGACAGTTACGAAGGTGTTGTAGGTGAAGGAAGAACTACGAGCTCCCAGGGATGAAATGTAAACTAACAGTAATTTCCTTGAATAATAAAGACATGATGAGCAATTCACTTATTGGGTTGCTTTATAGGAATAGCATTTGGGGAGTTTTCTCTCTATTAATAAATTTCAAAATAGTGTTTTAACACGAGACAACAGGTGGACTAGACGAGTACTGTACTGGCGACTATGACAAGCAAAGATAAGTAAAGAACACCCTCCTGGTCGGATGGAGATGGAACGACACCAGGCAAGCCTATGTTCCTATGTTCAGCACTGGACAGAAATGGGTTAGCTGACGATCGTTTTCTATACAGGACGGTACGTTAAGAACTTCTCGTGCGTCGCCACTGGCGCAAGGATAGTAAACAACAGCGGAGTTGGTCAGATGATGCCGAGTGCAACTACGGAACCGAAGCGTGTTACAAAATCATAATTTCCATTTACAATAAATTGCTCGAGAAAGAGAAAAAAAGAACGTGCTATAACACATCGATGTGTTAAGAGTTTCGAATTCAAATGACATAAAAATCAATGCAGCAGAAGTCGCAAAGAACACGCCTTCGGTTATAAATATCGCGGTTACAAAATAACGCCCACGATACCGTACTGCTAAAAGCAGAACTAATGCGTTTCCAACCGGCCGCGACGAACGGGGCAAATTAAATTTTTACACCGTCTAATAACAATCATGAAACACTCTCCAGCAGTAAGCACGCAAACCTATCGTCATAACCGAGGGCAAGGGTTGCAGTTCAAGCCCGGTCAAGGGGTGTAAATGACCAGTGTCCGCGCTCAACAGGTGCCCTATAGTTCAGGCGCCCCCGATCAGCACCTCCACCCTATCTATCACCAGGCCCATTACGCCCCATCGAACGGCTTGTACCCCAAATCCGATAAGGGTCGCCGTACGTGCTTCTTCGCCTCTCGAAGCGGAGTTAACCTTCGAGGAAATTTTATTGTCCTTGGTTATTTTCTCGGGCGACGGAGCTAAGACGGATGCCGGCCGAGCCAACTGACATCATTAACTATCGCTATCCAATAAACCGAGCGCGGAATTGCCCACATCTATAAACCCTACATTTATTTATTTTCTTTCTTAATCTCGCGATCCGCTTTGATATATCACATGCCTTTTGTCTCTTAATTAAATATATCTGCCGGACCGAAGCCTTAGGATTGATGCTGAAGAATTTCCGTCTTTCGCAATAAGCTCACTATTGTTCATAGCTCCGCTAAAAACAATACGTACTTCTATCGGGTTAATTATAGAAGGGAATGTCCTTCATGGAATTCGTCAATTTACAGCGTAGTTTTTCATACTGTACTAGTTGACTTGTCATTTTGGTTACAGTAAAAAATTGCATTAATTGCACTTTTCTCTTCGATTACTTGTACGTCGCGCTGTATGAAAGTGGTATTGTTTGCTTCAAATGTGTAGATACAGTTTCAGTTCTTTCCATACGATCAGTTCATTAATGAAATTATACTTATACCTGTGCCGTTCTCACATTTCAGTCTACTTATTTCGTTGTTGTATATTCAGGTTATGTATAATTTAACCCAAGAGTCTGGAAAAGGTTATGCACACACAATAAATAACACCCGATTCTTTGTTATGTCTTCACTGATTATCAACCGCTTCTATGTTTATTTCTATAGAGTTAAATATCAACATATGGGAGTTCCAATAGGGACATCAGTATGAATCCTCTACAGTCGACACTCAAATATGTCATAGATCTTTACAGTTTCGCAATATTTACATAAACTTTTTTTACATGAGGATCAAAGATGTATGTACCATCATGAATTCATTAAAAAAGCAGAAACAACTTCATCTGTTGGCGCATGGTGCTCAACTAGCAGTAAGATTGGATTTGCCTATTTAAACAAGCTGCTAGTCCTGTGACCGTTCTAACCTACAGAAAAACACTGAACCAACTGTCTGGCAGCAAACTGCTCGTTTTGTATCTCCAATGCATTTATTTGACATAACAAAAGGCTATTGGAAATCGTAGAAATTCAGGGTGCTCACAACTGCGCCTGTCATATTCCAATTAAAAGGCCATTCAGCCCTTTTCCAGTTAATGCTTTTAAACCCGCGTAACTTGTATAAATGCTCCATCGATTACATTAATCGATAATACAAATAAAAACCTCCTGGTGCTACTTTAACAAACGAGTGCTGAAGATGTGTCTAATTCATGCAACCTTGATATTCACTACAGCATGAAGGGGACAGCGAACTATTCTGCAATCGCCAACATTTAGTATTTGCTAGTATGCAAACAATTATCATAAAACTGACATCAAGTCGGAGCGTTTATGAAAGCTTTTCCATAGAAAATACTGCATAATACAGAAAATTTGAGATAAATGTCAATGTTTCAATATCGTATAATTCTCCTGTTTGCCAGACTTTCTTCCTTTTAACGTTCTTTCATTTGACCAATATAATTATGTTTATGTATAAGTGACTCGTTTCAATTATTGATTTTGTGTTTACTTGCTTGTATATACTGAGATGGTATTAAGCCTACAACTTGTCTCTGTTTGCAGTGCAGGATACTTGACCGATTCAATAAGCACAGAGTTGGGATATTTTGTATAATTGCAATTTTAAACAAAAATAAAATATTAAATGCATTGATAATGAGATGCGAGAAACAGTCATTAGTCTGAGAAAGACACGCAAAGGCAAAGCATATTTCAAAGGAAAGGTTTGTGCACATGTAAAGCCAGACCATATAAAATTTATTTGAGACAAAACGTTTGTTAGTTGCATTTTAAAAGGAGCGTAATTGATAAGTAAAATCAAAGGATAGTGAAAATAGTGAGCAAATCAGAAAGGTAAAGCAAGATGAAGCATAATATAATATAGAAAATTGCAAAGAGCAATGCTAGAAGAAGGCAACAGAAGAGAAAAGATAGTGACGCGAAATTGGTGCACTCGTGTATTTAAAAATAAAGTGCAATAGTGCAGAGCAGAGCAGTGACAATAATACATAAATAACGTTTGTGTGTGCAACGCTATCGAACAATTTTAATTATAAGGTTAAAGACAATAATTTAGATTTAAGAAAATTGAAAATATTAATTATGTACTCAAATTTACTTCCATTTGTAACCTTTCATTATCAGAATTAATTTCCCTTAACATAAGAAAATCAACAGCAACTTAGCAACCTGATGCTATTTTGTTTAAAACAAAAAGATAATTGAATTGAAATTATTTGAAGTTTGTAAAATTTGTCCTCCAATTTCAATTGCAGTTTTATATTAATAAAAGGTGTTTTACAATTCCAAAAGTATTGCATTTTGATTGCATATGTGTCCATGTTTATGTGGGAGTGTTTGTGAGAGGTTCCACAGCATAGAATTACAAATTTTCCAATCGCATCTCCGAGGACATCGGCAGCCGTTCAGCTGGGTTTTCCGATCATCGTTTCCGGAAAAAGTAGGCATCCAGAGCCAGAGGCCTGTACTGCAATAGATCGGCGGGGGCAGCAAGAACGTCCCGTACAACATCTGCAGCGAGGGGAGCTTCTCCAGCCGAGATATTTAAGAAGCGTCACTACGAGCAGCTCCGAAGCCTGCATAACGAGGTAGGATTAAGCCTGCAATTTGAGTGTTAGGTTTGGGGAAACGCATCAAACGACTAGATCAAACCTTCCCAGAGTGGCCTAGCTTTTCCCCACGGGCCCAGTTGCTTCGGTTTGTTCGAAAATCGAGTGGTGTCAGTAGATTGTGCCGGGTTTGGCGAGAATCCAAGCGTTCATAAACAATTGAAATAATTGGCGTACCTTCTACGTCAGAACAAGCAACAGGCAGTGACGTCATTCTAAATAACGAAGGCGAGGAATTTTAACAGTTGCCAAGCGGGAGCATTTCAAATAACTTACCTGACGCGTTTTTCACAGTATTTTCACGAGTTTAAACGTTCAGATATGCTGCTCGCACTGGCGACATTTTGTGTCATCTGCCAATGTAATAGATTGTAAATTTTACCTACTAATAACGAGTAAACAAGCCTACGCGAAGTCAAATAACCTAAAAATTGGAGATTAGTCCATTTATGAACCTAACCCTGAGATTTGAAGTCTTGTGCTTGCCGTAAAATTAGCGTAACCAGTTTTGCAATTAGATCCTAAAATAGAAAAAGAGGCTTTTCAACAATATTAATTGTGCATTAAATATTACAATCCATTTTAACCAGCCTAAAATTTACTGACAGGCAAGTTTGAGCACAGTAGTAAAATATCAATCTGAGAATTGTGATTGAATTTTCCGTAATTTATCTAATTAAATTTTATTTAAATTCACAAACAGGCACCAGATAGTGGAGCCTAATACAGCATTGCATTGCAAATATCTGTCGCCCAACGTCGGGGCAAAGGTGAATTTATAATTATTTATACTGTCTCAACCAAAATAACAATAAAGGGAGCCATTGTAATACCAGACTACAGAAACATGGAAAAATTATGATAGAAAACCGTTTGCAACAAGGATTTGCCAGATAAGTAATATAATGCAATCAATGGACGTATTTTTTATATTAATATATCTTTGCAGCTATTCAACAATTACTTGTATCAATATAAGGTATAAATTTAATGGAATAGCTGAGTATCGTTTTTTTAATTTCAATTACCTAGCTCGATAAAACATGAATAATTCAAATCAGGGATGGGTTTTTACATTTGGGTATAATGATAATTTTATTAAATTGCTCTTAGATCCAATGCAAACTTGGGCATTATTTTTAGTTACGCTGTATTTATTCTTTGAAATAACCTCACATTTAATATTGAATAAAACAACTAATTTCAATCTGTTTAATCAGGCAAGTCTCGTCTCTTTGCATTTATCAATTTGCATGCAATAAAAGAATGCTCATTTTATGTACCTGAGTATACGTTCACCAATGCAGCAGATGTTCTCTTTCTTAGGGCGAGGTCACTTCCAATTGTATCGCTGGGAAAGGTAGCCCCAACATACAATTTTTAGTTGTTGGAGAGCTTATTTTTCCTTTTATTATTTTTAACTTCCCCTATTACCTTGTAACTGACGCATCATTTGTTTTCGATTCACTTAGTACAAGATGTCATTTTAATTTTGTCAACTTTGACACTTGTTCACTTCTAACACATTCCAACTATTCTCCTCAGTTCAGGCTTTTAATCTTGCTCTCAGGTACATTCTCTCTTACTTCCTATTTACTACACATTCTTTATGTGATACAGGTGTATCAACCTGCTAACAATTAAACAATCCTGTTAGTTTTTTTAAATTCTTTACACATAAAATTACCAATTGAACTGAATAGTCTCCGAGTACAATACCATAGCAATAGATTGATATTTCTAATTTTGCATATTGGATATTGAGTGAACTGCGACCTTTGTCCACCTTGATTCTTTAATCATACCTGGCGAGCAAGGTTACATTTCCATTCCTTCCGCAAGAATTTTTTACAATGACAATTTGCTGTTGGCAAGGGATAAATATCTTCATCCGCTCCTTTCGATAACTTTAATAAAATCTTGTCAGGACCGAGATTCGAACTCGTGATCTCAAGTTTGCTAACCTGATTAGGTAGTTACGCGACCGATTAACGTTTTTTAACGGTAAGGCGAATACAAATCGATACATACAAACAAAAGGGACCAATCCTGTCCAAAAAATAATATTCCACACAGACTGGCGTATATTCTGTCGTTCTCAAGATACGGGGTTTACGTGATACACTAGAATTTTCATAAATTTTTGGACTTTCTTCTAACGGAAAAGCAGTTATGTCTTCATGAAAGTTATGTAGCGTGATGTTTATTAAAATTTGGTAGAAAGAAAGATGAAACTCGATTTAATTTAATTTATTAACCGATTTCAAACAATTTACATTCACTTCCCATTACCTTAAGAAAAAGTGCAAATAGTGACGTTGCATATACTGCAGTCGCCTTAGAGAGATCACAAAATCAAAAATGCTCAAGAAACGCATCGTTCTCTCTGCTTATGGTATAGTTCGACCTTGACTCTAGTCGTAGCACAATCTCAGTTTAGATGAAGCCACTCGTATGGTAAGCACCTATAACGCACGACCATATTTAACGGTACTTAAGCTAACGGGTTTCCCAATAGGAACGATATGTTTTTAAAATGTCATAGCAACCGTATCTAAAATTTTAGAAATCTCACTAGCTGTCATTTGTTTTTAGTATAGTTTGACAATTTATCATGTCAAAATACACACTTCAACAACATTTGGTTATTATCCAAAAATTTTATAAAAAGAGAGAAATGTTTGGTGAGTCTGTAATCTCAAGAAATGGAACTGTTAATTGGCCTCCAAGAAGTTGTGATTTAACACCTTTGGACTTCTTCTTGTGGGGTTATTTAAAGTCGTTGGTCTATGCCAATACACCTCGAACTATTGACGCTTTGAAATTGAACATCGAACGCTGCATTAATGAAATTACACCTGATGTATTGCACAAAGCTAACGAAAATTGGGTTCATCGAATTTGATCCTGCAAACGAAGCCGAGGTGGACATTTGAATGTGTTATTCAAAACATAATTGCCATAAGTTGTACTATAAAATAAAGAAAAAGTTTTGCTTTTGTCTCAAATATTTTGTATTTTATTTAATTTTAAAAACATATCGTTCCTATTGTGAAACCTTATACAATGCCCTTACCTTTGGCAAAGGACATGTTTTTCCATATCATAAGCCAGTTTTCCCATATATTTATCTATTGCGACAGGCACCCCTTGTTCGACTTCGAATTTAATCAAGGGCAGCAATGCGTCTTTTGCGATGGGCGATTCTTTTTGTAATTGTAGCTTGTCCTGTGGATTGTAGATCAGTAATTAAGAACTTACAGCTCGAAAATGTTGTATAGCCAAGTAAGAAAATTTAGAAATCTACCACCTACCAATGTTTTGGGCGATCTATCAACTGTCGGTCACGGTTAGAATTTTCCAGTCTGGTAAAAACTGTATTTCTTGAGTTCCTGGGCACATTTCCCAGTTGTCTAACGCAGGGTGCTTTGATGTCCATTTGACGTATTTGTCCTTTCCAGGATACGGAGAGATCGTTGTCTCCTCTCAGTCTAAAGCACTTTAGAGTGAGAGGGGACAACTATCAGGGCATGGAAAAATCGTTGTCCCCTCTCACTCTCAAGTACCTAATTACGAGTGAGAGGGAACAACAATCTGTCCACACCCTGAAAAGGACAAATACGCCAAATACTAAAGAACTGAAAAAAAACTGATAGCGTCATCGACAGTGTAACTGATACCATGACCAATTGTTAGCAACCTATAACGATACCGAACCGTGACACAAAACACTACTTAACTAGCAACGGTGGAAGTTGGATTTTGATACTGAAAACTATCTGGCAAGGCTGATGATTTGAATCCACTAACGATTATGTAAACAACAGAATACAATTAATTGGAAAATGTTACATGCCATAATCACCAAACAGCACATAAAAAAATGTCTACGACCACTACTAAAAGTACAATTCATATTCTTTTTTGGGTATTTCGCCACTCTGCAAATTAAAATTATTAAATAACGTATTAAATAACGAACGTAAGTACGCCTTTTAGCACTAGCTTGTTTCATTAAAAATAACATTTTATAAATCAGCGTGTTAAAAGTGAAATCAGCTGTTTACTTTTAGCACACGTGCTAAAAGTAAACGGCTGGTGTGAAATTTAGAATTTTATACAAGAAGTGAGGTTATAAAGTTATTCTAGTAACTTCTTGCGTTAGAGGTAAAAGGTTTTTTAAAATAATTATAGCATTATGTAATGAATAAAGTAAAATGTGTACTATTATAATTGCCTTTGATAACAAACTTTGACAGCTACCGACTGCAAAAACAGTCACCTGCGCGGGTCACGGCCATCTTTTGACTGACATAAATTATATCTGCCATAACTGCAAACCTTTGTTAAATCAACATTATGGATTAATAACAGTAAATTTAAGGCCGTAGAAACAATGTTGTGTGCAAACTCATGCTAAAAGTGTTTATGCATGATTATGAAACTCAGCCTTCGGCTTCGTTTCATAATTTTCATGTCTCGTGCATAAACATCCACTTTTAGCACTTGTTGCACAAATAGCTATTAGGTTTAGATACAAAACTAAAAATCTGGTGTGATACACTCACACAACTTCCTTTTACAGTGATCTTATAATTAGTCAAAAATTTCATTTGTAATTATTAAGCATTTGTCAAAAAAATTTCAAAAATTACAAATTCTACAAAAACGGTACAAAATAGAGCGTTAGTTGAATAGACAAATTTTCTCTAAAATTTTAAGCTGAATTCAAAAATGTAATAATATACCGGGTGTTCTATTTAAAATAGCAGTGTAAAAATGTAATAAAAATGTAAAGTTTGAAAAAAATCGTTATAGAGCCGTTTTTGAAAAAATCGAATAAAACTGAAAAATCACAAGAGTAAACACCTACCTACTTCCGGTTATGCGATTTTCTTCAAAAGCTTGCTGTCTCATCTAGATAGTACACAAAACTTATATATGAAGTTTCAACGCCATACCTCTTTTCGTTTTTAAGATATTCTGTTCACAGACACACACTCAGACAGACAGACAGACCAATTAAAAAAATATGTTTTTTGGGATCAGGGGACTCTAAAACGTGAAGATCTGTTGAAAACTCAATTTCGAATTTTTAGTGTGAATCCAATACTTCCTTTATTGTAAAAGGAAGTAAAAATAGGACAAGTTCTAGATCCAAGAGCCATGTATTTTTATTATTTTAGTTGGTGAAATGACTTTAACAGTCATGGGAATAATTCAAGCCAGTCATATTTCATATAAAAATTTAAAATAAAAAATTACAATGCAAAACAATTATAAAACTAGATAAATGTGCGATTTCCCAAATAGTTAACTTTAATATGAACCGGTTAACAGACAACGAAGTAATTTTTCATCGCCAAGCAGGCAGCGAACAAATTACAAAAACATCTGTTACCAGTAAATCGCCCCGATCCTACAAGAATTTAAAAGAAAACCGTTACAAAAATAAAACAATAAATCGCGGCATGCTCACTCAAAGGAGCACCAATTCTCAAGTGCAATAAAGGGCCAACGGCTCGCCAAAACCTCAATAAATCCGGAAGCCGACAAAAACAGCGCCGCGGCAAACGAAACTCCGAACGTGCGACCAAATTAATAATCCAAGTTTAATCACTAAAACGCTCTTAAAACAGAGTGCGCCCAATCAAAACCCCACATAAGGATACCTGCCGATAGGAGGAATAAGCCGCCACCTGATAAAACAACGCCCAAGTCTCTAGCACACATACAGGTCGATTAAAAATAACTTTTCCATCAGCCAGCAAAAATATCACCGCTCGTAATGCGGGCGATGGTTGCAAGAAAACACTACAGAAATTTCAAAGTACACGGCGGCCCGGCGAAGACGTATTTTCTAACGGTTAAAACAGGACACAAAGCCGCTTACATCCGGCTAAATATTACACATTAAATTATAATTAACGGAAGGAAGCATCCCAGGAAAGCGTGAATAGTCTCAAAATTCATAGAAAATTAGCGCGCAACCAATCGAAGCAAAATAACTTCTTAACATACGCAATAAGAGTAATGCTTAATTAAGTTTTACGCCGAACACGGAATTAAAAATTCCAAGTTCAACTAATCTTTACCAAAACCTAGCGAATTGGGTGTCGTTAGAATCGACATTTCAACGACTATTGATTGCGACTCAAATCAAGTCGATAATTGATCACGCCGCTCAATTAAACGCTATAATCCGAAATACATCAAAAACGGGCAAAACATCCCTTCTACTTCGACCAATGAGCTGCGAGATCGCGTTTGACAAAGGACTGGCTCCTGTAAATAGTCAGACGCTGGCAGTAGGAAATCACTCAACCCAGGAGAGTCCACCAGGAACCATCCAGCCTTCCATCGCCGACTCAATCCAGGAGAGTCCACCAGCAGCCACTTCAGCTACAGGACTCAGCTCCAGCCTTAGAAGCTTCTCCAGGACCTCCAGCCTTCTAGGACTCAATCCAGGAGAGTCCACCAGCAGCCACTTCAGCTCCAGGACTCAACTCCAGCCTTAGAAGCTTCTCCAGAACCTCCAGCCTTCTAGGACTCAATCCAGGAGAGTCCACCAGCAGTCACTTCAGCTCCAGGACTCAACTCCAGCCTTAGAAGCTTCTCCAGGACCTCCAGCCTTCTAGGACTCAATCCAGGAGAGTCGAACCAGCATCAACTCAACCCAGCTAGCAGATCCAGCCTTCCAAGGATCTACCAGCCCCAGCCCTCTCCAGAGCCTATCACCTACGTGGACTTAGGGCCAATCCTCCGCATTGGACTCTGCTGCCTGCCGTCTTCGGAAAAATTTGGGAACTCGAGCCACTTCCGCCAACCGCCGCTGCTCTCAGCCCGCCGTCCCCGAGAGGCCTACTCGATCCGCCGACGTCCAGGGAGAACTTCCCAGCGCCCGCTACAAGCCGTGCCCCGGACTGCTTCCCGGAAGGACCGGACTGCGTCCAGGCCGCGTTCCCCGCCTCCGGCCAGTAGGAAAGGCCGCCCCATCACCTCCCGCGCCACCAGCGCCCGAGTCTAGATGACTCTTTGTGTATATATTTCTTTTCGTGTTTTTTTGTATATATAATATTAAGTTTTGTTTGTATGTATCATAGTGGCCGTAGAAATAAAAGTATTAAAAGTTTACACCAATCAATTAGCAGCATCGACCAGGGTAACGCCTACACCCCTTCTTACGCTGACGCCATTGTAGAATCTACCGCTGAGCTTAGACGTAGGCTTGTTAACTTTCTAAGCAATAAATAATCCTAGCTTTTGAAAGTAAACTCATTCTATCTATTCTTGACGGTAACGTTTTGAAATAATTTCAAATTTATCCGCATTTCAGTTGCCAGTTAAAAGTTCAAATTCACACAGCTAAAAAAACCTTGCCGTAGTTTTTTTTTTGTAACAATTGTACTTCCTGTTTAACCGTTGAGGTCCCGATTTTATAATGATATCTACGTGAATTCACCTTCGCGCTTGGATAGCTATTTTTATTCAAGCTTAGTACTTGAATTTATGTCTGATTTATTTTTTATTCGACTTAGAGATACCTTCTCGATTTTTAAGATATTTTAGAATTGCGTGAGAGAAGCCGTCAACGTCGTGGTAAAACAATTTAATTAACAATTAAATTTCTTACTAGGTATATACATCGCAAATCGGATTGTCAAATTGTTAATAATAAACAGTCGCCTTTAATTGTGGTTAATAAATAAATAATTATTATTATTACTCATTTTCGGGCACTAGTGTATACAACAAGCGTAAGAACAATATTGGATATACCGCTCACCCCAAAAAATATTTTTCTTCTGCATATCTAGTAAGTTACACTTACTTTGACATATCCATTGCAGGTAAGTTGATTTTACTATTTGTTTACTGGTTGCCATGACATTAGGGAAGTAAGGTAAAACCTACTCCCCAAGGGAAGTAAGTGAATTACGTTATTACAGTAATTTTAGTTTTGTAAGTGATCTGAACGGGTTTGAACTTAACTGATCCTAACCTATTTGAAATGTAAAAACTTGTTAAGATACGTAGGGTTAGGGTATAACCGTAAATTAAAAAAAAAATATATAATAATGAAAATTGTTGAAATTTTTGTTGGGCATTGAGAAAAATATTATAAGCATGGAAGGAACTATCTACAACCAGTCTGGAACTTTGCCAGCCCTCGCTCGCTCTGGCTGGCTGGCAAACTCGTTCTCGACTGGTAAAAGCTACTTACTTCCCTTGATGCTTAAATAACTATTAGGCTACTTGATTCTGACCTGTCCCATATATGAAACGACGCCGTCCTATGCATCCCTCCTCGTTCTTGGTGGTTTTTCTACATCCCCGTTTCTATTTTCTAGGTTTTGTAATGGTTTACTCCATAATTCTCCGCAATAATTTTATTCTTGGTGTTCGATGCAGACTCACATACACTATTTTCATTTCCATTTCATTTAAAAGATGTCTCCACTTCCACAATGAGCTGAATATACGTATTTTTGACATGGTCCAATCTATAAAGTCGTCTGCATTACGTCTCCAGAAGTCCATTTTAAGAGCACTCAATATAACTTAAAATTTTTTGAATTACTCACATTTCCAGTACTTAAAAGCTGATATACTTTAAAATACATCCTCATATACACATCGTGTGGAAATCCAGGAAAAGAGCCACTAAGCAATTACTATTTAATACTACCAATAAATAGTTAACACTACAAACCAAAAGATCGCAGAACTATTTTACCTAATTAATTAAATGCAGATTTCATTTGATCCTCTTCTTTTGTAGAACACTATTCTACGGCCACCTATGTGAAACTAGTTTTTCACTAAAACTTCAACTAGTAGAAATACACGATTAATCGATTCTTACTTTTGCTTTCAAAGCTACACGACATGTTTGTGCATGGTTTTCTTTGAGTGGCGCTTTACGGACGAATCTTTCTCGAGAAAACCGTCAAGAGGCAGACCTGGCTTTATCGTTGGATGGTCGCAGCCGGCTGATTGCTTCGAGATATTTTAGCGTTTTCGAAGCAAAATATCCGTTGACCAACTACGATCTGAGGTAGGATTGAATTATCTGTTTTCAGATGGGCTAATACTCGATCAAATTTACTTTGAAGTGTGTTTTACTCTTATCCCTGCCGTTTTCCCTTTTCCTCCCGTTTTCTTTTATCCTCTGTTAGATGATCTTTTGGTTGCGCGTTACTACTGCGATGCATCTAGGCGGGGTGCGAGATTCGTCCAACTGGCTGCCATAAAAGAACCCGGGATAAATGAAGACGTTTTATACCGAAGGCCTACTGGACGTCAGATTCAACGCCAGGCAGTGCCGAATACCTGCAGCAATAATTCCTGTTGTAGTTTTCTAACATATCACAGCTACTAACGTTAAGGCTTTCAAATGTCTTAGTTTTTCGCGCACCAGGTAATAAATCCCACGTTTTCCGGTACGACGAAAACCCATAGTTGATTACTTTGCACCCGTCATGAGAATTGCCAGTCGCAAATCTAAAATCCTCGGTGAAATCTTTTGTGTGTAATAAACGACTATCAGCCGTATCCTGATTTAACCTTCTTATATACAGGGTGTAGCTAAAAGGTAGGTCAAGGCTTCGTATGCGTGTAGTAAGTATAAACATACGACAAAAAGTCTGTATGAACATATGTATTTAATCAAACGGCACCTTTGAATATTACTCTTATTTCAATATAACATTCCAGTGGCGTAGAAACTGAACAAGGCCCCCTTTCAAGATTCTTCAGCACGCACCTGTCATATTTCATAATTCGGATTCTTTTTTCTAATTAATTTTAAAACTACATTTAATTTGTCACAAAAAAGTACCTACTCTTGCAAAATGTCGATTTAATTACTAGTATTCCTGTAATTTCGGATTTACAAATCTACTGCACTACTGATTTCCGTAACTAGAAAGTATCAACAACCAGAAATAAATGTTATTAAAAATAAAAATGTTTTTGATTTGGAATGTTTATTGAAACGCGACTAATAGTCGCCTTGCATTGAGTAATACTTACACTGAAAATGTCATTAACTTTCTTCCAGCCAGAAAAAATTACTACAGAGCCAAAAAAAAAGTGGACGTGACTACCTCCCTGGACTTTCCCATACTGGAAACTGTTCATATCGTCTTTATTCAACAGTCTTTACAACATATCAAAATTTCAACTCGATGACTCACGTCTTCACCGTGATAAGCGTTTACACTTTCACGTAAATTGCGGGTAAATATAAAAGAATGTGTAGTTCAAAACGTGACCACCGAGCTTCTGTAGATGGCGCCAAGTGGACAAGCCGCCACTGTGCTAGTTTATGTATTATTTTCCTCAAAACGGCTGTAGCACCGAGGTGAAATTTTCTAAGTACCTGGAAATCATATTTTCTAGAGCATACAAAATCGATTTTTTTATTTTCACGGAAAAAGATTCTTTGACGCAAAAATATAACAACCGTTAGAATAAAAAAATTATTTTTCAAAAATAGAGGGGGGAGGGGGCCGGTGCGCTTACATATATCCACGAGTGTAATATTTTTTTGCATATTCATATGCTCCATTATGCACTGAGCAATTCAGTGAAAACCCCAGCTACCTATCTTGTTTTGTTTATTAATTAAAGGGGTTTAAATTTTCAAACTTCAAAGCTTCGTAGAGGGCGCCACAGATAATTCATGAGATTCTTTAAAAAACAGATCGATAGCCCTTTTCGGGGTCTATCAGTGTATGAAGTTTAAACAAATTCCTGTGGGCAGTTTTTGAGAAATGATTTTTAGAAAATTTCCAAAATTTTGAAAATTTGCAATTTAGGCCCCTTAATATTTTTCAAAACACTTTTTATATCACCTCATGTTAGCCTTCATATACTATTCAGAAAAAAAAATCAATTGAATCGATTCATCCGTTTTTGAGTAATAGGGCGTTAAACTCAAAATTTTCAAAAAATCATAGCGCCCTTCATTTTATACCTAGCGAGTTCGGCAAAAAACTAACAGTTTGTCTTATGACCCTCTATCGTTATCCGCGATAAAATTTTCAAAATTTTAATCACGAAAACAGTGATACCAAAAAAACATGCGTAACTTCCGCTTCCAGTTTCGGATTTTTTTGAAAAGCTTATTTTGTCGATGAATTTTCGATACACCCCCGCATTCCAAAGCGCATCAAAATCGGAGCAATACTTTCGGCTGTAGGAGCGTCACCCACCCACACACCCACACACAGACAGACATTTTTTAAAAACCACTTTTTTGGGTTCCTAGGTGTGCCCCTTTTTTATAACTTACCTTGGATGGCTCACACGTCTCCGACTAGCTCAATGTACGGTTTTTATTAGGGTTTAACCGATGTGGGCTTTTTAGTTCGCTTCACTTTCACATAAAGATAATAGTTCATTAATCAACAGAAATGGGCGCCAGAACTTTATTATAAAGTGTTAATTTTAAGATTTTTACAATAATTGGGTATTCTTTCTTACAATTCACTGATTATATGTTATTTGTTAAGGTTTATGCCTTTTTAATTTTGACAAATGTTATGCAATTCCTTACTAATCCTAATTTACCTTGACAAGTTAGAATTTGTTCTAATTAAATGTCTGCATTAATTAATCTATACGTATCCAGGAGATTGCTTATACATATTTAACTAATAACCTCTGAGTAGTAAGATGAAAATATAAAGAGCTCTCTATACCCTCGTATTTCTCATTCGAATTCCTTAATCACAATTAATGATCGGTGTTTAGTTTAGCTGATATCATTCCAGGGAGTATAAGAAAAATCCCGTATGATCAAAAGATTGTTATTTGACAAGTGATTGAAATACTAACTTGACAGCTGCAAACCAATTCAAGTCCCATTCAGGATCAACACTAGGTAAGTAACAATTCTTTTACTTTGAAACTAATCTGTTATCGATTATCATTAAGGCTTATGCCCTTATTTAACTATATTCAAGCTATGACGTTGGTCTAATTCTAATTAACAATATCTAATTCTTTCAGGATTAACATACGGTTAATGCAGACAACCATTGAATTCGGACCTCTTCATCTTCCAATATCAACAGAGAAGAACCCCTCATCTAACCAAAGAAATGGTCTTTGACTGGTGAGTGATTTCCCTACTTGTTAGCAGTTTCTAACTAAGTTCTCCTTTCTCTCCTTATCAACTTGGAGCACATCAATACCCTCTTCCATGGTGAAGATATAATCAACCAAGAGATGCGAACTAGTGAAAAAGCCTAAGAGCTGGTAGCTATCGAGGAGTCTCTAAGAGCTGAATAAAGGAAAACCCTCTATTATGATTTGTATGTATTAGCTTATTAGTTACCTACCAGTTAAGTAATAACTGCCCTTTTCAGAAAGAAAATATTTGTGTGATTTATCCTATCTGCCTGAAAAATTATTATGTTTTAATAATATGCTGGATTGAGTAAATAAAGCCTTACTATTGTCTGAGTGTATCCTTTTTAAGCTAGGACTTTTAATTTGCTTCGCTTCTACACAGAGAAGCGTCCTTTTGCTTTTTCAACCAAAAAGGAAGTAGCAAATTTTGTTATTTATTGTTTTTAATAATTTAACCATGAGCCTTCTATTACGTCTGCTTTAGATTTATAAAAAGGGTAGGCAACCCCTTATACTGTTAATGCACTTTAAGTTGCCTATCTATTAAGTTTAACTAATACCGAACGGTATCATTGTAGAAGCTAAGATATGTACTGCTACATAGAGGCCCAAAACGGATATTTCTGTGAAAATCTCGATTTCCAAAATTTTCATGATTCCAAGACTTCCCTATACCTATGGGTATGGTAAAGTAAAAATCAACGCCCTGTACCTCGGTAACCGTTTGGTTAAGGATATATGTTCATCTACGATGTTTGCCTTAGCTTTACACGTGACACTCGCACACGAAACTATGACCCACCTTTTAGACAAACCCTGAATAATTTTGCCGCCGTTGGTCAACAGAAGAATTTCTATCTGTTCATTGTAAGCCTCTTGGGATTTTACCCTGTCTTTTTCGTTTATAATAAGAATAGTGAACGAGCTAACCAGATTATACATAATCGCATGCAATAATCCTACTACTAAGCGATAAATAACTTTTCTATTAATACTCAACATTCGACTATACCTCGTCGCAACATCGTTTCCGCGATGCACCTTAATCTGTACTTTTGCTTTGTCATACTAATAGTTGTTTATTCATTCAGGACCTTTTTATTACTTCGATTACTCTTATCAAGTCAGACCTTTGATGTGTTAGCAATTTTGGTTCGTTTTACGCTGCCGACACTGGTGTTATTAATTTTTCTGTCGTTGTGAATACGCGTATTGCGGATGTTTAACACAATCTGTTGTTGTTTCTTTTCTTTGGGTTTTTATCTTCTTCTAGCATGGCTTACGTCGTAGCTCATCTACTCCGTTCAGTTCGGAGAAAAGTATCACGGAAAATTGTTGAACATTTTATTTTAGTCTTTATAGTTTTATACAGTTTCTTGTTTTCCCTTGATGTCTGTTTTTATATTCACATCGTTTTTCCATTACTCCTACGATGTCCTCTGTTATCCATTTCTGTTTGTTCTTCAGTTTTGTCAGCTATTAAATGGCATTCCCAAAATCCCAAATATAAAGTGTTTCGTCCTCTTGGTATTTATAGTTGCACCTTAGACAGTTGTTACGGTTTCGCCTATATCTCGTTTAATTTTCGTTTTGAATTTCTTCATTCGTGATTTTGTAGCAGATTAGATTCTTAAAAAGAAATAGAGTGAAGTATAAACTATAACATAAGTTAGTTGAGCTATTCGGGTTTGTTTAATTTTGTCGTAGACAGTCTGCTTCTGACTTCGTAATATAATTTCCTGTAATTCCTTTGGCCAAAGATAAACGAATACGTTAGGCATTGGGAGCTCCGGTTCGAATCTCACCAATTGCGATGTTTGTTTGTTGTTGCGAATTAATGTAATTCGCATTACTACGTTTTTCCTCATGTGTCAGTGAATGGTAAGATAGAACTCCATTTAATTTAATATCTGATTTCAAACAATTCACATTGAATTCCCATCACCATAAGAAAAAAGTGCAAACAGTGACGTTACAAAATGTACAGTCGCCTTACAGAGACGACAAAATAAAAAACGTGCAAAAAACCCATCGCTCCTTCTGCTTATGGTATAGTTCGACCTTGACCTTTGTTCTACCGCTAGGCATGAGTGGCAATCTCAGTTTGGAAAAATCCACAGTGAAGCCACTCGCATGGTAAACACCCTATAACGCACGAAAAGTATTTTAACGGCACTTAAACTACAACACTCTTACCTTTGGCAAAGGGCAGGTCCTCGGAGCGATGCCCACTTGTCTTTCCATCTCGTAAGCTAGTTCTCCCACATATTTATCTATTGCGACACAAACCCCTTGTTTGACCTCGAAATTAATCAAGGGCACCCATGCGTCTTTAGCGAAGGGCGATTCTTTTTCTAATTGTAGCTTTACCTATGAATTGGGAATTAGTAATTGAGACCCTAAATCTCGACAACGTTATTTAGCTGACTAAGAACATTAATTTACAAAGCTACTACCACCTACCAATAGATTTTCGGCGATAGGATAGGGTATAGTCAAATTAAAATCTATCAACTGTCGCCCACGGTTAGAATTTTTCGGTGTGGCAAAGAATTTTATTTCTTGGAGAGTTCCTGGACACAGTTCGAATTTGTCTAACCTTGTGTTGGACATACCTTGCGCCTGAAGAATTGGAGACTAAATTCCGAATTTGGACACAAGAAAAATACACTCACGTGGGCAACTGTCACTGACGAACACAAAATAATTAATAACGTAATCGACTGTATAATTGCTTCCATGATCAATTGTTAGCAACATACGAGAACGATACCCAACCGCAAAGCTATGTACAAGCTAACTAGCAACTTTGGAAGTTCGAAGCGTATTAAAGCAAGGATGTTTGGACCCATTCAGAATTATGTAAATACAAAAACCGGAAGTGGTATATGATATCATCTTGCTACATGAACACAAACATTTCCTGCGTTAAATTCGAAAAAGAATGACATGCATTAAATCATTGTGTCTATTTTCTTATAGCCCAGGCATAATATACCGATGGGGCCACAATTATATATAACAGCAATGAGATAACATGAACAAGAAAATAACTCGTATTGCTTGAGTAAGAAAGAGATAAACATAGTAACAAATATTCGAGAAGGCTTAACGCTTAATTTAATTATGACATTTGTCAACTAAACATGCCTACTAAAATAATTTTTTCGTATGGCCTTCTCTTTCTTACTCAAGCATTCTATTTTGTTATTCATGTTATCTCATTGCTGTTATATATAATTATGGCCCCATCCGTATATCCACCTAAAAAGATGTAGTCCTGATTTTTGGCACAGTGTTCCTTAATAGGTACTCTAAGAGCGACCTTTTAAAGTGACTACTGGGGTGCCGGCGTTACATCAAGGAGGCCTTGCCAGTTGTTAAAAAACACCTTTTATCCGCAAACGTCACAAAAGTGACAACTTATGTGTCTTTATTGACAAGGTAAAAGTGTCACTTTATCTGCTTAAGCAGATAAAATAGCAACTTTTGCGTACTTTATGTGCCTAAGCACATAAAATCGTTGCTCTCTTTCTTTCTTTCTATGTTGGTTCACTATCTCCTCCGAAAATACTGGACCGATTAAATTGCATGATGGCTTAAAATTTTGCCAATTTTTAGACTTAGATCGTAGGGCGGTTTTTATTTTCAAAAAGAGTACGAAAAAGTTTTAATTTAATTAAATCCTGTAAGCAGCGGAGCGGAGCATCTGTCGCCGTGGGTTATGGCGTGACAGCTGCTGTGGCCGTGTGCTATTAGCTCGGGTGATTCAATATGTTCATATATTATTATAGTAGCGCCTTATTTAAACAACAGAGGTTGGCGCAGGGGTACAGTGTTCGCCTGTCACGCGGGTGGCCCGGGTTCGATTCCCGGCCGATGCATCCTTTTTTTTAAATTCATAATAATGAAATTTACCTGAATACGTTTGCGGATAAAATAGTATATGTTATTCGGAGTAAAAGTGACTTTATGTGGCTTAGCTGAATTATTTGCCTCACTGACGTTCGGCTAAATAAACTTCAGCTTCGCCACATAAAGTATCACTTTTACTCCTAATAACATAATCTACTATTGTTCAGGTACAGTATATTTTCCAGTTTGAACATGGAAAAACATCATTAAGAAAAGTTGTTCAGAATCTAAAATTATGGTGCATGCAAAATATCGAATGACTATTATGAAACCGTGTTTATTAGATTTGCAAAAGTGATTCGTCTGATACATACGGTTTCATAAAAGTAAGCCAATATTTTCGAAATTTTGCAGCATGCTATAATTTTACATTTTTAATAACTTTTTCCAAAATTTTTCTGTATTATGAACGGATAATGTACTTTATCGTGATGCTTCCTAATGAACACGCGGTTTTTTCTGCTCCAAAAAACTACGACGCCGGCACCCCAGAGGTGGGGACATTTAAAGGGTCGCTCCTAGGGCACTAAGGAACATTTGTGCCAAAAATCAAAACTACATTATTTTTTTAAGGTTTTCCTTTAAATTTGTCTAATATGCCTGGGCTATTATATTTGATTCATCTGTTATTAGTTTGTATTTATTTATATGTAAAACGAAGAATCTAAACGTTTTAAAAATATGAAAGCATCCTCAATATTCTGTCATTCGATGGATAATTCGTTCATTAGTTTTTTGCATCCTGAATACTCCTTCACGTAAGTATATGAGCTCCCACAGATAAGAAACTTTCTTTCGGTGCAATAACGTAGTCACATAAGTTTTGAGACACAAAATGCAAGTCCATATTTCCTTTAGAAACAAACTTAATTAAGCATTTGTATATAATGAACATATAACATCTGTCACTAACAAAAACGCAAAATAAAATTTGTTACTAGGGACCTAATATCTTCAATTTCAAGTAATTTTCTCCTAGCCTGTGTCATGGGAGTCTGGAAGGTGATTAATTTCTCAGATTTTTTGGTAGATCCTTCTTCTTGTTTGTTATTTGTTACCAACTTTCCACCAATTGTCAATATATTTTTCGGTTAAGTACAGCCCAAAACACCTCTTTAGGAAACATTAGAAGGATTCTCTACTTATGGAACGGAAGGAATTGTGGATTGTACGTCCTACAGCACTTAGGCCACTTTTCCGGGCCCATTGTACATACTAGAACTAGTACTACCTTAAACTACCCTTAACCTAACCTATAGTAAGGGGTTTCCTGGAGCTGACAACTGATGCACTGAGCATGATTGTTAAAACACAGGATGTGATGAAGTCCTGTCCTACACTTATTACTCCAGCCCTTAAATATAAGCCGACTCCTTCTAATCCAGAAATGCCAAAAATGTATTGTTTACCTAAGATACATAAGCCACGCAAAACGGTGAGACCTATTGTTTCTGGTATTAACTCTCCGACTTACCTCCTATCTAAAGAGTCAACAAATGAATTTAGAAACTTGCCAACACTTCAAAATAATTTTTCGATCGAAAACTAGTTGGAGTTTATAAATAAAATTAAAGATTTGGAACTTGGTGAAAGTGAGATTTTAGTTTCATTTGACGTGTGTTATTTTTTCCAAGCGTACCAGTCCCACAAACTATGACTTATCTGCGGGAATTGCTTACGGATAATAATTTGGATTCAAACAAAATTGACGAGTTAGTTAGATTAACTACACATTGCATGTCCCAGAATTGCTTTCAAATAGATGGAAAATTATATGAACATCACGAAGGAATAGCAATCGGAAACAGCCTTTCCCCTTTCGTTGCCAACCTTTTTATGTCCAAATGCGAAACCGAATTTAAAAATAACACAGAGTATTTCCCAAGGATTTGGATTAGGTATGTGGACGACATTTTTGCTGTTTTTGATTTATCTAAATGTAGCATTGATAATTTTTTGAATCAGTTGAATTCCAAATTTCCTAGCATAAAATTCACATATGAAATGGAAAACGAAGGACAACTGTCATTTCTAAATATCTTAGTAATAAGAAATAAAAATCAGTTGGAATTTGATGTTTATAGAAAAGAAACCAATGTAAACAGATTCATTTTAGTCCACTGTTTTCAACACAAAATGGCTGCTCCAAATTTCTTAGTGCATAGACTGTTAACCTTTCCTTTAAACAGAGATCGATATACCACTGAACTTCAAACCATAAAAAACATCGCTGTGTACAATGGTTTCTCTTCTAAAACTATCGATAATTTGATTAGGAAACAAAAAACAAAATTGCACGTTCGAAATTCCACAACTCTCGCCAGTCTTAGAAGTGAAGGACTCAAGTACATCAAAATTCCATTTCACCCGGCTACAAACGGCCTAGCAAACCTTTTTAAAGAATCGGGCCATAAAGTTGTGTATGGTTCAAACATCAATATTAGAAATTTGTTGAGAAATCCAAAAGACAAACTGAAGACTTTAGACAGATCTGGAATTTACGAAATTAAATGTTCCCATTGTGATTCTAAATATATTTGACAAACACGTCGTAGTTTTGGTACTAGGTTTAGAGAGCATTTAGCTCATTTTAGATTCAACAGGTTCGAAAAATCGAGTATTGCCCAACATATTTTCGAAACGGGTATAGCATAAAAGAGGATGACCTAAAAATCGTAAAGGCGTTAACTTCAACAAAGCAACTAAATTCTTTTGAAAGCTTGACCATTTTTAAGAACCGAGATAATAAAATTTTGAACAAAGATGGCGTACCAATATCGTCCTCCGTCTTATATGATTTGTTGAAGTTACATTGACCGTCGGCCAAGTTCATTGACCCTCGGCCGGGTCAGACAGTATAAATAGATGCGCGGACATCGCCCACTTCCATTTGTGATTTGATCACGAGTATATCGTTGCCTTTTTACTGTGAAAGTTTTTCGTAGCTACCGAGGATGACTGCGTGGCTGTCGAAATACGTATTCAGCAGTTATTTGTGTGGTGAGGGGTTTTAACGAATTTGTGACAGAAATGCCTATTTTATTTATTGCAAGCAAGTCAGTAATTTTACACTAATAAATGCACTTTATATGACCAGTGGCAATCATAATTTGAGTAATAAAGGTTGGCATGAGATAAGATAGAATTCAGAAGGATTACGTTCCGAGTTTCAGTCATAATTAATGTTTGGAATGGCAAATGCAGTTTGAATTATGTAGCTGATAGGGTTGAGTTGAATAATATCAAACAATGATATGCATTACAGAAATTGTATGAGCGTTATAAGTATTAAAGGTTTATAAGCCACAAACGGCAAGGTAACGGAAAGCAAAGCAGTACGAGGAAGTAAAGGTTGCAAAGAGCAATCACGCAACCTATTGAAAGACACAGACAGTTGATATAGTAGTGCTAAATAAACCGTGTATCAATAATGCAATTAAAACCAAGTGAATTAAAAGCACAGCAAAGTGCTACGTGAACAATTTCAAAGAAAAACACACTTTAGTATTTAAGCAACAACATTCTCTCAAAACTATAGTACATAAGTAAACATGTAAATCAAACCTTATTTCTTATAAACAAATGTCGATCGTTATTGCTAGGAATCAAGAATGTCAATTGTTTAACATCAAATAGAAGCTTGTAATATTTAGGCTGTGTGCGAGTTGAGCTGCCAGTTTTTACAAAATTATTGATAAAGAAAGTTATTTGTTGAACCAAAAGTGTGTTTTATCATAGTCACCAGTGTGTAATGCGTCTTTGTGGCTAATATTCCCAGTAATAACAGTGCCCAGTAAAGAGAAAGTCGTCACCAAGGGTGTAATAGCCTTTGCGTCTCTTCATTGTGCGAGCCAGCATCGGAACAGCACTTAGAAAAGTAAATTTCACAGGAAGCCGTTGGAGCAGCCCCGTAGTAGTTGGGGTTCTTCAAGTTTGGATATTTCCCGAGGAGTTAAACGCGAGGGCAGGGGCAGGTTCGAATCTAACCGATTGTCATGTTTGTTTTTGCGTTTGTTTTTCCTCTTACTGTTTCAGTGAATAATAAGTTGGAACTCGATTTAATTTATCATCTGATTACAAACAATTCACATTCAATTCCCATCACCATAAGAAAAAAGTGTAAACAGCGATGTTACAAATTTTACAGTCGCCTTACAGAGACGACAAAATAAAAAACGTGCAAAAAACCCATCGCTCCTTCTGCTTATGGTATAGTTCGACCTTGACCTTTGTTCTACCGCTAGGCATGAGTGGCAATCTCAGTTTGGAAAAATCCACAGTGAAGCCACTCGCATGGTAAACACCCTATAACGCACAAAAAGTATTTTAACGGCACTTAAAGTACAATTCCCTTACCTTTGGCAAAGGGCATGTCTTAGCAGCCACGCCCGCTGCTCTTTCCATATCGTAAGCCAGTTCTCCCATGTATTTATTTATTGCGACACAAACCCCTTGTTTGACCTCGAAATTAATCAAGGGCACCCATGCGTCTTTAGCGATGGGCGATTCTTTTTCTAATTGTAGCTTGACCTATGAATTGGGAATTAGTAATTGAGACCCTAAATCTCGATAACGCCAACTAAGAACATTAATTTACAAAGCTACCACCTACCAATACATTTTCGGCGATAGGATAGGGTATAGTCATATTAAAATCTATCAACTGTCGGCCACGGTTAGAATTTTTCGGTGTGACAAAGAGTTGTATTTCGTGGAGAGTTCCTGGGCACGGTTCGCATTTGTCTAACCTTGTGTTGGACATACCTTGCGCCTAAAGAATTGAAGACTAAATTCCGAATTTGGACACAAGAAAAATACACTCACGTAGGCAACTGTCACTGACGAACACAAAATAATTAATAACGTAATCGACTGTGTAATTGCTTCCATGACCAATTGTTAGCAACATACGAGAACCATAACGAACCGCAAGGTAATGAATGCACCACCCAACTCGCAACTGTGGAAGTTTGAAGCGCATCAAAGCAAGGCTGTTTGGACCCAGTTGCAATGATGTAAATAACAAAATGTAAACAACAGGAAGTGGCACATGCTACCATTATGTTACATGAACACAGAAATATCCTGTAAACATTTTATTGTATACAGAAACTACATTCATCAAATAAATGTGTCCATTTACTTATATTTTATTAATCTGCTAATAGTTTTACTGATGTGTTCATAGACTATTGCTTCGTTGTCCGCAGCATGTACAATATACGCATCTCCTATTGTACCTCCCAGTTTTATAGTGATGAACTAAACGTTATCCCTTCATGCTATAATTTTTTGGACGCTGCTCTTTTTGTTTTTCCTTGAGGTTTCATCTAATGTCTATCCGTTGTACTGTATGTACTGTATACCGTATAGAGAAAAGGAGATACAAGATGACCAGATTATTTTTAATCATTGGCACATAATTTGCATTAACCTTCATCTAAAAATTTTTGTGAATCCATTTACCGGACTCGTAACGTAAATAGCTACTGATATGGCGTATATAGCTATAAACATACGTCCGAAGCAGATGACCAAATCTATGCACTAACTCTATTTCAAATGTTGTCATTCGCTGACCTCATCACATTCCAGAGGTAATCCATTTCTACGGTGTTTATTTTACTTTTAGATTTTTCTACTTTTCCAATGTGCTTCTATGTGTTTCGAGATATGTGCTTGTCTCACCAGGTAACCGATGATCACGCTACTCTACGCTGTGCGATCATTTATTTTGTGGCTTTGTGCTGACCTTTTCCTTAATTTTCTGTCATAAAATTCGACACAATAAAACTGTTCAAAAACCACGTTGTCCCTATAGCACCCATCCGTTTCAAAATATATAACAACGCGACGCCGACGTTAGAGAGCCAGGAGTACTTTGTTACACCAAAGATCATCTCCTCGTCTAGAAAGTCGCAATGACAAGGTACCTACGTTACATTTTTACCGCAGTTTAGTGGCGACACGACATGCGTTACGAGTTTATCAAACTTGGGGCATTAAGACAGCAGCAAGGGTGACTGTTTTTGATAAATGCATATACATTAGGGCCCCCTGTCGCGATTTCATGCCGCAGCTCCCCGCAAAGACGCGAAAAGGGATTTCTAATCTTGCCAACCGAATTATTAATATAAATAATAATCACGGGCTACTGTGCCTTGTTCAGAAAGATCGACGCTCGGCGTCTTTCTTGCACTCCTGAAAGCGAGGGAGTGAGACGGCCGCTTTGAACGTGGAGAAGTCTCAGGAATCACCTGTATAGGTCGCATATTTCTCTGTTTTCAGTAGTCGGCGCCATTTTAATTAAAATCTAACGAAACGATTGTCGGTTTTAGAACGATTGTCATTAGTTAACAAGGTTGTGATTGTGCATTGTTCTAGTTTGATAACGTTCCTGAAACGTATTATTGAATCGCGTTCAAGGAATTTGCTGGCTGCATAATGTGTTTTGTTGCAGGAATGATTTGTCTGCTTTTAAGGATAAATTAAGTCCTTTGTACCGCTTAATGGCGTGTTTCGAAAAAGTCGATCGCTGGATAACCCCGCAAAGGCTTAGGATTTGATGTTTAGTAAAAGGTGAGGTAATTTGTGCACATTTTTACCTGCATATCGGACATATCCGACTAATAAATGGACGACATTAATACGCGAACACGTGCAGGTATGATAGAGGCCGAAATGAAAATAAATCGAGTTTGCTGGTTGAAATCTCGCTGATCCAAATCGCCGATTTTTCCACGTCTCGTAGCTACTTTTCCGAAATTGCATTTCTCTATACTTTTTTATATTTTTCTCAAAGCGCCAGGAGAAATTCTCGAGCCGATACTAGTTTTTCTTACTTAAACTCTGTCTCCACGGCTCTCCGGCCTGTTCTCTGCAAGTTTACGTGTCGTATCTCCCATCGGCGATTAATTACGTCACGCTAAACAGCTACATATTTCTATTATTATGGAAATCCAAAAATGGCAACAAATCCAATTGATTACGTTTTTAATCAATTTATTGGGTTATTTGTTTACATTTCACACGCAAATTATCTTCTTATTAGATATGAACAAGTAGCAATGAGCCATGTGAAGCAATCTTTGAAAGAAATTTATTGGAAAATCATAAACATTTTACAAACTTACAGGAATCACAAATAAAAGCATTCAAATCCAAACGTTGAAAAGTAACTTTAATAAACAATAAATTTATACTAAGAAACTTGATAAATGCTTTCAAATTTAATTACAAAAGTAAGGTTATGTATTTTTTGCGGTATATTCACAATGAACGTTTTCAGCTAATTTCGATGTCAAAATAAAAAAACACCAGTTATAAATAGGAACGGAAATATACATAGATAATGACAACCCAACCATATAATAATAATAATAATAATAAATCGCTTTATATCAGTTACGTTGCCTTTTTCTTTTGTCGTTGGTTATCAGGGGCGGTTTTACTGTACAAGATGATGATCTCAGTGACAATGTTAGTATTATTATTATTATTATTATTACTATTTTTATCCTCTCCTCTCAGCTTAACAGCTGATTCTGTAGTCAAAGGCATGGTTTGGTTGTGTTATTACAGTTAATTAATTAAATTGTTACAATTATTGTTAGTTATATCATATTTCCTGGTTTGTTATCATGTAACGGGTAAGTAACCTATCTACTAAGTAACATGTTCTTCTATTAATGCTGTAGACATTTTTGACTATTGCTTAAAATTGTTATTACTTATTACGATTATGATAAATTCTCAGCCTGATGTTGGTAAATACTAATAGCTGAGGTGGATTTATTATTATTAGTCGTATTTTTTATTCTAATGCTATAGTTATGGTAGTATTTAAACGATTTTTCTGTATAGTAATAATATTACATAAAAAACTGCCACTCCTTACCAAAATAGATAATTTAAGTAGGATCTGCGCACGACCCACACTCCTAAAATTGAGGCAGTCAGCCACCGTGCACGCATTTTAGTTTACGCATGTCATTTATTGTCAAATTTATTTTATTGTTTCGTTTCGTCTTTTATATTAAAATTTTATTTTGTGAGGGTTAAGTGTAAGTGCAGATTGTATCTTCGGATGCCATACTGAACTTCGCCCTCTATGATTTACTATTTTCTGTTTTTTTTTTACATTTGTACATGGAATTTGTTTAAATAAAGGCATTTATTATTATTATTATTATTATATGGTTTTTCAGTAAGTGTGGTGTTTCATTTGTTGTTTTACTAAATGTTTTAAGAGGAGGAGGCCTATAATTGTTTATTTTATTACGGAAATTAGAAATAGACCTTCCAGAACAAGACTGCAACGAATATTTGTTTTATTTTAAAAATTTATATTTTATTCAATTTTGTGACAGGAGTTGCAACCTCTAAAGGAAATTCATTTTTTCCCTAGAAAAAATATTTGTTCTCCAATTTGAATATATAAGTTTATATCTTATAGATAAATAATTCTTGTTCTCTTCTGTTTACTCTGTTACAGCAATACCTAATAGTATGAAAGTAATGCACCTTCATCCGTCCTATCATTTCGATAACGGAAACTCCAAATTTCTTCTGCATTTACGGCATTCGTTGCTCATTCTCTAATATTAAATGTTGAATCCAGACCGTTTACAACTACGGCGGGGGAGGGAGGGGGGAAGGGACAAAACTCCGGAGGTATTTTTTAAAAATTAAAATACTAAGATACATAGTGATTACATAATGTACAGAAACAGCGAAAAATTAAATGGAGATACTTATTTTTACACAATCCAACCACTCTTTTGCATATTAAAAAGCATGAATGTGATGTGTTAATGTTCTAGAATCTAGAGAGAGAATGCTGTACTGCACGGAGCGGAACTGTCATGCCCCTGTATTCAACACTGATTCCATTTGCGTTGCCTTTTCGATTTCCGTTAGAAATTGAACTCGTCTCTGTATTTAGTTCTTCTAAGATGTTGCTATGAACACATTTTAAGTCCGTATGATTAAAAATTAAAATAGCAATTAATAGCATTTCAAGCATATAAAATATTTTATAAAATATGAAATCTGCTAGTTTAATTTTGCAAATTGTATAAAATAGCATTGGCCTTGATATTAATAATTTATAAAACGCTATTAAAAATTGTGTTAGCCTTGATTTGAACAAAATGTAATCAGAGTAGGCATGGAAATAATGTAAAACAATGTAAGATCGAAGACAAAGAATTGGGGAAAACAAGCTAAGCTGTGAAGTGGTGTTAATCTTGGCTTCCCCAATAAATAATTGTTAATACGTGAATAAATACCCTTTTCCCAATTCAGTGAGTTTAAAAATTAATTCTATATCTTTTGGGTGTACTGTAGTAGGTTGCGATGATTCGTGGCACCTTTGCAGAGGTTTAAAAAGTGTTTCATTTGTGCATCGAATGTTGGCTGGTATTTCCTAGATTGTGTAGTGAGATTAAAGCCCCGTGAGCTAGAGGTCGGCAGCGACCTTCGTGGGAAGCAGTTGAAGCCCTAGGTCGAGGCAACGGCTGAATTTTAGACGTTTTTCGCAGCGGTGGAGGTGCAGGACTCGTTCTGCAGGGCGTGTAGCGACTTGTATCTGCAGGCCAACGAAGAAAGAGGGGCCCACGCACCGTGGGACTCGAGTTAAGCCGTAGTTTCCATTGCAAAAGCAACATAAAGGTCAGGAAAGTTCATCCTAAAAGATTGAATTTAGGGAATTCCAAGCGTGTGCACTTCCTGCAGAAGCGTCCTCTGAGTGTTTTTTGTATGTGACGTGTATTTACTTACTGCAATTGTTATCACCTAGACAAAGCTTTAATTACGCAATCATAAGCACAGATAGTTGTCGAATAATAACGAAAACTTGTTTTGCGAATTGTGAGGTTGAATCGCCATATTTGAATAAAGTTCCCATTAGTTAAACAATATACAGTGTTGTAGCGATCCCAGTAGTTAAATCAGCATTATACAAAGTGCTTGCAATTAATTTATTAAAAAAAGATAACACATTAATTAAGTTGATAGCAAATGTATTTCCTGTAATTTATACAAATCAATATAATATTTTCTAGGATGTAGAGACCCGACCCATATGAGATAGCCATTTATTTTACACAAAATTAAATAATAAATAATATCCACAACAACAAGTATAAATCCACAATAATATATTTTCCTCTGTATATTGGGATAGAAATTTTTTCTAATTATTTTACATTAAGCACACTTCATAGCAGAGTTACGTGGCACACTTGATTATTTTAGGTTTGGTTGTCGCGCTCTCTGCTTAGTAAACAATTTCTCTAGGTCTCTAGCAGCAACAGACTTTCAATGATTTTTGTGATTTCATACTGACATTTTTGATACTGACTGTTTGATTCACACAGATGCGTGCATCAAAACCTTCTTGATTATAATTAATCATGTAATTCAAGTCATAACTGTTTTATCTCATTCAAAGGTCGTGGTAAAGTCAAATTTGCATCTTGCCGTATTTGTTTGCCTCTGTTAATGTTGGAAAGGAATTTGTAAGCTTCCCTTAATGGCTTTTAAGCGGATGGATACATTTTCTAATAGAACTTAAGCCGACTTAGCATATTTGGGAATCATGGGTTTATGGATTTCGTTCAATTGCCTCATTGAGAGAGCTTAGCATTAAGGTTTCTTAGAATAAGCATTTTTCCTAAATAACGCGCGACGCTCCGATTGGCTACGCAGGATCGCCTCAGCCAATAGTGTTTGAGCTTGCCCCTCCTTGATGATTTGGCGAGTTCGGCTCGCTGTAAATTCAAAGTCAGTTAGATTCAGAGCCTCGAGGAAGCAAGTTCAGCTATGCTTTGTGCTAGTTTGCGTTTCGGTCTAACTCCCTGGTAAAGACGTTTCCAGGTTGTTTTGTGTTACGGTTACGCGCAATTCGCTATTTTCGCGTGGCCAATCCAAGCGTGTCACAACAGTTGAAGCTTTTGTAAAAAACCATCGGTCCATCAGTGACGTTTGTAATCGTTGTTATTCAATATACTCGTGTTTGTTAAGTCTTGTTTCACTCCAACAACTAACTGAACCCAAGTTAGGGTTATTAAGTGGCAGTTCCCGGCAATCCCATTGAACCGGAACTCGCAGTGGATTAATTGGGGGCCCCATTCGTGGATGCCTCTTATCAAGTTAATCGTACAAAAACCATTGGTCCTTCGAGCCGGATGTGGAAGAAGCTAAAAAACGCGAGTGTACAAGTTTCCAGTAGCTGGTGGATGCAATCGCTCCAACATCATTTCGTCGGAGAGCGTCAAGAAGCTTCGCCAACACCAGGAAATTCAACCATCGAGAGCTTACACCGAGTCCAGGTCCCACGTCAAGCGGCAGCGATCGGCAGCGGGTTGGTTTTCTGTTCGTCAAGAAGTTACTACGTTCTCAAATCAAAAGTAAGTCCTTTTCCATTACACCTTCGTTTAGTGTTGTTTTTTGCTTGTGTCAGTCATGGTGGAAACTCGTTCGACATCAGCGGTCATGTCGGAAACTCGCGCTTTAACCACTCGTTGCAAATTCATAAAAGCCAAAGTAGATCGTTTCGAAACTCTATTTCATAGAATTTCTTCGTCCAGCCCCGTGAAGGCTCACGAGGTCGGCAACTTGTCAGAAGAGTTTAGTTGTTTCCAAAATTTGTTGGATGAGTATGAGAAGTCAATGGAGGGCCTAATGGAGGCCGACGCTGAACACTTTGATGAACTTTTCAATGAATTCGACTCTTTTATGACTCATTTTAGCGAGATTAGTAGCACAGTCAAGGAATTCTTATCAAAAAATAAGATCAGTCCGGGTATAAAACCTAATCTAGGTCAAAATTCTTTGCAAAGTGGCCCTTCAGGAGAGCTCGCTGGATTAAGATTACCACCCTTAGATTTGCCTTCATTTTCGGGGAAATTCGAGAATTGGGTTCAATTTCATGACTCCTTTACGTCGCTTATTCATAACAACGCTAATTTGACCAACGTTCAGAAATTTTACTATTTGATTTCTTCCCTTAAGGGAGAAGCTGCTAGTTCAATCTCGTCGTTAAAAGTTACCAACGATAACTATACCATTGCTTGGGATATCCTAGTCAAGCGATTTGAAAATAAGAAACTGATAGTAAAATCAAACATAAATGCGTTATTCAGTTTAGAGAGCGTAAAAAAGGATTCACATTCGTCTGTTCAAAGGCTGCTCGATAGTGTAGTTAGAATTTTGGAAATTTTAAAGGCGTACGGGGAACCCACAGTCGACACCATACTAATACATATCATAGTTTCGAAGCTCAGCTCAGCAATGCAGACTGACTGGGAATTATGCAAACATGCCGGACAATTTCCTACTTTGCGAGAGTTGTTAGATTTTTTAGAGAGCAAAAGTCACTTATTAGGTTCGCTGGAAGCTGCGAAAATAGGTTCGAGTTTGGGAAATCAGGGATCCGAGCAAAAAAGTCATGCACGCGCTCATGTAGCCAGAGAGCAAGGTAATCACTCTTGTGACTTTTGCAAAAATAGTAATCATTCGATTAGCGCTTGCGAATCATTTTCAAAATTGTCGGTAAACGCTCGTATCGAAGAGGCGCGTCGTTTGAAATTATGCAACAATTGTCTCAAGCCCGGACATTTCGTGGTAAAATGCACATCGTCGAGATGCCGCGTATGCAGAAAAAAGCACCATACTTTACTGTGTTTGCGTCCAAAGCGCGACGCGCACGAAAATACTTCGTCGCCGCGTCCTGGACCGCCAGAATCCAGCAGTGACGCACGGGAGGTCGGGGCCGTCGCCCCGAGCGAGGCACCCGTCGCATCCGTTTCAGCAGCCTGTAGCCGTCCTGCAATCGCGGCGCCAGCGCAAGTTTTATTGTCCACGGTTAGCGTATTCGTAGAAGGATCCTCCGGGTCATTTTCCCGGGCAAAAGCTCTTTTGGACCCCGGATCCCAACTTAACTTAGTTAGCGCCGACTTGTGTCAAAATTTGAAAATTGAGAAACGAGGTAATATCACCTCACTGTCGGGTGTTGGTGCCAGGGCTCTGAACGCTGAATTCAGAGCAAACGTTCGAATCCGCTCCCGTAACGGGAAATACGAGGACATTTTGAGCTGTATTGTGTTAGACAAAATTACGGACCCTCTGCCGGCCCTTTCTTTCTCGTTGAGGGATTTGAAGATCCCACCAAACATTGTGCTAGCCGATTCAGATTGTAATACACCGGGAAAGATTGATCTTTTATTAGGCGCGAATGTCTTTTGGCAAGTGCTCTGTCAGGGACAGGTGAAATTGGGCCCAGAGAAGCCATTCCTAACAAAAACTCTTTTTGGTTGGGTTTTAGGCGGAAACATGAATGTCGAAAATCGAGCGCTCATTCGTTCAAATAGAGTTCATTTAAGTGTAACCGGCATCGAGCACGGCATTCAGAGATTTTGGGAAATCGAGGGGGCGTACGGTTCATCAGGCCGACTCTCTGCTGATGACAAATTTTGCGAAGACCATTTTCAATCGACTACGAAACGGGCGTCGTCGGAGCCGCGTAGGTTCATCGTGAGCATACCTTTCAGGAAAGATGCTCCATCGCTGGGAGACTCGCGCGGTATAGCGTTAAAGCGTTTCTATTCATTAGAAAACAAATTGTCAAAAAATCCCGAGTTGAAAACCGCGTATTCCGCATTTCTCAAAGAATACGAGTCGCTTGGTCACTTGAGCAAGGTGGACGACGAAGCGAGCCTTCCTCATCCTCGGTTTTATTTACCACATTTGCCAGTCATAAAGGAGGACAGTTCAACGACCAAACATCGCGTTGTTTTTGACGGCAGTTGTGCGTCCTCCTCCGGAGTATCGCTTAACGACCTTCAACATAAGGGCCCAGTGGTCCAGCAGTCGTTGTTTGCAATTCTTTGTCGCTTTAGGCAATTCAAGTACGTGCTGAAAGCAGATTGCGCCAAAATGTATAGGCAAATTCTCGTGGACCCCTCGCAGACGCAATACCAATTAATTTTATGGCGTGACGACAAAACCTCAGCGGTAAAATGCTTCAAATTATTAACGGTCACCTACGGTACTAAATCAGCCTCGTACCTAGCAACTAGGTGCTTGATACAAATCGCCCAGGAAATCGAAGCATCGCTTCCAGAGGCCTCATTAAGAATTAGCCGGGATTTTTATGTAGATGACCTACTGACTGGTTTTGAAAATAGGGCGGAAGCCATAAAAACGCAATTCGAAATTAGTAGCGCTTTGTCGGGGTACGGGTTTGAATTGCGAAAGTGGGCATCCAACGACAGTGAAGTAGCTAGCGCCATTGGTGTGGATCGCGGCAGCGTGGAGCCCATTTCTTTGACGGAAGACGCCACGGAGAAAACTCTCGGCATTTTTTGGGATACTCGGCGGGACGTGCTAAGTTACAGAGTGAACCCTAGCTGTTGCAAATCAGTTACCAAGCGGGCTATACTCTCTAGTATGGCTCAAGTATTCGATCCCTTGGGACTACTTGGTCCAAGCGTTCTAACTTTGAAACTTCTCGTGCAACGGCTTTGGCAGTTGAAGTTGTCATGGGACGAAACGGTGCCCATGGAGATGCGCTCCAGATACGACGAACTCCATTCTTCATTACGCTCTTTGGGCTCGTTGGCAATTCCGAGACGGGTAATTTGCGATGACATAAATTCGATAGATCTCCACGGATTTGCGGACGCGAGTTCTGTAGCCTATGGGTGCGCCGTGTATATACGCTGCGTTGACGCGCGCGGTAATGTCACCACCAATTTGCTTTGTGCTAAGTCAAGGGTCGCTCCATTAAAAACAATATCCTTGCCTCGTTTGGAGCTTTGCGCAGCCTTACTGTTGGCTCGTTTGATTAAAACTATACTCGATTCCTCCGCATTTAAATTTGACCGCGTGTACTATTGGTCGGACTCCACCATAACTCTGCACTGGATAAATAAGGATGCGAGTAATTGGAAGACGTTCGTCGCGAACCGGGTGTCCGAGATTCACGAACTAAGCAATAGGGAAGAATGGTTTCACGTGCGTACAAATTGCAACCCGTCCGATATAATTAGCAGGGGAATGTTACCCCAGGAGTTACTCAACTCACGCTTGTGGTGGCACGGGCCAGAGTTTTTGTCACAGGCGGACCTAAAACCCCAGCCCGTTAAAATTGATTCGGGTGAGCTAGCAGCCCAAGAGTCGCGCCCAGTAGTGGCCACTCTTCACCATCGCGTCCCAGGATTTGAACTTTTCAGGCGCTATTCCAGTTTCACCGGTGCCAGAAATCAGCTATCGGAATTAAAAAATATCCTGTCAGGCTCTAGTGAGCAATGCATAAGGGAAGAATTGTCGAAACATAACATTAAGTGGAATTTTATTCCGGCACGCTCTCCGCACTTTGGCGGCATTTGGGAAGCGGGGGTAAAGTTATTGAAATATTATTTAAGGCGAATATCTTGCAATGCAAAGTTAACTTTCGTTGAGTATTACACCATGCTGACTCAAGTGGAGGCGATACTAAATTCCCGCCCACTCTGTGTTCTCCCTACCGACGCCTCATTCCCCGAAGTCCTTACTCCTGCCCACTTCTTGATCGGTCGGAAGCTGACTTCGTTTCCGGAAGCCCAACTCCAGGACATACCGGAAAATCGTCTCAGCCGCTATGGGCTGGTCCAGCGGCTGTCCCAGCAGTGTTGGGATCGCTGGTCCCGGGACTACCTCCACCTCCTGCAGCGCCGGCCTAAGTGGAAGTCCTCCAGCACGTCTCTAGCCCCCCAGGTGGGCGACGTGGTACTCGTCCACGACGAGGCATCTCCAAGCAACCGTTGGCCCCTGGCAATCATCTCGGCCACATATCCAGGAGCGGATGGTGTTGTGCGTGTGGTGCAGGTGCGCGATTCCCGAGGGAATCTCCTGAAACGCTCGGTGCGTAAAGTGTACATCCTACCCAAAGACGATCATTGCGATCAAGGGCAATAAACATTGACTTTGCTCTTAGTTGGTAGTTTTCGCTTATTGAACATTTTGCTAGGTTTAGTTGTTTCTTTGCTTGTATTCATGCTAGTTGTAGGTTATCTGTAAGACTCTTGGATTATCATCTGTCATTAGTTCTTGTTATGCATTTGATTATTTTGTAGTGTTAGATTTCAGTTTAATTTTGGGATTTAATCACGTCGTGCCATAGTCGGCACTTCGGGGGCGGCATGTTTGATTCACACAGATGCGTGCATCAAAACCTTCTTGATTATAATTAATCATGTAATTCAAGTCATAACTGTTTTATCTCATTCAAAGGTCGTGGTAAAGTCAAATTTGCATCTTGCCGTATTTGTTTGCCTCTGTTAATGTTGGAAAGGAATTTGTAAGCTTCCCTTAATGGCTTTTAAGCGGATGGATACATTTTCTAATAGAACTTAAGCCGACTTAGCATATTTGGGAATCATGGGTTTATGGATTTCGTTCAATTGCCTCATTGAGAGAGCTTAGCATTAAGGTTTCTTAGAATAAGCATTTTTCCTAAATAACGCGCGACGCTCCGATTGGCTACGCAGGATCGCCTCAGCCAATAGTGTTTGAGCTTGCCCCTCCTTGATGATTTGGCGAGTTCGGCTCGCTGTAAATTCAAAGTCAGTTAGATTCAGAGCCTCGAGGAAGCAAGTTCAGCTATGCTTTGTGCTAGTTTGCGTTTCGGTCTAACTCCCTGGTAAAGACGTTTCCAGGTTGTTTTGTGTTACGGTTACGCGCAATTCGCTATTTTCGCGTGGCCAATCCAAGCGTGTCACAACAGTTGAAGCTTTTGTAAAAAACCATCGGTCCATCAGTGACGTTTGTAATCGTTGTTATTCAATATACTCGTGTTTGTTAAGTCTTGTTTCACTCCAACAACTAACTGAACCCAAGTTAGGGTTATTAAGTGGCAGTTCCCGGCAATCCCATTGAACCGGAACTCGCAGTGGATTAATTGGGGGCCCCATTCGTGGATGCCTCTTATCAAGTTAATCGTACAAAAAACACTGACCATCTGTTTAAAATACTGAAAAATTAATATATTTACAAATATTTTAATTGAAATACCGACCGTTTTTGCATTAATCTGTGTAATACTAATCACTTATATTATGTACTCATATTGTAATATAAATACTGACAATTTATTTAAAACACTGATTAAAAATGTTAGAAATAAACACCGGCCATACTCGTATAGCGCGAAACTATTTATGTTAAGTTTCCATGGAGATAATTAAATGCAGGTGATAATTTTGCACTAATGCAATTTTAGTAGTGCAAAATTACAGTGCCAATTTGCTGGGACGTTATGAAATCTATCCTTATCGAGTAAATAGTGCGTATATTCCTACGTGCATCCGTCCGTCCGTCACGCTGGATCGTCACTGATCAGGGTTACTTCGACCGCGATCGAGCTTACTTCCTCACGTCGTCACGCTCCCCTTCATAATACAACGATAAGCCTATGTGTTACGTAGTATTCTTGGTCGAGCCGTTAAAGCGTCCGAGTAGAAATCAGATTTCCTCTGGGATCGTAAGTACGAATCATACCGACTGCAATGTTTTAAGTAATTTACAGTACTAGACGTTTCGTTTAACTGTTTCAGTCTTATTGAGAACATTATTTACCTATTTTGTATATAATTACGAACATTCCTCCCAATTTGAGTTACCTCATCAGCGCCATCTACAGCAATGGCAGAAACGTTACTGCTACAAAATACTGAACAATTGTAAAATGACTATTTATTCATTTTAATACGGTAACTATTCCAAATAATCAATAACAACTAGAAATGGATATGAAGACTAAGTGCATCACCCAGCCTAGAAGAAAGGACTACAGTGGTAGAAGCTAGCAATTTAATAATTTCGGCTTAATTTCCAACCATTTCATAATACCTAACCTCATAGATGCTGTCCCATATGTAGTTCTCAGAAGTTTTATTTTTCGTTGGTAAGACCGTCTTAATAGCCATTAACGTTAATTAGTAATCTTTAAACTTAGCCTAACAAATTAGCGCTACATATTTTATGTATCTTAACCGAAAAGTATATCAGTGGTTGTTTCACATTTAGTACTAATATCGGCTTTGTTTACGTACAACCGTGTGATAGTCGATGCTTTAATGAAGTACAATACAAGCGTCGTCTAGAAAAATTCCAATGTAAGGCGCGAACGAGGAGTAGTGGCGCAATTCGCCGCAAGGTGTCGCCACTCAACACTGTTCTGACTCAGTCTGCAAAGCGGACTGATTTTTTTCTGCGGCTAGTTTTCAAGTGTCTACAAGCAAGTGCTGGTTGATAATAAAGAACAAAGAGTATGTGTGAACCTGTTTTCGTTTAGGGAAAATGGCTGCTGACTGTTTTAATGATTTGACAAACTTTTCAGAAGAAGTTTTAGGTAGAACGCAAGTGCACAGGTGGTGCATAATCACTTTTCCCAATTGCAAGAAGATACATTTTTGTTGAATATTATCATTGGTGCCCCCTATACACGCATATGTGTCCCCTACACAAATATTTTGTGAACGACACCAACGATATTTTACTACATATTCTAAACTCACAAAGTACAAATATATTTTCCGGGCCTTTCAGTACTTGTAAGTTTTTTAGGACACTTTTCAAAATGTATAAATAGGGAAACCAACGCTAGTACCTATTAGGGTGCCTGGATGTCAAATTGACGTATTTGTACTTTACCAGGGTACGGACAGATCCCATCTCATTTAAAAGTACTTTAGAGTGAGAGGAGACAACGATCTGTCCGTAACCTGTTGTAGGACAAATGCGTCAAATTGACATCGAAGCACCCTAACACCTCTGACTTAATATGTGTGAATATGTGTACATCTGTGCATCTACATCTGCTTCACGCATGATGATTTGTATCCACGGAACTTATTTCATATTGTGTACCAGATCTTGCAGAATATATTGCGTATAGTACTGGCCCTTATATAAATCCCTGTGAAAGGCTCCTTGAATAGTGCAACATTCTGACCAATTACTTTCTAATGTAACACAATGAAGTATGCCCTTTACTATCTTCGTTTTCTCGGAAGGGTTTCATTCGAGTGTAGCTCTGGGTCTTCTTTCACTCCTTTCAAGTGACTTTTCCCACTATGTTGTTTTACTTCCACTGGTCGGTTAATTATTTCGTAAGGTACTCGTTAAATTGTGCACGATTTTCTTCCATTTCTACCCATTTCCAGTGCTTTACATTTAGCTGATATACCCGTTCTCCATTTCCCAGCTCGATAAAATAATGCACTTTAATATTCTTGTTAGTATTTTTTATTGTTTGTTTTGACACAGCAAGAGTGACCATCAGCTCTATTCTTCAGCAATTTATACAGCACTCATCTCTCATCTCATTTCTTGTAGATACATGGTATACAACTAATCATTCCTTAACTACCCTTTATTCGTTTTGGCATTTATTTCAACATTTTTTTTTGGACAGACTGCCTGTCTATTGTTCATATTGAGGATAACTTTTCGATTGAAGCAGCAATCGGTCAACCTTAATGACCTACAACATTTACCTGGTGTTTAAACTTGATTTAAACACACATCAATTTTAATAACAAAATTTACGAAACCAGTCAGAAGTTCTAAATGTAATTCTGATTTTATAAACAAACTGTTTTAACCTCCAGTTTTACTTCATAATTTCGCAAGTTTATAATTAATTTAGATCTGTTTTAATCTTGAATTAAAACAGGCAAATTTCAATTCCCATTTACGAAATATTAACAAACGAATATTGTTTCGCAAGCATTGAGTTTAACCATCGCAGTAAATTGCAACTTGGCATTTCGTTCAGTACGCGACCTAGAAACCCAAGTTCACCGCACCATCCTGCAAACACATGCGGAACTATAAAAAGCTTATTGTGCTGAATTGTCGTTTTCGTACCTTTAAACGCGTTCCATTAAACTACACTATTATGAACTTTGATATGTTACTTAATTAAGCATTCTTGTTTTGTATAAATACACGTTTATTTTCGTAATAAAAACAATTTGCATCTAATGTCTGATTCATTCACTACGTCGCCACCGTAATACTAAGCCATAATATCATCGAGACGTGAGGCTGCGTCTCTTGGGGTGGTTTACTGTCGTCCCTTTTAAGTACCATTGACTACATTGGTTTAAAACGTAAACGCAGTCTCGTTTACGTGCTTTAAGGGATAGAACCAGCGCAAAGCAACGGAATCCTGATACAGCCTCCAGGCAATTCTGTTCACCTGGGTTCCTATATCAACAAAAACCGTTGAAGATGGAGATAACCGAACAGATGGTGAGATTAAGTATGTAGTATGTAATAGATGCAAAAGATAACTAATTCAAACAATTTCCTGAAAACAAATACCTTGGTTACGACTCTTCAATTATGGAGAACAAAGAGCAGAGAGAAGATAGTTTTTCCTATACCTTGGATAATAATGGTAATATCGAACAGTTAATATTCTTCTACGTAGTCTCTTCATTTCCAAATCATCTAAGCCATTTTTCAGTGCGGTTTCTAACAGGATCCCCGCCGAAACCCAACTAACTCCCAAGAATCCAGACGTGGGTGCCCTGGGGCGAACGCAACGGCAAACGCGAGCGAATGGGGTTATTACAACACAAATTGGTGATTTTTTATCAGACGCAGAGCGCACGTATACGAAACAAAATTGTATTATAAAAATGGCTCACTTTCAGACCTGATCAAGACAAATTCCGATACATTGTTTATTGTGGAAGTGAGATGAATAGATGGGGCGTCCGCTGGCAGACGAAAATGGATGGCGCTCTGCGTCTCGCCCACGACGTCGGAGGAATATTTATGCTTTATGGGCGCACGGCGGCCCGAATTTGGCCCTAAAAGCTGGAAGGTGCCGAACAAATGTCACACATTCGATTACCAAAACGCGAAATGTCAAATCGAGATTGAAAGGTTGCGCGGCGTGTGTGGCTGCCGAAAGGTTCATTAATTCGCCAATGATGCGCCGGAAAATTAGGCCGGAAAATTCGGCAGCGCGAAAAACTTCGGTCAAGACCGAAAGTCCTCAGCGTCGGGGGCGGCAATTAGCGAAGTTTTCCAAATTCCGATTTTTGGGAGCGAACCTCCACCCGATTTCGACCAAGGTGGGACTTCGGGCAATCGCGGGTTGATCGCATAATTTAGCAACAATTTACTTTCAGTTCAGGGAAAATTAGGATTGAGTAAGTAATATTAAGACTGGAACAGTAGGCGGTGACAGTAAATTAGTTCCGCCCCCGTACATACAGAGCACTGCGCATTGTCAACACCTTGGGATTGATTTTTATAATTCTCAGAGCTCAAATTATGTAATTATGTGCTTGTGAATATTTTCAAATCTTTTTAAAAGATCAGTTAGGGCGATTCGACGCATTTTAGTTTGGAAACTTGAAAAACCGAAGGTTTTTTTGGTGGCTGTAATTTTTTTATAATCAAGAGACGTGTGAAAAACTAAAAAAATCGTTTTTTTGTAGGTAAATGAAAATAATTATCAAAAATAACTTTGCAAATTGCTACTGCCTTACTCAGAATCGAAGCAAAATTTTCGTTTTGCTAAATGAAACTAACAACAACTTTTAGGTACTAACGTCTACAATAAGAGTTTCTCAAACGAAGGATTGCACACAAATTGGAAAAATAAAGGTTTTTCGTCCCCATTGTCATGGCCACCTATCCTAGTGTTAAAATTGCATGAAAAATAAAAACTTTAGTGATTATACAGGTAAAGGGAGACGTTACTAGGGTACAAAACATTCAAATACCAGAACTGGATGCCCTGGAGTATTTTTTTAATTTTCCATATTTTCAGTAATGTAACTAAAGTTCTCGGGTGCTTCTTCATAAACAAATCGGAGGAAATTTCCCAAAAACCCGACACCATGGCCACTAAATCACCAAGGAAATATTATTATCAACAAATATGATATTTTTTGAAAACTGTAATTCACAGTAAAAAAATTACCTTTAATAAGTTTTTTGTGTTAAAATTGCGCAGATATTTAAGTAATATAAAATAAGACTGACAAAAATGAAAATGGTGAAAAAATTTCTCATTGGCTTAAACCCTATTTCCAAAGTAAAAACAAAAAAATATACGAATAATCTTTATAAAATGTTACAAACCATTTTTTAAGATATCGGGCTCAAACAACAGCGCTAGTTCGATCGCAATTAATTGTGCTGATAATTACAATTCTTTGAGTTATAAATGACATAAAATTTGCGATTTTTGTTTTGCTGTTTTGCAGAATCGTTGTACACGCGGTTTTATTTTCATGTCGATCACATTAACTTCACAAGCGACCTTCTACAGCGACATTGAAATCATACTAATTTTACAGATCTGCTTAAAAACACAACAGTATTATTTCCGATAGGCCTTACGCATTACGTCAACGAAATACTTGCAAATTCTCTTGAAATTTTCCTTTAATTGAAAGTTATAATCCTAACACAAAATTCTGCTTTATTTTAATAATTTTTGATACACTACCATTAATTTGTAGCGGTTTGTACATAAACCAAACAATTTCATATGCATGTCCAGGAGTAATTTTAAATATAGTCGAATTTTCTTAGGAAGCTCCACTGTACAATGAGAAAAAATTGAGAAATAAAACATTCGAGTTATAGAAATACACAAGACAAGTAAAGAAAAACAATTCCCTGTCGTTTAATGGCATAATAACCCATAAACAAAACAAGATAACAACTTCATATGTACTCGAATATGTAAATTTCTTTAAAAAATCTTTTACTTTTTTTATTGTTTCTAGTTGAAAAAAAAATCATTGATGTCAAAATTTTGTTTCTTTAGCACGATACACGTCGGTAAAATTCTCTTTATTAGAACATAAATACTCGCTATTTACTTAAAAAATGCCTCCCTATTTGTTGATGGTGGAAACTTTCGGCGTTGTTTAGTCATCATCACACCATGTTTGCTTTTTTGTCCAAAATTTCGGCACGTTCGCGGAGAAGTAGGTATCCTTCCACACACTAGATTATCCTAAACTTGTTGAGAATAAATGTAAACAAGCAAATTTAAATTCTAACAGTGGAGTATCGTTTCCTCCGTTCAAAACTAAAGCCAGCTTTAGTATTTTTTAACGATTCTTCTTCTGTACTGAGGTTTAAGATTATTATTGATCGTGATACATAAGGTTCAAGCTTTGACATCATGTCTGGCGGAAGAAAAACAACAGGAATTGAATTCAAGGCCTACTAATTTTTGGATGCGACGAACAGCTATCCACAAACAATAACAGTTTACGTTTTCGGCGTAGAATATTTTGTCTAAACTAGAAAGACATTCTTCACACAGTTTGCTGGTCATGCAAGCTTTTATATTGCTTCTCTATGTAATTGGTAAAAATGCATTGCTACTCAAGCCCCAACCCCAGCAATATTCGACAAAATGATTTTTTTCCATCCCGAACCATTTTAACCCATTCGAGTACAGCTTCATGGACGTCTTTGCAAGTACAGATTTATTATTCCATAAAGATAGTTAAGTATTCAGCTTCATTTTTTCACCACTCACATTTGACAATAATCAGAATACAGAATGCGCACCACGCTTTAAAATGTCTGCAATTTACTGCCAGTTTGCAGGCGGATTATAAAAACTAGTCTTTAATTAATAAAAATTCTTCAATTCTTTCATTAAGTGCGCTATGATATTAGGTATTAGTGACTGTAAGGCAAATTATAGGTACATAATGGTCAAACTGCTACGAATATGATTATAAAAGTATGCATCTCCCCGTAGAATTATAAATTTTAACAGAAAACGTCAAGAAAGTCAAACTTTCAAGGATATTTTGAATCTAGAAAGTTAACCATTACACGACTAGTACAGTAGTATTTTTACCTGGCTGCGATGTAGAAACCTGATGACCTGATCACTAGTTTTTTAAACGATTGTAAAAATGACGTTTATAAAATCTCAAGGTTATGGATCGGTTTTATGATTTAATTTGACTTTATTGGCGAGTTCAGGTACAATTTTATACATACCATGTCATGAACGTTATTCTACTGGCCTTACATCCTCGTACAATATGCTCCTTTCACGATTTGATGTAAATAACTATTATTTGACATAATAGAGAAATTCGAGTGAATGAAATTAACAGTCCTTAAAATTTTTATTTTTCATGGAATTGTAAAAAATTTGGACATAGAGAAATTCGAGATACAGAAACAATTTCAAAGGTAAAGTGCGATAATGACCCAGGAATTCGACGAGTTTGAGATATGGAAATCGGACTGTGAATCTCGAAGTGTATATGGACGATATTAGCAAATGTTAATCATGGCTTGCTTATTTGCAGACTCTCGCTAAATATAACAACGATTAGTTCTATTTTGGTAGTATACAACAGAGGTTACTTTTATGCGATGATATGAGCAACTGGGACGTGTAAATTGCCATTTATCAAAAGATTTTAATTTTTTTGCTCTCGTACCCTCGGGAGCATAGAAATGTAAACAACTGTAATTTTCTGTGGTACACTATACTTTTAGTTATGGTTACTACAGTTACAAGCTGTAACGCCCTTGTCAAATACACAATTAACAAAAAGTAGTCATCACCATAACTAAAATTTTAGTGTCCAATAGAATAGTTCAGTCGTTCATTCTATACTCCCCATGGTACTGCGCGAAGGCGAGAGTCATATGTTCTGATATGTAAGAAATCTTTTTAAAAAAATTTTTAGTTTCGTCAAAAAAATTTAAAAAAATTCCTAGAACTCGATTGCAGCGCCACCTACCTGGTCCAATTGTGAATCTAAACCATCCAGGGACCCACTCAAACACACAAAAAGTTTCATCAAAATCGGTCCAGCCGTTTAGGAGTTCAGTCATATACAGACGTACAGAAGAATTATACGGATGGAGCCATAATTATATATAACAGCAATGAGATAACATGAATAACAAAATAGAATGCTTGAGTAAGAAAGAGATTAGTTGACAAATGTCATAACTAAATTAAGCGTCAAGCCTTCTCGAATATTTGTTACTATGTTTATCTCTTTCTTACTCAAGCAATACGAGTTATTTTCTTGTTGATGTTATCTCATGGCTGTTATAATATATAATTGTGACCCTATCGGTATATATAAAGATGAAATTATAAGAATAGAATACAATTTTGTAACATACACGACGATAAAGGTATTATTATTCACTCTTGAATCATTAACGTCTCGACGTCAAACGATTCACTGGTGGATTATATTTAACTTGATCGTCTTGTATAATAATAGTAGTTTGTATACCAAGGCACTGATGTTTAGCTTTTTATCACCAACGTGGATTTAGTTGACGAGGCCCGCAAGGCCAAGGCAAATAAACCACATGAGGGATAAAAAGGAACTTCAGTGCCGAGAAGTACATTACGTTTCTTTTGAAATCGAGAAATCGTGAAATGACAACATTTTAACCAATTTTTGTAGGTTATGTTAACATCGGTTGACATTTACCTATCGCCCCGCCGCCTACAAAAGGTCGTAAAACAATGGAGTACTTCACTGCCGATTTCTCGTATTTTAATGACGATTTCGAGGTACTTTACTGCCTATTTAAAAAAAAATAACTATTATACAATATCGGGTGACTGGTACTCTAGCGTGCTGTGGCTCCATATAACCATCACGGCGACACAGCAGACTAGAGTAGCAACTTATTTGATCACCCGATAGTTCAATAATTCCTTTTAAGAGCTCTCATTCGTGTTGGGACACGCATTAGTATAATTGAAATAATTTTATAACGCCGTTTCTTTTCAGACTGAAATTTACCGGTAAGGTAGATTTCTTTAATACAAATTGTAAGTTGACACTTTAGTTAACCTCTGGATTTTACAGTAGTTTTGAATATTAATTATCAGCTTATCTCAAGATAATTATTAAAAATGATATGAAATGATTTATTTATTATAATCTTGCCTTTCCGCTGAGCTTTCCGGTCTTCCGCATACATATTGTTCAAAACATATTATGAAGATCTCCTCCGCTACTTTGAAGGACATAACAATTAAGAGGCGAACTCCTAGATGTCCACAGCAATTATACCAGTTATCTGCACAAACTCGGCGGTGCTGGCACTCCCGAATATGTAAATGCCAAAATGAAAATATTTTAATTAGCAACCATTTGACAATTTGTGCTCTTACACAAAATATTTTCTGAAGCATTGCAAAATGCAGGTATTTTCTACCATTTTAAAAAATGCGCTCATTTTATCGTAAAATAACAAATTTTTCTACGCAACCAGCCTAGTTACCACGATTTTCCTAGTAACTGCATAAAATTGACAAAATATAAATTTGACATTTCAAAATTCTAAATGAACTTACTACATATTACAAAACTAAATTTTCCTTACAACTCACATTACAATTTGTATACCTAGTTGTCATTTTTGATTGAAAACGTAGCACTTCAGTTTTGCAAATTTTCATATTTATGTACACTTGCTTTCAAAACTTTCGCGTACACATTCAAAATCAAGTAACAACGATTTTGCAAAATTTTAGTTGTGTGAACTGGTAATTTTGAGATTAGGTTAAAGATGACATTAACAGCATCAAAACTTTGCCTTGCTCTGTCAGTCAACTTTTCAAAAGTTTAAATGTCAGAGTTGATTAATTACAACCCTGATTTAATACAGTGAAAAATTGGTGTACGCGAAAGTTTTGAAAGCAAGTGTACATATTTCCACATCAGAACTCCAAGGGCCTTAATTTCCATTACCTGAATTGATATTAAATATGCTCTCCCTCAAATTCAAATAAATAATTTAATTGGTAGTTTTCATTTTCAAATTTATCATTCTTCATTTTTCGTTTGAATAACATTTAATTCATGATAAAGTTCACCTTCGCTAACTGGCAAGCACATTATGTTTCGGTAGGTTTACTGATAATAAGTTTTGTTTTAACTATAATTTCAATATAAAGAGTACGTTGGGTATATAAAAATCAATTAATAGTCAGTTACCTTGCAAGATCGTTACCTCAAACTTTACGCGTGTGCACGGCATCTAACAAGCGAGCGAAAGCGAGCTTGTTAACCATGTGAGCTCGTAAAGGTCTAGTAACGGTCGACTATTGTACAACATTTTATTTCATTTTAAAACCATAATCGTATATACTGTTTGAGGCTTTAAAGTTAAAAAACCGCTGGCGTATATCACATTCTTTGTTCTTGCGGCTCGAGTTACATTGGACAGACTGGTCGTTCCATTGATCTAAGACTTCAAGAGCATAAAGGCTATTGCAAATACAAACGCAACACAAAATCAGCCGTAGCTGACCATACATTTACAAATGGGCACAACTTAGAATTTGGGCGCGCCAGAGTACTTGCAGAATACCTCATTACTTCCCACGAGTGATACGTGAAGTCACAGAAATAGAAAAACATCCATAATATAAACAAAGAAGATTGTTTTAAGCTTAGTAAAACGTGGACTCCTGTGATACACGATATTACAACAGTTGTGCGTAGCCGCACGGATTACGCTGCACTTGAACGACCAATCAGCATTACGTCGCTTCGAGCGGCTGCCACAGAGGACTATAAATAACTCCACAGCGACCTCAGTTCTTTTAGTGCGACTTTCACTCTGTTGATGCAAGCTGCAAGAGTGCACAAACAGCCACAAGGCCAAATCTGCCTAAGTAGCCTCGTTGTATATCCACAAAGACTACGCGGTCTAGGCCGAAATTCTATGTAGATATAGAGAATAACCATAATCTTATTGGCCCTCGATAGCGGGCGTAATATGGCTTTTATAGCCCTAGGGCCTAAAAAAGTTTCTAATCACTATTTATAACAAACACAAACAATGTAGTATAGCAACACCAACAATCTGCATAGAAACCATAGCATACAAAAAAATTACAACATCAGCGCAACCATGACGCAGAAGTCTGTAGCTAAAATACTAACTCCTTGAATTTTGCCTGTTTTGAGAACTAAAGTAAAATAAAACGTTGTATGTACCACGTGCATATTCACGATTATAACTCTCGGAAAATTTAACGTTCTCCGCTTCGCGTCGCGCATTGAACATTCCCTCGTACTATAATCTATTCATTATACCCTCAGTACATAAATAACTATTATGGTATTCTAAATCGTAGATCTTTACTACAAGATTCTTGAACTCAAATGACGTTGCTGCTTTTCTTTATCGGCTAAGCCCGTTATGAATTATAGGGCTGTCTATCATGAATACCATAGCACCATACGACGCCGATGTACGTTTGCTGATATGTTATTAATGATAAACAGCCCGTTATAATTCATAACGGTCTAAGCCCGTAAAGAGGCGTTTTGCCCGTAGAGACAGAGCTCAGTAGAGAGGCTTTTACGATTCAGAATACATTAAATTATTTTCAGTGTACCACGTGGCGTGGTTTTGGGCTAACTGGTTTGCTTTCTTCATTTTTCTTCAAGTGTCTGCCATTTTCATAATGGCTGATATACTAAAGACCAAGAACTAATCTGTGGAATTTTACTTTCTTTTAGAGAAAACGGCAGCTGAAACTGTTATAATGCTTAGAGAAGATATTCGGAAAGAAGTTTTAGGCGTAACGCAAGTGTATGAGTGGTATCCACCTTTCAAACGAGGTGACATATACATTGTCCTTGCTCTATAATGCACTTTTCCAAATAGAGTTCACCCACTTCTCGCCATACTCTTACCCGTCCCTCAGATTCTCCTAATTTCAATCTTGATTTATCAATAAATAACAAATTGTCTCAATCTTCAAGCCAGTCTAAATTATTTTTTAAGAGATATAACCTAGCTCTCCTGTGATCTCTATTAAGGAGGGGGGAAGGGGGGGGATATACGACTGGTCTAGACTGCAAATTTGAAGCAAGTACTCTGCAACGGTATTTTCAGACACATTTACAATATTAGCCTGCATTAGGTAATAAGTCGCCTTTTAAAGTGGATTTTGCTTTCAACTGTAAAGGTGCTACTTCTTGGACGTAGACGTCTTTCACCACCTGTGTGTGGAGCAGATTGCCTATTTTTATGATGGTCAATTTTTGGGAAATTTCAATTTGGTCCTCGTAGATTGTGGGCCATACGCGTTTAATTTGATGGTGGACGTTTTTCCGGGTATTCCGAGAATTGGTCTTTCAATCAACTAAAAAAGCGGTTCGGGGTTCTAAGAGTGAATTTTGTGTTTCTGTGCGGCGTGTGGATTACGCCGTTTTTGACCTGCAGGCTTTTTGGGTTCTCCCGGATTCGTGACTTCGTCAGCGATGAAACCTCCTAAGTATTCCACATCTGTCTTATGGACCGGGACAGGCCACTTACTTCGGATGTGACGTGTTTGGGACCGTTGCGCCGCTGTCGGACCTAAGGTCTTAGATAACACCAAGTCAGGTTTCTTGTTTTGCCCGGACCATCAGGTGCTTAAGAGTACGGAAACGACATCCACGCGCGCGTTTTGTGTGATTTTGGGATAACGTGGTTGCAACAATGGCTCGTTGAGCTTTGTTGATACTTTCAAACGTTAGATTTAAGGTTCATTTATAGTCGGCGACCTCTGCTGCCAGCTATTGGTTTGGCATATTAATTAATTTTGTATTCATTCACGCTTTTAACGTGCCACTTTCATTAATGTTGGACATCACTGGGTTTGTACAATTGTTTATCAGGGCTGAGCGAAGACATACGCTTTTCTGACACAACGTTAATCTTATGTAATTATGAATGTGCTTCGTATCCGAAGGCTTTTGTAATAAGCGTGGTATCCGTCAATTACGTTTAAGGTCATAGCTTTTTGGAGTACCTGAGGAGCTCCCATTATTGGTGTTACCTTCGCCTTTCACATTCCGGCGATTACCAATTCAATCTTTTATTTGTTTATGTAGCACCACATACTATCACACGTCGTCACTTTGCTGTAGCAACGTATGTTTTATCATTTTACTTTTGAATTACCGTTTTTAGAATATCATGAGGGCCGTTTATATTACTATTTATTAATAGTAACTTTTGGTTTCATTTTGAATGTAAGAACCCCGTATACATTTTCAGATATTCTTCGGTTGTTCAAATGTAACAAGCCCTTTGGGTATTCTGGTATTTTGATATAAGAAAGATACATGAATTTTGCCCATAGCCCCTACTACTTAGACATGTACCTAATATATAGTAAAAAATTATTCGTGTTTGTGTCCCATGCCAAATCAAATTTGACTCTAATTCTTCTTCGGCCGCTTCACTTTTTTGTCAGTGTAATATTCAATTTTCTAATTTACCAAAACAAACATAAATCGGTTCTTGGTAAATACAGTAAATATCAGCGACTTCGTCTACTGCGAGGGAATACGGTAACATTCAATTTTGCAATTTAACTAAAGTAAATTCCAACCCCCAATTTAACAAATGTTAAACCTCACCATGACTCTGTGTTAACAATTGATCGTTACAAAACACACGTATTTTTTTTCTTTAGTAACAATTATACCAGATATCACTGACTTTCCATTCTACTCTCAAAGAATATCAAAGTATTCAATTTCGAATTCTACCAATCTAAGTAAAAGTGTAAACTTAACAACCGCTTAGTCTCGCCACGAACTCGCCTGACAAATTGAACTTTTGTACGCATATATGTATCACGATTCTAGATTCAGGTGAAATGCGACTTCTACCCTTAGAGAGCGCTTTTGACAGCACCAGTTGCATTGTGAAATACCTGCGTCCTTTCAGCGGCTGATTGTTAACTAATTTTTGCCCAAGTAACCCGCATCATTATATCCTGGTTTGCTAATTATCTCGGTAGAGCACTCGTACACATGCTCGGCCTATCTGCAAGTGCATAATTGCATGCCATTCAAAATCGGGCTGAAAGGAGCTTGAATTCCTTATAATTATCACCTTATTAAACTGCGCTTCAGATTTTCAGTGGCAAAGGGCCCTCTTGGAGCTGGAGCGAGCAAGTGTCGAAACGAAGAGTGGGGTTATCGATAGAAACTTATTGAAGTTTCTCGATAGCAATAGAAAGAAATGCGAAATTTACATTGTTGAGCTAATTATGACATCAGCACAGGTCTGAAGTCATCTAAGACGACGTTTCTTGCTATATCAATTTTTATCTACCAAGCCACTTCATAAAATGTCGTCAATAGACATTAAATTGAAAAACAAATTCTAAATGGCCAAAAGTCTTTTTGACAATTGGACACGTCTGTGCGTAACGAAGAGGAGATTTTTATCAATCTCTTTTCAAAATGTTCGTGGTTAATTCTCAGGAACTGGACTCAGAAGAACAGGAATTAAACTCCAGGAGTAGACGGTTCAACGGTCTACAGCTTTTGAACGAAGATTTTTCCTTTTGGCAAGGAGAACCTGATATGATAGCTGAACAGGCGACAGAGAGAGAAAGAGAGCGACAGGTTGACTTCGTTGATGAAGTTATATGTTTAGCCGTGACACATGATGATGGCGACTTATTGGACGTAAGTCAATTCTCTTAATGGGGTCGATTTATTCGTGTGATGGCTAATGGAAGAATTAGTAGCTACATTTCATGAAAAGGATGAACAAATCAGAGTAGCAGATGTTCTCAGCTACTAAACCGAAACTTTAAGCAGATTTCAAGACATGTCCAAGATGATAGGCTACACTCGCCACTTTAATGTGTGAGTCCTGTGGGAGCTCAGTCTGCTTATGTAATAGACAAACCTCGTGTTATCAATCACCTAACTAGTTTTGTGTCGTACACATACCTCCACAGGAATTATCTAACATCTACATTACTGCTCAATTAGAAATGTCCAGTATCAAGTTAAAAGATATACCTGGAGCTTCTTACTACCCAACTTATAAGTTGACATCATTTTATGTATTTGGGGTTGGCTCAAAAACATTTTTAGAAGTTCCCCATATATTAAATACCTGCACCTGCAATACAGTTTCATGGTGCAACAGTAATTTAACAAAATAACAAAATGGAGGCCTTCAAGTGCATTGGTTCTCGCATCAGCCATCTCTTCTCATAACGTGCTTCACAATTAGTCGTAACTTGTCTGTGTCTGTATTTAACAAACTGCTATCTTCAGGAACAATTCACACACCACACGCAAACATTGCTTAATAGCCCCTAGTCAACTTCGAAACTAACTAGCCCATTCTACGCCGGTGGACGTGAGACGAGCGTAAAAAAGCTCAGAAACCCATTTGTTTAAGACCGAGTACAAGACTGAAGAACTACGTCTGCGCGCATTAAAAAAGTGGAACGAAAAGTTAAAATCCCTTCTCCATTCTTGAGCACGCAACCTCAAATTTTAAACGATTCTAATACCATCCACTCCACATTCGGCCAGGAATTGATATTTTGTATTAAAGAAGGTAACTGACACCTTTTTATTAAATTTTCAAAGAATCAATACTACGGTAAAACACAAGAACGCTACGACACACTTGTAAAACTACTGGTATACAGAGTTTCTAGAAGATACACACAACTATATATTAGCATCACTATACTATAATTTAAATAAGTAAACACGAAGCAACACACAAATGTTTCTGGGGTTTTGCGGCGCAACTCTAGAACTGCGTTAGTCCTACCAGGAGGAAGCATCTGCAGTGTCAAATAATCGAAATTGGCTGAAAGTAATTGGCGTGATATTTGCCCTGGAAACGAGCAAGCCCTCAGTTCAGACATTTCAAAATTAATCAGTACCTTAGGGATAGGGCACGATTTGGTAGGGATGGCCATAGCCCTTTTTAAATCATATCAAAATTTTTCTAAATATTTGTCAAAGGCGTGGCAAAATTGCGAGACTTCCTAATCGAAAACACGAAAGGTGCCTCTCTTTCAAATCTCACCTTCACCTAGTAAACAATCAGCTTCAGTGTTTGCAACCTTAATCCACTATGTTGGCGCCGCTATGTCATTTCCAATAGGGTACGGTACTGTAATATTTACGTCCCATAGCTGCTGACCGCGGTTATAATTTATTGGATTAAAAAACGTGAGTATTTCTATTGCAACCTTATATTTTTCCAGCATCAAACCGCTTGTCCCTCTGTCTGAAAATGTAGGACATCACGAGTTAGATTTTGCAAAATATTACTAACTTACTTTAAGCCATCTAGGAAAAATGTTGACAACAATTAAGAACGCGGCGGTACCATAAGCCACCATCGCAGAGAATGATTACATGATCCATATTCAAAAGTTTCTGCAGAGTCATAATTACTTTGTTACAACCTTGTAACTGAATATTTCTGATGGTAAGATAGCGTGGTTTAGTTTGATCTAAATATAATATACATATGTTGTTTATGGCGAAACACATAATTTCCTGATGACCAATTATAAGGAAAAATGTGGCTTTAAATATAAAGCGAACTAACTGAAAATGCATGAGATACATGTCTCTGATAGTGAAATAACATGCGAAGAAGGAAGGAATCTGTAAAAAGTGGTCAATGTTCCCTCAACTTGAGTTTAATCTGTGTCTAATATTCACGATTCCATTACAGGTACTTTTAGTAAAATTTTAACCCAACTTTAATAATTCAAATTGAAATATATTGCATTCGAAGTGTGCCTCGAGTAAACGAATTTATGTAGCAACCTCGTGCGATCGTAGTAATTATAAAAAGCCAGAGCGGGAAACTCATACCGATTTAAATGTGATCCCGATCTGCTGTTTGCAAATTCTTGTTTAACACGCGGAATATGTTTTTCCCTGGATCAGGCTTGAACCTCAGTCAGGACAGAATTATGGCAACTGTAGGCTTCACACTATCGTGAAACAGTGTATTACCAAGGTTGTACCCCCCCCCCTTTTGGTTTGCGGATGGTGTTATTTTAAAAACCATTTGTTCGCGCTAATGAACTAAATAAAACGTCATTTCATTTCTGTTGCTATTGTCCCTATAAACGTTTGTATACATTAGCAAAGCCCGTTGCATGTAGGCTTGTGTCGTATTTTGCCAATTAACCATATGTGTTGCATGTTTGCGTACCGATAGGCTTCGGAACGGTCTCATTGACAATTCCCATTTCGGTTTGCACCTAATCAAGCCAATCAGTTCAGAACCAAGCTTTCTGTTACTTTTAGTACCATTTCCAGGCGGCCCTCGTATTTATATATGTTTGTGGTGTTACATTTTACAATTTTGATTGTGTATTTACTTTGTATATGTTTATTAGGTCTGGTTCAAACACCCTAGTCGTTTTAATGCCAGAATAAATAACAATTGTCAAGTTACTTGTGTGTTTCGTTTAGCATAGGTCAATTTGTAAAAAGTATACAAAACTACGCTCTTTAAGCGCATGCATTTCATAAACACTCACTATAAAGATACTTGTAGAGAAGTATATACTCGATATATCACGTGAGCCTCACAGAGCGGACTCTAGAAGGAATTTAAAAATCGTACGCTCCCCAGCTACCAAGCCAACACCTGTGGTAGTCGTTAACCCCTAAACAAGGGAACTCTTCCTCAGTTTCAACGGGCAAGGCTAGCCACCTGCCCGGCCTAAGGGCAACTAGGGCTCATAGAACCACTTTGTGGTTAAAACAGACCACTGACCCATAATAAGAGGAAGACGTTTTAATTTTAACGGCATTTGCCTCAATTTGAATATGATCGTAGTACAATACCATATTTACAATTGGACTATTTGAAACACACGAAAAACCGAAATATCTTTTACAAGTACTACTGTAATATAATCATACACCGTTGTGAATGTGAGCAGCTAGAAATGCAACAACTTATACAATTACATTTTCTTGTTTGATCGCATTCGTTTGTAAGGCCCGAAGCTATCGTTCGAATTTCCGACCAGTTTGCTGTACGTCCGGCAACTCAGAACACCATCAAGTACTTCTTCAGGTTGTCTAAAAAGTTTTTAGGGGGTTTGATTTCGTGTTGCGCTTCGTTCTTTCGAAAACATTTTATACGCAGCTTTAGGATGGGTCTATTCTGCGGCTACACTTCCTTTTCGGAAATTGCGGGCATTCGATTTCACTCATTGTTTGTTCGGGGTCTTCCCGTCTTCCGCTTTGTGAGCGGATTTTCTTCCGTAGAAATCGTCGACAAAATGAGACAGATTTAGACTTATCTAGTTACCTCACGATGTGATAGTATTTGGCAAGCAAAACATCTGTTGGCCGACAATAAACGAAAATATGATTTAGTTATCTCTCCAGTCACGTAGCCTATGTCCAATTTATTTTTAGGCCGTTTTCTTTTTCTCTTCTCCTCTCCGTGTTCGTTGCATTTGTGATTTTGTGTCTCACCGTGCTACTTGTCGAAAATCTGTTTTTGTGAACTAGCGTCAGGTTGCTATTGAGCTGCAACATCGTTACTGAGAAAAGCCGGGATTCCGTCGATCGTAAGCTGTGTCGTGGCATTTAAGGTCAGGCTTTCCAGCTGCTCTAAGCTTTCGCTCACTTTGCATCTCCCACTTCCTTATACGAGAAAAACGCATTATTGGATTGGGCCTTTCATGGCAATTAGATGTCGCAGATCGAAAAGTTTTGAGTTAACTGTTTGTAAGCAGTAAACGACAATGGGGCGTTTCCTGATCAAACTTTTTTGTAACTTTGCTGTAGGTGAATCCGATTATACATACATACTCACGTGCGTTATTCGGTAATTACTTAAACAAATGATTTGCGTTGCATGCTATAAATGGTACTATTATCTATGAATGCGTTACGTTCGACGACTGCGCCCGCGAGTCACCTTAATTTAGTCTTTGGAATGGTAATCTATGTCCTTTCATTCAGAACTTTTCTAGTACTTCGCTTGGTTACCCTGGTTTTTGTGGTGATGACGTCCAGCAATCTCGCCAGCGTTTAAGTGGTCTTCCTGGCAGTTTTTGTCCATGTTGTTTCCGTAGTCTTGTTACTCTACTTTATAGACCAGTCTTCAGAGAAGAGCGATGTTAATTGTTTCGCAAGGTCCAATGATCACCCGGCTCAGTACTGATCCAGTGGAGTGCAGAAGAATTTCCGCCTATCTCAAGGATTGGTTGTTCAAAGTCTGGCATTCTACGCACTACAGCACCATCATATATCTTGGTGCACTCGTTGCAATATATGACTACCACACAAATTAAAACAAAAATACTTCTCACTCTACTTATATATTTATTAATAAAATTAAGAATAGTTTTATAGCGAGTGTTTATACAAGAAAACCTATTTTGTAGAAACACCTTTTATTTTGTTCCCTTGGAAATATGCTGGAAGTGCTATGGTTTCTCAGAAAAATTTACTTCGATTTTTGCCCCCATTTTGTGAAGTTTCCTCTTCTATAACAGGAATAAACTTTCGATATGTTACTCAACATAAAGTAAATTACGAGGACATATTGTTTTGAGGTTGAGACTTTTTTTATCATCCTTCCTGCATTAAAAGCAAATAGCGCCGTATTCACAACAGTTCCACGCAAATGGCAATAGTTCCGATCGCAAATCAAAGAACGTAATTTACGAAATGTAAAAAAACTAAACCAAAGTATGTCCAGGTTCGAACAAAAGACACAAAGTACTATATTTACATCACACTGTATTCAATATCCGAATACACACTTATCTAACAATTTTAATAATAAAAAGAACGAAAATTATTGACCCAGTCCTCAACGTTCACCGTGTAACTTTTAACATGTCAACATCAATACCTTCATACAAGTTTTTAAAGACTTGATAATGTGAACACATGACAATATACCATCTGTTTTCTCTCCTTGTGGTGCAACTGAACGTTTATTTTTGTCTTTCCGCTTGGCAATAAGGGGAGTCTTAGTTTAGTAAAATCCGTCATCACATTGTTTCCGTGGTAAATTCCCTGAAACACTACCTTGTAAAAATTTCAATTTTAAGGGGATGGATTGCACCTTGGGAAATGGACATGTCCTAGGAGCCACTCCTACAGCTTTCTCTATAGAAAACCCAAATTCTCCCATATATTTGTCGACAGCGTAACATAAACCTTGTTTGATTTCAAAATTGATCAAACTTAGCCAAGCACCTCTCGTAATGGGCGATTCTTTTTCTAGTAATATTTTAACCTACGAAGTCGAGAATGCATTAATTCAAAATGTAGTGGTTAATTTTCCCCCAAATAGTATATTACATACCGAGGTGGGAAGTGTTTCATTACTGTCGAGAGATTAGGTAGTTTACCGAGACGCGTAGCGTCGAGGTTAACTTTATCTCGAGACAAGGATGAAAATTTCTACCGTGGTATGTATACTATTTTATTTGCAATCATCTAATTTTAAAAATAACTACAATTGAATTCTGAATAATAGATATCTTGATGTAGCTAATATTTTTGTTACCATGAAAACCACACACTCAATGTTTTGTTACCATGGAAACACCCCACTCTTCAGGTATGTAATATTTTTCGGGGTATGTAATAATTTCCTGGCTAGTTTCAAGTAATCATCTAGTTCCCAGCTGTTGTCATGTCATGAAATTGACACATTACAATGTGATTGCGAATAAAAGATAATTACCACGACGTTATCTCCCAAAGGGTATGGAGTGGAGAAATTCATACTGATCAACTGTTGTCCTCGATTAAAATTTTCTGGTACTACAAACATGTGAATTTCGTTGGAAGCACTAGGACAAACTTCGAATTTTTCTAACATTGTATTAGATCCACCTTGCGCCTATGAGGTTTTCAGACATAAGCATTTAAAACAAAATAAAGAGATACTTACGTGTGTGGTTTGCAACCAAAAACCAAGAATAATTACAATGCTGAAAAAAAATACTTCCATGATTACCGTGTACGGTAAACAAGCGAACTAAAACTCATCAACGGTGGGCCGCGCGGACTCTCCGTTAATAATAACATGTTCCGTCCATCGAGATTTAATCATTTAATGTAGTAACAAACCATTTGCTACCATTAGTCATTTTATTATAATGATTGCTTAAAATTTCATTTACGTAATAAATATCAATTATTGCTTTTCATTTGGTAATGTACTACATTTCTACAAGCAAAATCGTGTAGAAATGTGGTACTTTTCTGCATACCAACGGTGATTCGTTTTTTGTTTGGCAATGCTCAAGTGTCTTGTAGGTGGCACTGCAAGTCTATGTCATATTCGAAGTTGGCAGGTTAGGTTTTGCGTCAGTTTTGACACAGACTGACGCAAAATCCAACCACAATACACTTCAGTACTGCTAAACGCATATCAACTGGAAGTGTTTATTGTGCTTTAGTACATTTCCTATGAAAAGCGATAAAACGGTATACGCGCAACACGTTGCGTAATATACTATTCACTTCCCCCCTCTATTCGTTAATTCTGCCTCTATTTTTCCATACTCGGTAATTATGCTTCCCAAATATTCAATGTTGCTACTCCTTCTAAACTGATCTATTTGCATTATATTTCCTTGGTTTTGATCTTTCTCTTATTTCTCATTCAGTACTATCGTTTTGTTTTTATCGGTGTTCACTTCCATTTTCATCTTCTCTAGTTCTTCCACCCATACGTCTACTAGTTTCTGCATTTTGTTATTTGTATCAACGACTATCACTATATCATCGGCATACATTACTCATCCTTCTTTGTTGTTTTTCAATATTCTGTCCATAACTACAATAAACAGTAGTGAACTTAGACTGTCTCCCTGCTTTAGCCCTCTCTCGATTTTCAACCCATTCTATCTCTCTCCTGCCACTTTTACTTTTCCTTTTACTGTTTTCTATATACTACTCGTGATATTTATTAGTTGAGTTGGTAAGTAGGTAAGAGGCCACTAGAGATGCCCCCCACTCCTTCTCCTGACGTCATCTCTTATCATCGTGGGAACTGGGTCAAGGTCGTCTCTTATCATTGTCGACTGATAAGCGTGGGAACCGGGGGTCAAGGTCATCTGTTATCATCGTGGGAACCGGAAGTGTCGACTGATAAGCGTGGGAACCGGGTCAAAAGTTGCAGATAAAGGTAAAGGTGCATTTAAAAGTGCATTTACGGGGTTCAGGTGCATTGACGGGGTTGAAAGTGCATTTAAAAGTGCATTTACGGGGTTCAGGTAAAAGTTGCAGATAAAGGTAAAAGTGCATTTAAAAGTGCATTTACGGGGTTCAGGTGCATTTACGGGGTTGAAAGTGCATTTAAAAGTGCATTTACGGGGTTCAGGTGCATTTACGGGGTTGAAAGTGCATTTAAAAGTGCCAGGTAAAAGGTAAAAAGTGCATTTAAGGGTTCAAAGTGCATTTAAGTTACATGTATGCAGGTAAAGTGCATTTAAAAGTGCATTTACGGGGTTGAAAGTGCATTTAAAAGTGCATTTACCTTTTCCCTCCCCCTGTGTCGCCGCAGTGTTACATATAAGGTACATGTAACTAGAGAAAAAATCCCTAGATTTAAATAAGTAAATTTAACTACGGTACGTTATCTCAATAATTATTAATAACGACGGACAACAAACACACTGTCCGATAAGATAATTATGTATGACAGTTATTTCTAAAGTTCATAGAACCCATCTCGTACGTCACGGTTCATTTATATCATAATTAGGTCATCACGTTTCATACAAATCACGACCTTCTGGTAAGATAACATAACTACTATATTACACATTATGTTATAATCAGTGCTTAAGCATATCTCCATATGACACTAGTTTACCTGTAAATAACTCTTGCTTACAATCCTGACCTAGCCTAACATTGCTATCTCCGACCCCAATACATTATCGCTTGATTTGTTACAAATAACGTATATTTAGTTGTATATTCGTTGCACATTATCCTTACTAATAGCTGCTAGTCTCATTGAACCTGTTGACCACGTAAGAGAGGCCTCAGAGGGGCTCATGGGCAAATTCGATGTGGTGATCAATATAGAGATGATTTGTTCGATGCAGTTTAGAATAAAACACATTTGTTTTACAAGCATTTTATTATAATTATGCAACGTGCGTTACAGTGCAACATCTTGTGCTACAATAATACAATATACAGGGTGTTATTACATACAATTGTTACATCATACACTACACACATATCAATCTAATTTGGGTTTTTTATATCCATAGGGCACGGAGTCGTAATCCTCTACCAACCTCCTTTTATTAAAGGTTATTTTAAACGTTTTGGACTCCTCCTTCGTTACAACTAAATGATCACTTGTTCTGCGTATGTTTTTGTCTGTTAATAATACTTTATTATCCTCACTATTCAGGATCATGTTTTTCAGAACAGTCATGTTGACACTCTTTAAATTTTTGTGGCTTAAAGTGATCCCCTTAAATTTACATATGATGGTATATTCTTGGTTCAGTGGTGAGTAAACGGAGTAGGCATAGGTTTTAGGACCCCCCGAAACAAACTCTGTAATATAACTGCCCACACCGTACAGTTCCAACTCGTCTGTGAGTTCACCTAGAAAGTTACCAGATGCAGGCTCGTATTCATTTTCTTTGGCAACGTACTGGATAGAGTCTGTGTCCCCGTATAAAACCCTATCCCCAAGTTTTTCCATCTCGCTATAGAGTTTAAGCCGGGCCTGTGCAGTTGTAAAGGCTGCTATAACTACGTTCACGGTAGACAGTGATTCATAAGACTCCTCTTTATGTTCCCAATTAACAACTAGTGTCTCGTCATTAATCGGTAATATATGGCATACGTTAATAGAAGGGTTGGCTAGGAGAGCGTACAGAGCGTCCGGTGCTGTCACTATTTCTGTCTTGGGTTGATTCTCCCTCTGGCCAAACTTACCCCAAAAGGAATTCAAAATCAGCTTTGCCCACGACCGCATCCCCTGGTTATTGATAATACTAGAGAACTCTAGTTTTATATTTTCGCGGGACATATACTGCTCAATATACTCATCCTTTTCTTCGAGAGTTTTACATTCAGAAGGCCAACCGGAAGCCTGTTGCTTTAGTTTTAAGAATTTGTTTATAAATTCAGCAAAAAGGCCTATCTGTACGTCGTATTTCCAGATTTCAAAAACTTCCAAAATCTGATAGCCACGATCCAGTGCTACCCTTAACTCATCCAGTACCCATGTACCGGTTATAGCTCTTTCGTCTTGGCTATGTGTACACTCTTCTGTATTTGAAACAGCCGCGCACGCGTGACAAAGAGAGAACATTAGCTTATTATTCAGTTTTTCCGGCAGTACCGGATGATAGAGACTTTGTGGTGGTAAAACCTTGCACTTGATCAGACCATCCGTTCTCTGTAAATCAAGTTGACTGCAATCTTCGTTGCCCACATAGACAGTAGGATGACCGATTGGAAACTTTCCGTATTTGCAAACCCATGGGTACAAACTGCAGAAATCCTTATAATGAATTTTTTCATTCTCTCGTATACTATACAACAATTTCAGAGCCTCTGTTCGACCACCGAAAAAAGCGTCTCGCGGATTCAAAGGAGTTGCAAATGTGTACTCTTCAATCTCGGGGTTTAGCTTCATCTCTCTTCGAAATTCACACTCCCACATTTCTATCACCTCATACCCCATACTTCTGAGTCTTGCTGTTTTTGCCAAAGTACCCTCATACCGGGTGTTTAGAGTAGTCGATGGATCATCATACAGCGCTTCGTCGCGGTTATGTTTTAGACATGTATGGCCGTGATAGTAGCATCCGTGAAATTCGAATATTTGATGATCACAATATCCGTCCACCTTGAAACCACCTATGCTGGCCTCTCGGCCATGTGATGCGTTCTGTATTATTATCCCCCGCTGCTTTTCTTCCCGCAATAACCACTGCAATGCGATTTTTGATTGGTTATCAGCCATTCGATAGCCGGACTTTGGGATAATTCCTATAGTGTTTGGTTTAAGAAATTTACGCCGATATACTAAATTACATGCAGAGGCTATAGTTGTAGCTTCCAGGAAAGGCTCCACGTCACACTGATCGAGAAACATTTGCCTAAATTTTAAACATGCCGCTTTCAAGATTTTCACATCAGAAACACAATATTCGATTAGTTCTTTTTGCATATCGAATGTATTGTTTTTGTGCTCGCTGTACCACTGTAAAAATCGATCTCGATCCTCTGGTTTCATTGTATCCGGACTGTAGAACTCTATATCTGGTAGCTTCCCCAAGTAACATTCGTTGTCTTTTATATTAAATAGATGGGGAAAATAACCCTTTTTATAATCTCCACCGAGTCCGAAAGCCTTGGGTAATTTAGCCAATGCCATGGGGAAATAGTTTAGAGAATCCAGAAATTTAATATTGCACAGCTGCATAAGTATGATTTTCGTGCCTCGCATAATAAGCGTTGGTTTGAGTTTTGAGTTTAGAATATGGGTTAGAATAAACTGGTGGTCGTACGCCTGACCGTTATGGGCCAGCACGACAATCTTTTTAAATTTTTTTCTTATATCTAAAAGATACACCACAAAACCCTCTAGACACTTGGCCCCTTTTAAAATCTGCTGCCTAATGCCGCACACCTGGCATCTAAATGAACCGTTGTCTTCTATACACTCACTGCATACCTGTTCGAACACACACAGATTGGGTTCATGGACACTACTATTTTTCACTTCACATTCCAGGTCATAGAACACGTACAGAGTGTTTTTAGTGTCTGGATAGCGTCTGTCAGTCTTGATGTAACAGAAATGTCCCGTTGCCATGAAATCATTACACATTTTACAGAAAATCTCCCCACATATGTGGAGTCTCCCCTTACGAGCTTTTATGTTATAGGTTTTAAAACACTCGGGGCATTTTCGCACAGACTTGCAGGTTTCTAATTTGTGCTTATTATAACAAGGGATACCCCTAAACGATCTATTGCACTCGACACAATCGATCTCCACTTCTTGTTTTTCACAGGGCGGTTCATACCTGCAGCACGGGCATGAATCACCACAACGATGACGATCTTTACCGTTATAGGGTGTATGGCATCTCTCACAGTAGTAAGTACAACAAAATGCTGCAGTCAGGGAGGTTATCACGTTATAGTGACCTTCGTGATAAAGTAAATTTAGCTTAAGGGACGCATCTGGTCCTTTGAATATCGTTGCACGTCCCTTATTACCATAGCTGTACACAACTACACAGCAGTCAGCCCCGAGATGGTTTTGAAACGCTTGCAATTCAGGTATTCCACCCCCACATTCGGGTATACTAATGCCCGCATCCTTCATCAATTGCATGGCCTTATATGTCTGTAATTGGCCGGTATCACATCGCACTTCCCTATACTCCGGGTCTTTTTTGCCATGTGCAATGGCTACTACGAGAGCGCGAGGAAGGCACAAGTTGTCCTTGTTTTTTATTTGCACTATCCCCCTACGCTTCGAACACTCCTCTTCAAACGAAATGTAGTTTCTGCCTCGACCACGACCTACAGGCAAGCGTACTGATGTTACAGCCAGACAGAATGTATCCGTGCTGAAACCATCCGTATTCGATTGATACACTTTTAGTATCAGATTCCATACATCCTCCCATGTAATGCTCGATGCCTTTTTGAAATTCATCCAACCCGGTCCACGTTTAAATGAGTCATCGCAAAACGTAATTCCCACCTGATCGTTTGACTGTAAATCTCTCGTAGCATATGAGATGATATTTTTAATACCGTCTCTTAGAGTTTCAATTAAATTCGAAGTTTCACTATCAGGTTTTAGTTTGAACTCGATATGCCGACCTTCAAGGTTAAAACGGCGTATTTTCCGGGTCGACTCACTCTTGATGATGAACTTCTCCATTGATAACGATAGCACTTCCCAACCACTAATGAAACGACAACAACGTGCGCTATCACCTAATGTGGCTTACACGTACCGCTAATTAAACTCTTGCCTGCGGGGGCCTCCAATAACCAGGAAAAACCATCCGTTTTGTGCTAGTTTTTCATAAGAAACAATGCTAATTTAGATGTACCAAGTCTGTTGAACATAATAGTCGTTGCTATCTGTTATGAGTTGTACTTTGACCTCATACGATAAGATAAATAGGATGGTAGTTGTTTGGAATGAAACACCCTATATTAAAAGGCATTTAGATAGCGCAGCGCAGGTCGTCTGCGCAGCCTGTCAGACTGCGCATCGCGCAGGTCGTCTGCGCAGGTGTCGGGCGCCTGGGGCGGAAGGGGGCCCCCATGCTGCGCAGGTGTCGGTGTCGGGCGCCTGGGGCGGAGTCCTGGTTCGGGGGCAAGTCATATTACTATCTGTTATGAGTTGTACTTTGACCTCATATGCATAATAAGGCAAAGAACTTTAACAATGATAACTTATATATAGAACGGTGCTAATACGAGACTTCGACCTCTCTCATATCACAGACACTCTAAACAAACAAACATTACAGTATTTGCGAATCTAAGCGACCTTTGTATTGCGATTTTAATTGATGTTATTATGAACTGCATAGGTCGTTGACTTGTTTTTATGTTATTAAGCTTACACCCCCGAAATAGCCATATGTTTTGAAGTCTGCGCAATTGATGAAGGATGCGGGCATTAGTATACCCGAATGTGGGGGTGGAATACCTGAATTGCAAGCGTTTCAAAACCATCTCGGGGCTGACTGCTGTGTAGTTGTGTACAGCTATGGTAATAAGGGACGTGCAACGATATTCAAAGGACCAGATGCGTCCCTTAAGCTAAATTTACTTTATCACGAAGGTCACTATAACGTGATAACCTCCCTGACTGCAGCATTTTGTTGTACTTACTACTGTGAGAGATGCCATACACCCTATACCTCATCGTTGTGGTGATTCATGCCCGTGCTGCAGGTATGAACCGCCCTGTGAAAAACAAGAAGTGGAGATCGATTGTGTCGAGTGCAATAGATCGTTTAGGGGTATCCCTTGTTATAATAAGCACAAATTAGAAACCTGCAAGTCTGTGCGAAAATGCCCCGAGTGTTTTAAAACCTATAACATAAAAGCTCGTAAGGGGAGACTCCACATATGTGGGGAGATTTTCTGTAAAATGTGTAATGATTTCATGGCAACGGGACATTTCTGTTACATCAAGACTGACAGACGCTATCCAGACACTAAAAACACTCTGTACGTGTTCTATGACCTGGAATGTGAAGTGAAAAATAGTAGTGTCCATGAACCCAATCTGTGTGTGTTCGAACAGGTATGCAGTGAGTGTATAGAAGACAACGGTTCATTTAGATGCCAGGTGTGCGGCATTAGGCAGCAGATTTTAAAAGGGGCCAAGTGTCTAGAGGGTTTTGTGGTGTATCTTTTAGATATAAGAAAAAAATTTAAAAAGATTGTCGTGCTGGCCCATAACGGTCAGGCGTACGACCACCAGTTTATTCTAACCCATATTCTAAACTCAAAACTCAAACCAACGCTTATTATGCGAGGCACGAAAATCATACTTATGCAGCTGTGCAATATTAAATTTCTGGATTCTCTAAACTATTTCCCCATGGCATTGGCTAAATTACCCAAGGCTTTCGGACTCGGTGGAGATTATAAAAAGGGTTATTTTCCCCATCTATTTAATATAAAAGACAACGAATGTTACTTGGGGAAGCTACCAGATATAGAGTTCTACAGTCCGGATACAATGAAACCAGAGGATCGAGATCGATTTTTACAGTGGTACAGCGAGCACAAAAACAATACATTCGATATGCAAAAAGAACTAATCGAATATTGTGTTTCTGATGTGAAAATCTTGAAAGCGGCATGTTTAAAATTTAGGCAAATGTTTCTCGATCAGTGTGACGTGGAGCCTTTCCTGGAAGCTACAACTATAGCCTCTGCATGTAATTTAGTATATCGGCGTAAATTTCTTAAACCAAACACTATAGGAATTATCCCAAAGTCCGGCTATCGAATGGCTGATAACCAATCAAAAATCGCATTGCAGTGGTTATTGCGGGAAGAAAAGCAGCGGGGGATAATAATACAGAACGCATCACATGGCCGAGAGGCCAGCATAGGTGGTTTCAAGGTGGACGGATATTGTGATCATCAAATATTCGAATTTCACGGATGCTACTATCACGGCCATACATGTCTAAAACATAACCGCGACGAAGCGCTGTATGATGATCCATCGACTACTCTAAACACCCGGTATGAGGGTACTTTGGCAAAAACAGCAAGACTCAGAAGTATGGGGTATGAGGTGATAGAAATGTGGGAGTGTGAATTTCGAAGAGAGATGAAGCTAAACCCCGAGATTGAAGAGTACACATTTGCAACTCCTTTGAATCCGCGAGACGCTTTTTTCGGTGGTCGAACAGAGGCTCTGAAATTGTTGTATAGTATACGAGAGAATGAAAAAATTCATTATAAGGATTTCTGCAGTTTGTACCCATGGGTTTGCAAATACGGAAAGTTTCCAATCGGTCATCCTACTGTCTATGTGGGCAACGAAGATTGCAGTCAACTTGATTTACAGAGAACGGATGGTCTGATCAAGTGCAAGGTTTTACCACCACAAAGTCTCTATCATCCGGTACTGCCGGAAAAACTGAATAATAAGCTAATGTTCTCTCTTTGTCACGCGTGCGCGGCTGTTTCAAATACAGAAGAGTGTACACATAGCCAAGACGAAAGAGCTATAACCGGTACATGGGTACTGGATGAGTTAAGGGTAGCACTGGATCGTGGCTATCAGATTTTGGAAGTTTTTGAAATCTGGAAATACGACGTACAGATAGGCCTTTTTGCTGAATTTATAAACAAATTCTTAAAACTAAAGCAACAGGCTTCCGGTTGGCCTTCTGAATGTAAAACTCTCGAAGAAAAGGATGAGTATATTGAGCAGTATATGTCCCGCGAAAATATAAAACTAGAGTTCTCTAGTATTATCAATAACCAGGGGATGCGGTCGTGGGCAAAGCTGATTTTGAATTCCTTTTGGGGTAAGTTTGGCCAGAGGGAGAATCAACCCAAGACAGAAATAGTGACAGCACCGGACGCTCTGTACGCTCTCCTAGCCAACCCTTCTATTAACGTATGCCATATATTACCGATTAATGACGAGACACTAGTTGTTAATTGGGAACATAAAGAGGAGTCTTATGAATCACTGTCTACCGTGAACGTAGTTATAGCAGCCTTTACAACTGCACAGGCCCGGCTTAAACTCTATAGCGAGATGGAAAAACTTGGGGATAGGGTTTTATACGGGGACACAGACTCTATCCAGTACGTTGCCAAAGAAAATGAATACGAGCCTGCATCTGGTAACTTTCTAGGTGAACTCACAGACGAGTTGGAACTGTACGGTGTGGGCAGTTATATTACAGAGTTTGTTTCGGGGGGTCCTAAAACCTATGCCTACTCCGTTTACTCACCACTGAACCAAGAATATACCATCATATGTAAATTTAAGGGGATCACTTTAAGCCACAAAAATTTAAAGAGTGTCAACATGACTGTTCTGAAAAACATGATCCTGAATAGTGAGGATAATAAAGTATTATTAACAGACAAAAACATACGCAGAACAAGTGATCATTTAGTTGTAACGAAGGAGGAGTCCAAAACGTTTAAAATAACCTTTAATAAAAGGAGGTTGGTAGAGGATTACGACTCCGTGCCCTATGGATATAAAAAACCCAAATTAGATTGATATGTGTGTAGTGTATGATGTAACAATTGTATGTAATAACACCCTGTATATTGTATTATTGTAGCACAAGATGTTGCACTGTAACGCACGTTGCATAATTATAATAAAATGCTTGTAAAACAAATGTGTTTTATTCTAAACTGCATCGAACAAATCATCTCTATATTGATCACCACATCGAATTTGCCCATGAGCCCCTCTGAGGCCTCTCTTACGTGGTCAACAGGTTCAATGAGACTAGCAGCTATTAGTAAGGATAATGTGCAACGAATATACAACTAAATATACGTTATTTGTAACAAATCAAGCGATAATGTATTGGGGTCGGAGATAGCAATGTTAGGCTAGGTCAGGATTGTAAGCAAGAGTTATTTACAGGTAAACTAGTGTCATATGGAGATATGCTTAAGCACTGATTATAACATAATGTGTAATATAGTAGTTATGTTATCTTACCAGAAGGTCGTGATTTGTATGAAACGTGATGACCTAATTATGATATAAATGAACCGTGACGTACGAGATGGGTTCTATGAACTTTAGAAATAACTGTCATACATAATTATCTTATCGGACAGTGTGTTTGTTGTCCGTCGTTATTAATAATTATTGAGATAACGTACCGTAGTTAAATTTACTTATTTAAATCTAGGGATTTTTTCTCTAGTTACATGTACCTTATATGTAACACTGCGGCGACACAGGGGGAGGGAAAAGGTAAATGCACTTTTAAATGCACTTTCAACCCCGTAAATGCACTTTTAAATGCACTTTACCTGCATACATGTAACTTAAATGCACTTTGAACCCTTAAATGCACTTTTTACCTTTTACCTGGCACTTTTAAATGCACTTTCAACCCCGTAAATGCACCTGAACCCCGTAAATGCACTTTTAAATGCACTTTCAACCCCGTAAATGCACCTGAACCCCGTAAATGCACTTTTAAATGCACTTTTACCTTTATCTGCAACTTTTACCTGAACCCCGTAAATGCACTTTTAAATGCACTTTCAACCCCGTCAATGCACCTGAACCCCGTAAATGCACTTTTAAATGCACCTTTACCTTTATCTGCAACTTTTGACCCGGTTCCCACGCTTATCAGTCGACACTTCCGGTTCCCACGATGATAACAGATGACCTTGACCCCCGGTTCCCACGCTTATCAGTCGACAATGATAAGAGACGACCTTGACCCAGTTCCCACGATGATAAGAGATGACGTCAGGAGAAGGAGTGGGGGGCATCTCTAGTGGCCTCTTACCTACTTTGGTACATTCAGTTCTTCCAAACACTTTCATATACTGCTTCTATCTGTGTCAAACGATGCTCTCAGATCTATGAATGTAAAAAGTAACGCCTCCCCTTCTTCTATTTTCCTTTCCATTAGATTCCTCACTATAACTATGTCACTAGTTTAGGTCTCAATGCCGCTCGCTCATCATTCATTTTATTTTGTATTTTCTCAGTTTATCTTATATTATGGTGATGTATACCTTGAAACATACTGATGAAAAACATATCGGTCTATAATTACCGCTCTACAATTATTCGTTTTTTTTTTCTTTTTTATATATTGGCACAATCAAGTTGTCGTCCCAAACCCCCGCAATTTTCATATGTCAACATGAGCCGTTGTAAATTCTGCTAACCATTCTTTTCCTTTTTCTCTCATCTATTTGATCATTTCCGGTTCTATATTGTCTTCTTCACATGCTTTCCCTGTTTTAATTATTCTTAGTACTTCTTCAGCTTCCTCCTTTGTATGGTTTCTATTTGTTCTATTTCTTATCTCCGCTGTCTTTGATTTATCTTCATTTCTCCAGTGCCTAGTTGTAGTTCAAACTTCTTCTTCCTCATATTATAGGCCAGTAGCCTGTTTTAACCACAAAGTGAATAGTATTCTTTCCATACTTCCATTATCTAGTTTTTGTCTGTTTTGACCTGATTATGTTCTATACTCTTTTACACCTGATTTCGTTGATTTCCCCCCATTTTCTTATTCTAGTCGAAAACGTCCTTCTGTTTATCTTGTACGTTTCGTTTATCTATTTGCCAAAAAAAATCTATTATTTCAGCTTTTCTGTTTTGCTTTCTTGTACCGCCTCATTTCATTTATGCCTTACTTTGGTATTCCGCTCCTTAATGCAGCCTAATTTTATTTACCGCGCGCTCCTTTTGGGCGATACGAAGCGTAAGAATTTTGGTTTTTCCGAGAGCGCTCAACCTCTAATAAGAGCGTACCTGGCTCGAAAAATTTCGAGTTGCGGTCTTCTAATACCAGTTCTCGTCGAAGGCGGCTGGGCCGCAAATATAATTCAATTGACAAATGCACAGCGGCGTCCCTTCATGCACGATCAAGCCGATTTCCAGCTATAGCCTGCTGCCATATAGACTGCTTTCATCATACGGCTTTCGTGCCTACTTCTCCCTTGCCCTTACTACAAGCAATAGCTTCCCGGTCTTAAGCTCAGATGGTTGGGGTTATTAGCGTTCAGTTCCTCTGACCGAATTCAACGTGGCAAACGGCTTCTGTATGTGCTTCAGGGCCCAAACTAGCATTTCCAGGCAGGGGCTGGCAAGACCTTACGTAGGATCGCAAGATAGTGCCTCTAGCTTATATTTAATTTATCGGTAAAGGGATATTGCCTAAGAATGAACAGTTCTACAAATCCCTTCGATTATCAAACTGTAAGCGATAGCAATCCATTTTCTTTGCAACGCTTGATGCGTTGGTAATTCATCATTTAATGTGACTGAAATTTTGTATGTACCTTACACATATTTTCGCGAGCGTCCTTGAGTCGCTTGGCATGACACTTGCGATCGACGGAAGCTTTGACTTAATAAAAAAAACTATTCGGACGTTTGCATTGCCTCCGAATTTTATTATGTTTCAAAGCTTATATTTTGGACTCAATGTTGTTGATGGTTTGAACCCATTTACTTTTTGTGTGAATTTGTTTTTATCCAATAGGCTGTGCTGTTGATATTAAAAGTCTATTTAACTGTTTCTGGTTTATATTTTATTTGTGTATTCATGCTACTGCCCTACTTGAACTGGCTCGTTTGTTCTTTCTAAGATTTAGGTTGAAGTGCGAGGCTTACAAGGTAGGTGGTGTTTAGTGTTGGTAGCTAGATTGGTTTTTTATGTTGTGTTTAACGGGCGTCCAAAATTTTGTTACTTCATGAAGTTTATTTTTAACCCTAACGATCGCTGTCTAGTCCTTACTCACACTATATTATCTGCCGAGAGTTAGATTTAGCTAGGGCTGTACTCATCCCTCGTTTATGGGCGGTACATTCTTTACTACATCTTTTGCGATGTTTCTTGTGTTTATATATTCTCCCCTATCTTTTGCGATCCAGTCTGCATATATTTCCTCCAAGCTTTCTTCTTTTTTTTCATCTCTAATTACTCTACCATTTTATTCTCTTCCTTTACTTGCCCATCCTTATTATACCATACTACCGCTTTCCCGTACAATGCCTTCTTTGAAACTTCGACACTGTCTGCCGCTTCGACCTACAACTATTATCAGTCCGCAAGTCAAGCCGAAATCTTCGCGCTGCCTAGAAATTTTGAGCGCTTTCCCGTCAGAGGTGTGCACATCGCCATTTGAAATCGGTGGCTGACTTTTCGTCAGGCCATCAATACTGACTTCAATAGTTTGTATCCCGACGTGACGTCATGTCGGCCATTAGGTAGTTTTGCACTGATTTATTACGGGTCCTGGCCTACAAGGCTGTGCCCGACGAAAATTGTGTTCACCATGGTGGCGACCTACAAAGACATTTGTTCCTGTCCCGATTAATTTGACTATCGGGGATTAACCTGTACACATCAGCTGGCAACATATCTTGTGTTATGCTCTTAGTGTTAACAAAGTTTTTGACCAGCTATTTAGGTTGATTTCGAGAGCTTTCCAGGCTATTGTCATTATTTAGCCAAGACTGGCGAGAATGGACCGTCTTGTTGATGACATACAACTTAATGTTTCGCCGGCTTTCGTAAAGGGCGTCATCAGGATTGTGATACACAAAAAAACCGGGTAACTAAACATGTTAGCCATGGTTAGACAAAATTCTACCGAACGATGAGAAGGAGAAATAGGCTTTCCACAAAAAAGAAAGAGGTTGTTGGGCTGTTGTTTTAATGGTTTCGCGAATCTTTCTGCGAATTGCGATTTGCGGATTTCATAAAAAAGGTTCTTACGGCTATATTGCGTTGATGTTCAAGAATGGTTGGTAATGTGCATTTAGAAAGAAAGACTTCGTTGAAACGACAACAAGCAAGAGACAAAGTGCAGGATGGCGATCGCTAATGTCTACCACACCAAAAAAAAAAATCACCTTCAAAAATCGACGCTTTCTTCATCAGTCAAGGCATCATTCACATGGAATTTGGGTGCCATCGCTAGCCTGTACTACAAGGGTGGAATTCGTCGTGGGCGACTGCATTTGACAACCTCCAGCAAGTGGCATCTTTTCACAATAATGCCCCTGTGCATTCTGCTTCAATTCTGAAGTCGTTTTTGGCACAAATATGTGTTGCAGTCTTGGAACATCCGCCATATTAGCCGGATCTGTCTTCAGCACACTCCAGCTGTTTCCTCAGCTCAAATTTATCCTAACACGAAGACGCTTTTACGACGTGGAACACGTTCAACGTAGTCTTACCGCCGAACGAAACCCATTGCGGCAAGTTTGAACTGGCTTTCCGGGACTTAATGACGTGTGTGTTAACGGTGCGTAGAAGTCGAGGGAGATTACTTCGAAGGACGCTAGGAGTACTTTCCCCTATACATACGTCACATGCTTTGTATTTGATCGATTGTTTCATATTTGTTCAACCACGTATATATTCAAATAAAAAAAAACAACCTGCTATATTTACATCTCACTATATTCATAACTGGGTACACATTTATAACTATCCATTTTAATAGAGAAAGACTGACAATATTTGACACAGTCTCTAACCGTCACCTAAACCTTTATATACGACGCCAATAGCAATATATACAAGTACAAGCTTTTAAAGACTCGATAATGTAGACACCTGACAACCGACCATCTGTTTTTTCGCCTTGTGGTGCAACTGAACGGTTACTTTCGTTTTTCCGCTTGGCACTAAGGGGAGTCTTAGTTTTGTAAAATCTACAATAACATTGTTTCCGTGGTAAACTCCCTGAAACGTGACGTTGTGAAAATGGCGATTTTGAGAATTTGCGTTGCACCTTCGGAAACGGACATGTCCTGGGAGCGACTCCTAATGCTTGCTCTAGAGAAAACCCAAATTCTCCCATATATTTATCGACAGCGTAACATACACCTTGTTTTACTTCAAAATTGATCAACTCTATCCAAGAACCTCTCGAAAAGGGCGATTCCTTTTCCAGCAACAGTTTAACCTACGAAGTCGATGATGCAATAATTAAAGTTGAAGAATGCTTGCTTTTTAAGTTTTGGCTTTATCGTTAATAACATTCATACAAAGATAATTATAATTACCACGATGTTATCTCCCAATGGGTAGGGAGTGGAAAAATTCAAACTGAGCAGTTGTTGTCCTCGATTAAAATTTTGTGGTACTACAAACATGCGAACTTCTGTGGAAACACCAGGACAGCCTTCAAATTTTTCTAACATTGTATTGAATCCACCTTGCGCCTTGGGTTTTCAGACTTTCAGACATATTAAAAACAAATAACAAGAGGGACACTTACGTGTATGGTTTGTGGCCAAAGACTAAAAACAATTGCAGCACCGAATAAGTTTAGTTCCATGGTTAACGTGTAGGATAAACAGGCGAACTAAAACTCATCAATGGTCGTCCGGGCGCTTTGTTAAAACAAGGACATGTTCCGTTTTTTGAGATTTAATCATTTAATAGTATGCCATTAGTCATTATACTATGATTACCCAAAATTTCCTTTTACCCACGAGTTCAGAAATTGCACGACTCACACCGGTGTGCTCTACAATGCTCAAGTCTTTTGTGCTTATGTGCCAGTTTATTGAAAACCACACACTGACTTAAATTTCTCTCTATAGAGTACAATTAATTCAGATTGCAATAATTTTGAAGATAAAATGA
>CALNHX010002149.1:0-190768 GCA_940337035.1 Agriotes lineatus | reverse complement strand
TTCTAACCTACTTGTCTCAATCGAGATATGCTGCAATTATATCGCGCTCATTGCATTCGAAATTTCAAATTCTCCTACGTTAAAATGTTACCACAACGTTTTGTTTTGTACAAATATGCTAATTTAGGCTAGTTGCAGCTTAAGATTTGTGTGTACCTAGTGTACAAAAATGCCTATCTAATGTAGAAAATATGTGTATAACCGTAAAAAAAGGTTAATTTGTCTATGTGGTCGGGGGTGATGCAGTCATAGCCGTTTCTCGCTGCACCGCTTCGTACAAGTACAACACAAATTGAGCCTTCACTAGCTGGCTGCTCCAAACGTTGTCAACTGTCGAATATTTAGCGTTACACGTTATAATCTCGACTACTAAAAAAATGCAGTGCAGCATCTATGTTTTTTTTCATCTGTGATGTTGACGGTTACTAGATCCAATAGTTTATTGAAGAAATAGGTGTATCTATTCGATTAAGGATATCCTAAATCAGCATCGTTGGAAAGGTAATTTCAAAATTTTCAGAAATATACAGGGTGCTCCATTCAAAATTACAAAGGTCAATATCGCTTCTCTAATAATAATAATAATAATAATAATAATATATTACGTTTCATCAGACTATTGTACACAGTATGAAAATAGTCACATTATTACAAAAGATACGGGAGACAAACATAGCATGGACAGGCTACTACACTTACAATGTTATGGACTTATCACTAAGGAATTCCTCCACAAAGTAATAACATTTAGCGAGTAATATTCTTTTGATTTGTTTTTTGAAGTGCTTGTATGTTAGCTCACGAACAGCATTAGGAAGCATGTTATAGTATTTAACATTACTAGCTTGGTAAGAGGGTTTTTAGTGGCGAATAGAAGGATACTAGAACGCGCGTAGCCAGCCTACATCTGGCTGCGTGTGGCGCCGCCACGTGCTTACGGTCGGCATGTGCGCTTACAGAAACCTGCGCTTATAGAAACCGATACAGCAAGCGCGCGTGTGGTAGTAGTATGCAGGCCCTTCATGCTGCGTGTGCCGGCGCCACTTGTGCTTACGGTCTGGACGGCCGGCGGCATCGGCTTTATTTATTTATTTATTTATTTATTTAGGATACAAACAGGATTACTCCCACTACAGTATCCACTTTTTTAATATAAGATGACTGGCGAGCCAAAGACGAGCCGGTCACCTTCTGGAGCCAGTAAAACCTGTTACCGTGCGTGTATTGTTGAATATTTTATTTGTTCCTCACTTGTAAATAACTAGAAATTTACCATTTATCCAAAATGTCAAACTGACAAGCAACTAAATTAATCAATATGACACATATTAAAGAAGATCACCTGAGCACGCTTGTGAATAACTTTTTCAATTATTTTAGAAAATATACTCAGTATGGAAATAGGTCGGTAATTATCATTAGACTCCGTGTCAGCTTTATTATGAACTGGCACTACAAGTGCTGTTTTTAAGGACACTGAAAAACAACCAGTTTCAAAAATTAAATTAATATGTAGACTAGTGGGTCGATGATTACATAACATTCTTCTTTATTATTTTAATAGATATATTATCAATACCAGCACTTTTAGTGTTTTTAGGTTACGAATGATGCCCATAACCTCCTCTTTATCAGTGGGATATAAAAAGAAAGTGTCGGAGCTACTATAAGACACGGTACATGAGTTTTCGCTATCATTAACAAAATATTCTATAAGTCGATTTTCTACCACTGAAGAAAAATGGGTAGCAAATTGATCAGCAACCAATTTAGGATTAGAAATTAGCTACCTTTGACACTAAGAAACTGTGCACAAAGTAGTCATTGATTTTTAGTTTATTTAATATTCAGTATTATGATGTAAAAAATAACACGCTTACAGTTAGGAATATAAATACTACAATGTGCAGTTGTTGAAATGGCAATGCAACATCAGTTTTACAAATTTGGTTGGCTACGATGCAAATATGTAATTAAACTGTCTACGTTTCTGTCTGAAAATCAGTTCATATTGCCCTAGAAGGTAATGATTATGCCCGGCGTTATGGCTACGCGTATATCTCGTTTATTTATGAATCGATTTGGATGACATTTTATACGGAGATGCTAGACATAGTTTATGAATGACGGAATTACTCATACAGTGTGGAAATAAAGTAACGGTTAAATTCACTAACTTCGTTGATATTCATTTTTATGGAAAAATCTCGAAGGGTTGCAGCGATTTTGACCATAGGGAATATTTTCAGCTAATTTTCAGTTTCTTATGTTATTTGTTTTTTATGATATGACGTCATCGACTTTTTTTTTAAATGACAACCTGTATTCTGTATTATTGAATTTGGTAGTACTTTTTATGTTGTTTTTAATGATATAAAATTTTCAATATGTTACATCTGAAAAAATTGAGAAAAGTGGTTTTAAAGTGTAAATATTAAAAACCAATGAAATGAGCAAAATAAATCTAGTTACCGGTGGATAAAACAAAAAAAGATTAGTTATATGTCAAAATTAAACAATTTGTAAATGGCATAACAAAATAAGCCTCCTTTGCTTTTTCTAAATTAGAATTTACCCTTGGCAAACTATTTTATTAACAAAAATGGTACAATTAAGCGAGACACAGAGAATCGAATTTGTTATTATTTATTATTGGATTTTTCAATTGTTTTTTTTAAATTTTAATAAAAACGAAAGTGTCGTCGATGACTCCGTCAAACGTAAGTAACTAGATTTATTTTGCTCATTTCTTTTGGTTTTTAATATTTAAAATGTAATACCATTTTTCTCGATTTTTTTCAGATGTACCATATTGAAAATTTTAAATCATGGAAAACAACATGAAAAGTGCTATCAAAATCAATAATAGAAAATACAGGTTGTCATTTATAAAAAAGTCGATGACGTCATATCATGAAAAAAAAATACATAAGAAACTGAAAGTCAGCTGAAAATATTCCCTATGATTAAAATCGCACACCCCTTCGAGATTTTTTCATAAAAATGAATATCAACGTAGTTAATGAATTTATCCGTTACTTTATTTCCACACTGTATATAATTAAAATGGTCGACTTTCCGTTTTATCCAAAGTGCCGTTAACTTACATTTTTTTAAGTGGATCACGCGGTAGCTATATTTTATATTTTTTGGAATCTACGGCTAAGATTACATAAGATAGTCTTGCCAAGTTTTCATTCTTCTAAACAAATTTTTTATTTTTTTAGGTTAAGTGGACGAACAACATTAGTTGAACTTCGCCTTTTTCCTGTATCCGAGAAAATAAAGCCATTTATTATTATTATTTAAAAAAAAATGTTTTTTTCGAACTTCATTTTTATTATAGAAGAACGTGGGTGGAGAAAATATTGCACTAGCTACACTGCGGCTGTGCCTTTAAATATGCAGAACTTTCAAATATTGATTTTAATTAAGTATTTTAATTTATAAATTGCCCTCTTTTGTATAATAATGTCAATAATAAAATACCTCCTAAAAACTCAACAGGGGTGGGTTCTTTCATCTAGTTACTTGTTTCTGAAAAATTGATTTTCTAATATTTCAAATGTGATTTGTCTCATAAGTCACAACTTATGTCAACCAAATGTCAAAACAGTTTCAAAATTCTAATGACAAATGCCTAATCTTTTGAATGGTACACAATAATATTAAATAACACAGTAAGTTCATGTCTCTTAATTAATTTAACCTTCTTAATGTCTTTATTTATTTTCTAGTTAGGATTTGAAAAAAAATCACCCACTTTGAATATTTTCCTCACACAACGTTCAAGATAGCAACCTATTTTTTATCTGCACCTTCTCTCTCCGATGACACCCTTTTGGAAGCTCCTCTCAACAATTAACAGATTGACGCAATCCCATTTTATTTATGTTATATGTCTAATGTGATCTCCAAAATAAAGCTGTCTCAATATGACTCCTCGATTATTCACTTGGTATATAACAATTCTTCTATTCATTAGGTAAAACTACCACATACCAATTATCTTCTTTAGTTAATTCTTCGCTTCTCTTAATTATTTGTTAATACTTCATTTTTATTCACCGCGTAGATTTAAATTTTACCCTTTTTATATTAGCCAAACATTTTCTCAATAAAACAGGGTTATATTTAATATTTTAATTAGACCAAAAACGTTTTTCTACATACTTTTAGTTTATTTTCTTAATAATCGGAAACAAGTTACCTAACTACCACATTTTCATTATTTATGCCTTCTAGTCTTATCTATTTTGATTTAAACCTACTAAATATTATATTATTTCAAAACTGTATTTTATCAAATTTTATTTTAATTTCAATCCAACTGTAATTTTCAAATAGCTATGTTTCAGACACAAATCTACTTTATCTCGGAATTATTCGGGGAACTAATAAAACATTTTCATCCCATTGTAATATCCCAATTTTAACAATTTTGAATACAAACCATATTAAGCTTGTATCATAACAATATATTCTAATTGAATTTAGTTACTCATAATAATAACTAGTTCATCAATTACTTACATCAATAAAACATTTTCCATAAACGAATAAAATTTGCTGAGCGTGTTTTTTGATAAAGCCATTTCTTTAAATGGCACCTACCAAAGGCCATCGTGCCATTAGATAGAAAATCTAATTACCAATCTAATTATGTGCACCATGCCCTACTTTATATTTATTTAGAACTGAAAGATGTTTAATTAATAAATTTTTAAATATTTTTGTTTAAGTGATACCTAAGCAAATTTGGCAACACTGTCGTGGCCTTAAATTTCGAGAAACATAAAATATGTAGGGTAATCTTTTTAAAATAATCTGGTGTGATACACGCACACAACTTCCTTTTACAGTGATCCTATAATTAGCTAAAAATTTGATTTTACAGTTTTAAGCATTTGTCAAAAATTTTCAAAAATTACAAATTCTACAAAAACAGTACAAAATAGAGCGTTAGTTGAAGAGACAAATTTTCTCTAGAATTTTAAGCTAAATTCAAAAAAGTAATCATATACCGGGTGTTCTATTTAAAATAGGAGTTAATAAAAAAATAGAAAAAAAAACAAAAGAAACCCATTTTAGAAGTATTCAACTGGAAAATCACTTATCTCACATCAATACACATTAAAAATGTAATAAAAATGTAAAGTTTGAAAAAAATTGTTAGAGTCGTTTTTGAAAAAATCGAAAGAAACTGAAAAATCACAAGAGTAAACACCTACTTTTGGTTATGCGTTTTTCTTCAAAAGCTTGCTGTCGCATATTACATATTACATATTACACAAAACTTATATATGAAGTTTCAACGCCATACTTCTTTTCGATTTTGAGATATTCTGTTCACAGACAGACACGCAGGCACATACACAAACAGACACACACACACACCAATGAAAAAATATGTTTTTTGGGTTCAGGGGACTCTAAAACGTAAAGATATGTTAAAAACTCAATTTCTAATTTTTGGGGTGAATCCAATACTTCCTTTATTGTAAAAGGAAGTAAAAATCAAAGTTAATGACATTTCCGGTAGAACCAGAAGTTGGATATTTTGATCATAGCCGTCTGTCAATCCGAAATTACGTTTAATATTCTTGCAAATCCGTTGATAAATAAAGGAGATAGAGGCATGGCTCTTGTCTCATTGCCACCCGGTATACCTCGTATATCACAGACATAAACAACAAATAACAGATCAATGGAAAATTAAAGTTATTTCAATTAAGTAAGTATTATATCTATGAAAACAATGTATACTTACCTAGTTGTAATTAAACAATGTTGCCAGTTCTGCTAGTTTTGAGATTAATAAAACCTCGCTATATCTTCGAAACTATAAGACATGGATTAAGACTCAAGAAAGGACAAATCCTGAATGTAGAAGAAAACAAGTATTGGAGAGACATGTACAAAGAGTGAAAGTGTTTTTGACTGATGACATCAGCAGTTTTTCAAAGTGTATGGAACAATTTACGTCAGACAAATTTAGATGTTACCGAGCAGATAAGTATATTATGTTCAAATAAGATTATTTACAGTAGTACCACCATAGTTTTGGCATATATGTTATACTCTCAATCAGCAGTGGTGTATAGAAAATTACATACTTTAGAATAATTACAGAAATGTTCTTTTATCCATGGGTTACATAGGTTAAGTCGCTTTATTTTTATATATCGTTACATGTTTGTATTACTTGAGAATGTAAATGAATGTCACAATCCAGAAGCTATCTTTAGTTAATTACAGAGTAACATGTGATAAAGAGTAAAACTGTGCTCTTTAAAGCACAATTAATTCAAATTGAAGTACTGATTTAGGACCACCAACTACCAGAAATTCAAATCGCGGAACTTCCCCACACACCCAAAACATGTGTTCATCCCTCCTCCTTTGACCAATGGACATCGAGGAAGCACCACACAAAGGACTAACGCCCTTTAAATAGTCAACCGGTTAGAAAAGAAAATCACTCAGCTCTCGGCTTCGAGTGACAACAACCGTCCGCTCTCCAGACAGAAGGAAGCCAACCCGGACCCAGCGCTCAACTGCATTCAAGACTTAGCCGATTCCGGGACCACTGCCTATTTTGGACGCCGCCAGTTACCGCTTCACGACCCAGGCCGCCATGACGCTAGCGTAAGCCTAGACCGGCCCCTGCCTGAAACCTAACCCCGTGCCTTCGTGGCTACTCTACCTTTTAAGATCAGCCGCCTTCAGGAGCTGTTCGAGACGTCCCCAACGCCGCCCGCAAACTCCCCTCTGTCCCAAGTCGCCCGCGCCCGGCACCAGGAGGTAATCCAAGCCACCCTCGTAGAAGCTGGCTCTCGCACCCGGAGCCGATCACCACCCCGACGCGCTGCCCACGGACCTCGGACCCACACCACACTCCCGGTGCCACCGCCCGTAAGGAGGACACCCCCCGGAGGAGTTCCCTGGGACAGTACTTTGTGTACGCGCCATTCACCCTCCGAGCTGCCAAGCGGCCCACCCCCGAAACCTCACCTGGGAACTGAAGGTTCGAGTAACGGATGTCGAGGAGGCCCTCTGGAAGTCCATCTGCGACCCCCATCGCGGCCCCCCGCTGGCAAAAAACTGACGCCTTAAAGAGGCCGACCAGCGAACGCGCCAGCATCCCGAGCCACCACAAGAACGCCGCCGCACTCTCGCCGCCGCCCATGAGAGGCCGAGCAGCGCCCACTTTGTCATCCCGAAACACCGCCAGGGGGCTGCCCCACTCAAAGCCGTCACCCCCGAGAGGCCGACTCGCGTCCGCGACTCCCGAAGAGGGCTCCCGGTCACGATCGTCGCCCCTGCGAGATCGCTCTAGGGGCACACCCCGGCCACTGCCAAGCGCCGCCCTCCGGAGGACCATGCCAGCCTAGGCCACGACTACGACCGCCACTACGCCATCTTCTTTCTTTTTGTAGTTCTTAGTTGCCTAGATATAAGTATAACTTGTACATATTGTTAAAATGTAATAAACTTTGTTCCAATCAAATAGCTTATGTATTCTAGGGTAACGCCTTCAGCCCTTTTCGACTGCCGCCATTGTACGTATCCACCGCTGATCAAACTGAGGTGTATTAACTTCTGCTATTGCTTCGGAAGCTACAGCATGCGGTACAGAAATTTATGAAAATGCTTAGACTGTCCTGTACAATACCAATTTTTTCAGCCAGGATGTTTACAAGAATACTGCGTTATCCTGACCATTATTATCATGCCAAACACATCCATAACTGAAAAAATTAGGTATTTTAGTTAGATGGGTTAGATTACGCAATATTACAAAATTAACTATGTATATCTGGCTATGTCGCTGCAAACAAACTAAGAATATAAATGCAGGAGCTAAATCAAAGCGATAGATATTAGAATTAACAAATATTTAAACTAAATATAGGTAATACTCAACTGTCAATTGTGCAGATCGCCACACTTAACCTCAACAAGGAAAAAGATACAGAGCAGGTGCGGAATGGGGAACAGGAGAGTTCTGTGTAGTGTGACGTCAAAAATCGATATTCTTGTCTGCGTTTGCGTGTTACAGGTTGTAAATCTCCTCACTCCGACTTGACGGGTTGGCCCCCTCACTTTTGTGTTTCCAAATCACAGCCCACAGCTTCATCCCTGTGACTGTCGGGCCATTGAACTTATTGTCCTTGCATATGCTCAAAAATCGAACTTTCACGCATGCGCAGTAGATTGAGAGGAGAATGTGATCAGCGATTCCAAAACAATTCACCCGTGTGGCACTGTAGCCCAGGCATATTAGAATAAATTTAAGGGAAAGCTAAAAAAACGTAGTTTCGATTCTTGGCACAAATATTCCTTAGCGTCCTAGAAGCGAACCGTTAAAAGTCACCCATCTCTGGGGTGCCGGCGTCGTAGATTTTTGGAGCAACAAGCAGAAGAAGAAACCGTATGTTTATTAGAAAGAATTACGATAAAGTACCTTATCCGTTCATATTACAGAAAAATGTTATTGAAAAAAGTTGTTCGGAATGTAAAACTATAGCCCGCTGCAAAATTTCAAAAATATTGGCCTACTTTTATTAAACCGTGTGTATGAGATGAAACATTTTTGCAATTCGTTCCGATAAACACGATTTCATAAGTCATTCAATATTTCTGAAATTGTGGGTGTCACCATAATTTTAGACTTTGAAACACTTTTCTTAATGATGTGTTGCCTTGTTCAAAACACAAATAGTACTTTACCTGAACAAAAGATGTTTTGTACATTATTTTTTGTGAAGTAGATATCTATTATGCCTGGGCTAATGGTGTTTTTGTTGCGTCTTCTGTTATAGGGCATCTATAATATAATTTTCCTTAATGTGTGTTTGTCTGTGGCACAAAATAAAATCTCACGTTCCGGCTTCACAGATGTTTATATTTGTTTAGGTTTTGTTTTTCTTATCTTGGCGCTCGGCTCGGAGCGTGACCTTTCGCGTATCCTATTTCACACGTGCGCGTAGCGCGCCGTTTGCTTGTTCAATTTTAAACCGACACAGCATATTTGAACACTTTATACGGTCGACGTATTAGGTACCTACTCTCTTGGATTGTTTGGAGCCACTGCTTGTTCATGTTGGAGTGAATTCAAATAACTCCGAGCGACAGCATCAACCAATCAGAAGGGCGACTACCGGGCATGCGTATACTGAAGTTATACTTTAGTAACTACTCCAATAAGGTAAATATTTTCTCAACGCCGCCATATTTAATTTAAATTGGGATGTTATAACTCGCTTTCTTGGTGTGCTCGAGTGTACCTACTTTATATCAACAACAAAAAATATACGACAAAGTGAAGTCTGAAACCTACATGACCATAACGATAACTTGTTTTCAACATTTTAACTACATCATATCGCTATATAATTTCACGGAGAGAAAGATGACAGCAGCTGGAATGGAGTCGGGTTTTTAATACACTAGAAATTATTCCAATACATTAGCTCCACAGTAGCAATATCTCCAATAGTAATCTATATTACCGTAAAGCTATCATAAAGGTATTAAGGTCATCCGAGTCTACGTACCTGCACCTACACAGCCTGAACATGGAATAGAACAGTTTTATAAAGACATAGAGAAAGCACTGAGCGAAAGCAAAACATATTATACTTTCTTAATAAGCGATTTCAACGAGCAAATAGGAAAACATCAGAAAGAAGAAACAAGCATTGGTCCAGGTGGAATAGGTAAGCAAAATGAAAGAGGGAAGACGTTGGTAATCTTGTTAGAACAACATAAGCTAAAAGTAATGAATTCGTTCTTTTATATTATATATTTAACGTTTGTGTTCTAAAATTCAGTACTGCAAGTCAGCCTTGTTCTTGTCAATTAACCTTTTAAACCTGCGCCTGACGCTTAATTAATGCATAGTGCACTCTGGTATAAATTTAACGTTTGTGTTCCAAAATTCAGTACTACAAGTCAGCCTTATTCTTGTCAATTAACCTTTTAAACCTGCGCCTGACGCTTAATTAATGCATAGTGCACTCTGGTATAAATTTAACGTTTGTGTTCTAAAATTCAGTACTGCAAGTCAGCCTTATTCTTGTCAATTAACCTTTTAAACCTGCGCCTGACGCTTAATTAATGCATAGTACACTCTGGTACAAATTTAACGTTTGTGTTCTAAAATTAAGCACTGCAAGTCAGCCTTGTTCTTGTCAATTAACCTTTTAAGCCTGCGTCTGACGCTTAATTAATGCATAGTACAGTCTGGTACAAATTTAACGTTTGTGTTCTAAAATTCAGTGCGGCAAGTCAGCCTTGTAATTGTCAATTAACCTTTTAAGCCTGCGCCTGACGCTTAATTAATGCATAGTACACTCTGGTACAAATTTAACGTTTGTGTTCTAAAATTCAGTGCTTCAAGTCAGCCTTGTTCTTGTCAATTAACCTTTTAAGTTTGCGTCTGACGCTTAATTAATGCATATTACGCTGTGGTACAACTCTAACGATTGGTGTTCTAAATTGCTTTGCTGCAAGTCAGTGCGTTCTGGTGACTCGAACTCAAATACAAATTTCATGATTGCGCGTTATACTTGTTGAGGCCTAAGCCGTTTTTTTTAACTAAAACCGATTTGGATTTGTTGTTCGACTCAGCTGTGCGTCGTAGCTTTTAGGTAGAGCGCTTCCCAGCTGGGTGTTTCCCGTTAAGTCGTCATTACAAATTGTTATACGTGCCGACCACGTCGGTACAACTGTAAGTTGTTTGTTTGGTCATGTGAAGTAGCCCAACAGATACATTAACTGCACCGTCTTATGATTTTTCCCTTGCGTCTTGTGCATGTTTGTTTACAGGGTGACTAAGTAACTATGTCACGATCGATGTTAGGTAAGGCCCGGACGTGGCGGATGAGCATTGCGAGTAAGTTGCTTCGTTTGTCACTGCGCCGTAGCTTCCAGTAGCAGCATTTGAGTATCTTTCGCCCCGTTTGACCCTCATGGTCCGGTTGAACGTGGGTCTCTTGGACTCGGACCTTGTGGCGCCCTTTTATTTTGTAACACTCTATATTGCAATGGTCTTTAGCCCTCAAGTCAGCTCTGATTGCAATACAAGCAAATAACAAATTACATCACTAAAGCACAGAGTTGTAATAATGCAAGCATCTGAGAAAATTCACATAAATTACCAAATCATAATAACACTGGTATAAATCGCCAATGACATTGATTGTATTTAAATAGGCACAGAAATATGGAAGCTCAAATTCCGTGTATTGGGTTTAGCAATATAATTTTAGTCATAATATAATAGATTTGCACAAACTACAAGCCGAATCTAAATTAAATTAAGAACTGGCACAAAAAGTTCAAGTTAGACACAGCTTAAAAAAGGAAGCGTAGAAAGTAAAGTCATTAGAGAATGGATAGCAAATGAACATTTTAGAATAATAGGTAAGAATAAGGATGACCAGAAGAATAAGGCAAGGAACATAGAAAAGCCAGTCTTGTCATTTATTACATGAAAATACAAGACTTGGGAATTTGAAGAGATTGCAGTGACAAGAAATTAGATAAAATTCAAATTGCAAGAAATCAAACAATATTGGTGGATTAAAAAACTAGTCAGTGTAGTGATAAACAATGGGCATTTAAGTGTTTTAAAAATCAAGTGAGTGGCGCATTAAAAACGATGATAAATGGACAATTCAAAAGACAATAATTTTAATATGTAAGAAATTGTAAATAATTGAGCAAATTTGTTAATTTAGTTTTATAAGATATGTAATTGGATTTAGTTGAACTTCCTGAAGTTAAATTTATAGACAGTGTTTTGTCAATAACGACGGGAGATAGCAATTGTTTTCAATAAATTGGTTGAAAGTGCCTGTTTTTGCTCTACCTTAAATTAAATAAATTTCATAGAAGGCATAAATTTATAAAAAAATAAATAGCACCATAGAGTTCAGTGAATTACAGTGTATCAGCACCATTGGAGGCGAAAGATTCCACGCACTTGAGATTTTTGCGTTCCGAGGCATCATCGGCAGGTTCGGCCAGGTGGCGATTTCCCGCAGCATCAATTTGCAGCATCGTGGAAAGACATAGGGTGTCAGGATTCTTACGGCAGCTCCACACATCAGGCCAGAACACAACACAGCATTCCGAGCAGCCCGGGGAGTACAGATTTCAGCCAGATCTTCACCAAAGGGGTCCCGAGAAGAGTACGAAAGTGAGGTTAGTGTATTGTGACATTTTTATCTGCGCGATTGGCATGAAAACCACATCATACCTTAATTACGATCTGGAGAACACGAATATCATAAAGGTTCTTGTGGATGGCGAGGTGTTTTACCAGGATTTGCAATCCAAATCGTCAAGTGGAGCTTTCCAGAAAACAAATGCGAGGTTAAGCGTCCTTTCAAAATGCACCAATGATAAATTTGCCTGAAAAACAATAGAACGATAAGACGCTACTTGAAGGCGCATTTATTCAAAATCTTACCGTATAAAAATATGTTCATTTGATTGTTGTTAAGTCAATTGTACGCAAGCTGAAGCATAACTCGAACTTGTTGTGAAAGATTTGACGTTTCAGAATAGCAACGGCGCAAAACACCTAAATATTAGTTCACCTGTCTACTTTCCAGTGGCGTATCATAAAATTTTAACTTGCAAATTTAGGAACCCAAGACCTGAAATTTTGAGTTTTTATTTTTCATGTCTCTGTTTGTAAATGAGCTAGCGAAATTAGTAAATCAGATAAGTGGATTAAATAAAGGGCAAACTACCATAATATGATTCTCAATTTTGGCGTACCCAACAAAGAAGTTAGTCAGTCAGTTTGATCTTAATAAATAGTAAAACTAAACTAAATATTGTGTGGTGACTCATTTTATTTACACTTTCAATTAAATTAATTATAAACCGACAAATATACGAGTAGGGTCATTACAATATATACCTCAACATTCCTATATTGAAAGGAGGGGATAACTCTCGGTGTGAAAATTTCCGTCCTATTAGCATCCTATCTTGCATAGCTAAGGTATTTGAGTCTTTGGTTTACTCTCATATTTACAGTCACATTAATCCTCTAATTTCGCCTCGTCAGCATGGTTTTGTTAAGGGGAAGTCTACTGTCACTAACTTACTAGAAACTAGAGTATAAAAATTTCTTGTGTAAGGCATTTGGAAAACATAAACAAGTTGACTCTATCTATACAGACTTTCGAAAAGCGTTTGATAAAGTTAATCACGTGCTATTATGTCACAAACTTGCTGCCTACGGCATACACGGGAGTCTGCATAGGTGGGTCCAGTCCTACATAAGTAATTGGAGCCAAGTGGTAGCTCTTTACGGATATATATCCTGCTCTGTTGCTATATGTTCCGGCGTGCGGCAGGGCTCACACCTGGGGCCGTTATTCTTTTTGATATTTGTCAACGACCTAATTTCTCTTATCAAATGTGACTGCCTACTTTACGCTGATGACCTAAAGATATTTAGGGTGATAAATAACGTACAAGACTGTCAGGATCTTCAAACTGATTTAGATACAATTTCCAACTGGTGTGATTTGAATTCCATGTCTGTAAATGTCGCTAAATGTTTCGTGGTTACATTTACAAAGAAGATCAACACTATTGATCATAACTATTACATAAGTGGTCAAATTTTATCACGCAAGACTGTTATCAGAGACCTAGGTGTTATCTTTGTTAATAAATTAACGTTTAAAGAGCATTATGACAATATTGCTACGAATTGTAACAAACTAAGTGGATTTATTTTGAGAATAACTAAGGGTTTCAAAAGTCCAATGAGTGCATTAAAATTGTATGCAAGCCTCGTCAGAAGCAAACTTGAGTATGCCTCTATCATTTGGTCGCCATATTACAGCGTTCATTCAAACAGGATTGAAAAGGTTCAGCGCTCTTTTTTGAGATCCTTATGTTATCGATATGGTTTTAATCGACAATTATATTCATTTGAGGCCCGACTTATACATTTTAAGATTGATGACCAGACGACAAAGGTATGAATTGATTTATCTGCATAGAATTTTAAATAATAGTGCCCATACCTCACTTCTGTCAGATATTTCACTTAATACCTTATCTCGTACGCGGAATCGTATGGTATTTGACATCCCGTCATGTACGAATAATGTTACGTATAACAACCCTGTATACAAAATGTGTAGATCCTTTAACTTACTTTTTGCTAACTACAGAGATGTGGACCTGTTTAATAGTAATTTAGATACATATAAACGCCAATTACATAACTCCCGTCTGTTAAACGAAAAACTAGGCTAGTAATGTACTCTCACTGTACAGTTGATGTATATTTTTATAATATGTAAATTGTTTCCTTTTTTCTTTTATTAACAAGCTGTGTACACTGCGGTTTGAACTGATGACTGATTCATTTGCTTTTTTTTGAAAATTTATGTATGCCCTTGTCATCAGTCTGTTATGTGTACCTACTTTAAATAAATAAATAAATAAACACGCTTGCCCTGCGGTGTCTCGTTTTAGGACCCCGCCCCTTCCCTGAGCGTATCTGAGCCGTGGCCTTTAGCCTGTTTCTTACGCTTTCCAGGGTGAGCGTGCACATTTCCCGGACTAGTCTAGTTATTTGGTACTCACGTAGTCGTGAGTGTCGGTAAGTCAGTTTGATACTGTAACAAAGAGTGGAAACGAATTGTGAATGAAGCAAGTAAACCAGCGGCACCAACAGCAGCGTATTGGTTGCGAGAAAGACCTCCTCTTCAATCACCAGCTAAGGATTAAAGAAGACGAAAGAAGTGAAAGTAAACATTACTTAAATGTAAAAAATATGAAAGAATTGTGTTATTTCAAGTATTCTTCTGCATATATCTGTTTTTTACAAAAACAACATTTTTATAAATCGCGCTTTGTTATTTATAATAGATACTATAAAGTATAATTATTTTCCAATATTTATGTGATCGATCTAAAATTTGGATCATTTGGCAATACTGGTCGGGTAAAGGATGTGCCAAAACCAATTCGTAATGGTTTTCTCTTTGTCATTTTCTGGAAATAGGCCGACAAGAGAACAGTGTGTTACTCGTATTTGCACCTGGTAAATATTAAATAAATGTAAATATTTTATGTTCTATACTTATTATGTAGCCTTTGGAACCCGAAGCTTTTAATCTGTTTTGAGTAGGTAACCTTGCTTAACCTTGTTAAAATGTTGTCCAAAGTTTGTATATAAATGTGATCAGCTGTTTGGCGCTAAACTGAAAAGTAGAGTTGGATTGCAGTGTTTTGGTACTCGGTTGCCGCCCCTTTGGCAAGTCTTTATGCTTCTTATTTTCGCTTTACAATAGAAAACCTGTATGTGAATCAAAAATTACTATTTACAGGACTTACAACAAGTTTGATATGATATGCTCTTCTACAACTAAAATAAAAATACACGTAAATGTTGGGTTAGGGTTAGGTTTATATGCGCATCACATATAACGTGGATTCACGTTCACGCTGATATAATTCCATTGATGCGGTGGTTTGTTCGTTAGACGACGTGTCTGTCATTTTTAATTAAATAAAATCAAATTCAAATGAAAATTACATACTATCCACAACAAAAGCCTCTATCCAACATACACGCAAAAAATGAGGTTAAGTGTTAAGCGTTCAAACAGCAGTTTCAAATTCCTAGTAGGCTGGGCTTAGCCATTAACATCAGGTGAAAGGCCTGCTTTTACAAAAATTATAGATTATAAGTTTAATTCTATAATTTTTTAATAAGTTTAATAAGTTTAAAAGGAGATTTATAAGTCAAAATTAAAGTTATCTAAGATTTTTAGTTTGATAAATAAAAATTTTATTATCGTAACATTCGTTTAATAATTAATAATGTAAAAATTTATACGTTTTGCCAAGTATGCTGGCTTCATCAGTAATACAAGGCAAAAAAGAAAATTTACAAAGTGATTAAAGTTTTGATTTACATGGCTGAAATATAAAATAGGTTAGCGAAAACGTAATTATATTTCCTTATTTTGCATACTTGATATTTGTAGTTGAAGTGAATATTACGACAAGTTTAATATTAAAAATTCATAAATGAAAAACAATTAAGGAACATGTAGTTCCATAGTTAATATAATTAATTTTACAAGTAGAGAGTTTTGCATGCTGACCGAAAGCATGTTATTAGGACAAGTGTGATAAGAATATGCAAGGTTGGTTTATTTTATCGGCAAATGCGCAGACCGGCGAATTCGAGTTTTGTATTTGACAGAGCCAAGACTGTATTAAATTTTATTTGTGAAGCAAATATTTATGAAATTAGGGTACAAATTATTAATTTTATTATTGTATATTATTATTTTTCTTTTTTATAAAATAGTTTAAGCAAGCAGAAAGTAAATATATTAGAAGTATAATTATTTTGTTAATCTAGGTTTTTTTAAATAAATTATGATATATGGAGCTTAAGTTATCAATATTAGTTTTATAATTTATAGCGGTTGAGCTACGTTGTATCTCGATCATCTCTAAACATAGACGCTTCTTTAAATTAGTCTCCTTATGTAAGATTTTTGGATTATTAAAGTTAAATTTGTGGTGAGTTTCATTGGCATGATCTGTTAAGGCAGTTTTTTATTTATAGGTGATAGGTTATTGATTTTAATTAACTGTTTATGTTAATATATTCAATTTTTTAATAATTGTTTAGCCTGCCCGATATAAATGGAATTACAATTGTTACAGTTAATTTGATAAACTACTTCGGATTGCATGTTAATGTCAGTTTTGTCTTTTAAGTTAGTGAAAAACATTGTGCGTATGTTATTATGGTTTTTATACGAGGTTTTAATGTTGTATTTTTCAAGTTCCTTTTTATTCTTTCTGATAGTTTGGGAATATAATGTATAGACACGTAATTACTTTGTGGTTTTATATTAGTCATATTAAAATCATCGCCTAAGCAATTTGGTTGTAGTTCTATAGATAAGTTGGTTATATTTTTATTTTTATTATTGATGCTATTGATTCGACATTTAATTTGGTTTTTAATAAATTCCATTGGGTATTCGTTTTTCATTAAAATATTTATAATAGTTTCAATGTTTTTGTTATGAAATTGTTTGGAGGAAAGTTTGATAGCTCTGACTACTAAATTGTTTATAACACTTTTTTTGTATTTAATTGTTGTATATGAGTTAAAATTTAGATATCTATTAGTTTTGATATTTTTCTGGAACCATTTTGTTAAAATATTTCCATTTGACTGTCTGATTAGGGTTAAATCTAAAAAATTAATTGAGGTTTTTTTATTTTCATCTTCAATAGTCAATTTGAGTCGGGGGTGTACATTATTAAAAAGGTTAAGGACATTTTGTTTATTTACAGTCAGTTGCCTTTATGATATCGTCCACATATCTTTAATAAAGAGAATAATTCGGGTTTTGTTTAAGAATTTTAGTTTCTATTTCTTCTAATACTAAATTAGCCATAGTAGATGAAATTGGTGAACCCATTGCACAACCATAAGTTTATGAATATATTGTGTTGTTATATGAAAAAATGTAGCTTTTAAGACAAAATCAACTAATTGAATAAACTCTTCTAGTGTAATATTAGTGTGTTTTTCAATTCTATTCCAGTTGTTTTTAACGGTATTTAGTGCTAGATCAATAAGAATGTTGGTGTATAAAGAAACAACATCTAGTGAAAAAAGTTTGTGGTTTTGGTTGAGTTTTATGTACCTAGTTAATATGTTCTTTAAGTTTCCAAGAATCTTGAATGCTAAATTTATTAAGTGATGTTATATTATTCAATATTTTAGATAGATATTTCGATAAGTTGTAAGTAGGGCTCATATATGAAGCTACTATAGGTTTTAAATGAAAATTGTCTTTATGCAGTTTAGGCAATCCGTATATTTTTGATGGGAGACCGTATGCGAAATTAGCTTTTTGTAGGTGGAATTCTCAATGTAATTTTTAACTAGTAAGTTTTTGACTAATTTGTTATTTTTGTTTTTAATTATTAAAGTAGGGATTTTACCTTCTAGTTTGTAAGTATTTTCATCACTTAAAAAATGTGTCATCTTATTATGGTAGTCAGCTTTTGTCATTATTACAGTTTTTTGAGTTTTGTCTGCAGAAGTTATGCTTAAGTCTCTGTTGTTTTTAAAACAGTTTTAGTTTCATTTAAATTTTTAGTCAATTCTTTATTTTGTTGTAATTGTTGAAAAGTTAAATGTTGATGTCTTTTATTATTATTATTATTAAAATTATCTAAGATGTTGCAAATATTTGCACATATTGAATTTTGTTCCGTTGTAGATAGATTAGTAACGCCATTTTCGATATTATATGTTATATTTTCAATTGGAAGTTTGTTATTAGGATTATAAACAATAAATTTAAGCCCTAGTTTTAAAATATTTTCAACATTTTTAGGTATATTTACGCCGGTCATATTGACAATAAATTCATTAGGGTTTTCAATATTATTTAAATTGGAGTTGTAGGTTTTTGAAATATTGGTGTTCAATGGGTTATCTATGTTGAGAGGTGTTTTATTTTTATTAATGAGTAAATTATTGAAACATTCTTGCATTTTCTTAAGTTTTTGTTTTAATTTATTTAAGTAAAGATAGTTGTCTTTTATAACAAAGTTAAAGTTTGCAGTGCTGCTTTATTTTGAATTTCTAAGTATCGATGTAGTTGATGATTATTTTGGAAAATGATGTGCAAAGTATTACTTTGTAAAAATTTTGGAATTAGTAAGTTTTTTTTACAAGTTTTAAGGAAGTAGTTGCGTTGGCTTACTTGACAATAAGATTTTTAGTTTTACTAACATTTCGGAACAGTTCCTCTTGATCAGGTCTATATGTAGATTTGATGAAATTGTAGAATCCACTCTCTGGTTTCAATGATTCCATTTTAGTATCGATGTTGTTGCTGTGTTTATCAACTTGGGAGGATGAATCCAGGTTACGCAGGTGCTTGCAATGGACAAAAAAGGAGGGTTATGAATTATGATCTCCAGTTTAGATTCAAATTTAAATTATAAGTTTAATTCTTTGAGTTTTTAAATTTTATAAGTTTACAAGGAGATCTACAAGTCAAAATTAAAGTTATCTAAGATTTTTAGTTTGATAAATAAAAATCTTATTAATAATGTATGAAATGTATATGTTTCGCCAATTATGTTGGCTTTGTTACGATAAAGAAGCTGACCTGCGATTAATTAGATAAAATAATCAATGGTAGTAAAAATCGCAGATTAACCTCCTTAAAGTGCGTACCGCACGAAAGCTCGAAAAATTTTCACTTACCGCGCAGGCTGAACTAGCTCAAATTCGGCGATAAGGACGTGGGTTCAAACCACAAGCTGTGTACCTGCAAAGTCTTCAAAAAAAATATATGGGCGCCAGAAATCAGATTTCGAATAATATAATTAACTACAAGTAATCAGAATTTATTAAAGGCATAATAATCTGGTAATCACCAAATGTAATTTATGTAATTCATAAAATATTTGAAAATTTTTGCCTACACTATGCAGCCAAAACCAATTGAAAGTGGCCACACGCATTACCACAAATAACCCCTTTTTAGGTCGTTAAATTACTTGAAATTGCAAAGTAAATCTAGAGATATGCATCTCGCTGTCATTCATAAAAACCTTTCTTTCTAGGTTGATGAGAAAAAAACGTGGGTGCTCCTTTTACAAAAAAGGTATAGAGTACACATAAAAATGCAATAGTTTTAAATGCTATCTTAATTAAATTTGCCGAGTGAAATGAACTATCATGTTAGTAATAAATTTAGTATCAGGTATCACCAGCACAAGATTGACTTGGTAGGTACATAACCCGTCCTAGATCGGCGTTGTAATAAAAAACGAACCAACTGACCTTCTAGGCCCACAAGTTTAGGGTTTAAACGCTAGCCGGGAGCTGTTATAACTGGTAACCCGCATACAGCAAGGAATCAGCTTTACGCAACATGTGTGTGTTGGCCCTCGGTGCAGAAGCAGGAGCGATGCAGAAAATAGCAGGTGTTCGTTTCGAATTAGGACAGGAAACTGGACACCAAGTTTAGAATCATCCGGTGAAAATTGTTAATCCCAAGTGCAATTTGTGAATTCCAGGTGAAAGCTAAAGACATGCAATCCTCGCAAGCAAATGGCTTGTTTGAAATACGAAAATATAATGCCTCCGCGTGCGGACAATCGCAGAGAAGACCGCTGCAAGCTGGGCCTTAGAGATAAACTAGGGAATATTTGTGGGCTTTCCAGAATCGGTACGAAATGAGCGAACTAATAAATTAAAATAATTCGAAATATAATTTGATTATTATTCGAAAACAATATAGAGGTTAGTCCTAAAGTAATAGGTATATGGAGAAAACATTCAAGCGAAGCCGAAAAATGGTTTCAGCTTCATGAAATAATTGCTTCACACCTAAAATTTAATACAGTCCTGGCTCTGTCAATACAAAACTCGAATTCGTCAGTCTGCGCATACACTTGTCTTAATAAGATTCTTTTGGTCAGCATGGAAAAATCTTTACTTGTAAAATTGATTATTATATTAATTATGAAACTACATGTTTCTTAATTGTTTTTCATTTATGAATTTTTAATATTAAACATGTATTATATCTCTGCAACCACAAATATCAAGTAAGTATGCAAAATGAGGAAATATATTTGTGTTTCTGCTAATCACTTAGTAAATTTTCTTTTTTGCCTTGTATTACTGATGAAGCCAACATAATTGGCGAAATGTATAATTTTTATATATTATTAATTATTAAGCACATGTTACGACAATACGATTTTTATTTATCAAACTAAAAAATTTTAGATAACTTTAATTTTGATTTATAAAACACCTTTTAAACTTATCAAAAATTATAGAAATCGTTCTATTTCGAAAGTTTTTATGAAAATCTTTTACGTGACGTCATCAAAATACAGACGTCTTAAACAGATAATTGGTGACGTCATTTTTATAAACTGTGAGCTGTCATACTATTAAAATCCTGTTAATAAAACTGTTTATCAATGTTTTTAGTGGGACAGGGGCTTTAAAATGTCTCAGTCACATTTTATAGAGTCTGAAAAGAAAAGGAAAGTATTTGTTGGAATATGTTATTCAGTAAAAGTAAAAGCCAAAATTATTAATAAAAACACTGTGGCACTGGTACATTTATAAAGGGCTACCAAATGCACCACAGAAAATGTAAAATTGAGTTAAATATAAATAGCACCTAGCTTCAGTCTCAAAAGGTTTATATTGAGAAAGTGTTATTAATCATTGTTGTAAACAATATATTATCATTGCGTTGTTATAATATTACAGAGAAACTGCCAAATACTAAAAATGAGAAACATTATATTTCATTTGTAATTTCAGAAGCAGGATGCACGACGTATGCATCATTAAAAGAAAAAATAAATTTGAAAGTATAGGAAGCGCGTGGTTTCGATTTGCAAGACAGCGCTTTGCTCCTGAAAAAAAACGAAAACGTAATTTTGTATTTGAGTAATTTTTATTGTTATAAGTGTGATGTAGTAGTGCAATAGTTTTGTAGTAAAATAAAATACTAATGTAATAAATGTGTTTTTGTTTTTCCACCCTACGGTTACAGTTTAATGTTAAGTAGGATAAGATGATTTCAATCTGAGTCTAGGCATTGGAGTCGTGCTTATTTTGTAAACTATACATTTGGCTAAGTTGCATATCTAACAATCCATGAATAATTTTTAAAGAATGGAAAATGTTTTCAGGTTGCCTACTCAAATCAAACATCGTTCATACAGGATGTCCCATGACATGATTGCAATAATTAAAGGATATGCTGCCCAAGCAATTTCAAGTCAAAAACGTGTAATGAACATATGTCCAAAACTCTATCGTAATTGTGCTGCAAGCAGTTGAAGTTTTAGAAAACTCTACTAATGCACCGCATTTGAATTCGCTGTTATTATAACAGTCAGGGTGGATGTGATTCATCAATTGTTATTCATTTTGACAGAAAACGTCACTATATTTAATTCAGTGTATTTTGATTTGTGTTACATTGAAATTAGCTTAAAAGTACATTATGTTCATTATTTTAAATGAAGAATACGCCCACATACACTATGTTTACGGATTCTGTAATGAAAATGGACGAGCAGCAGTTGAAGAATATCGTCGGCAATTTCAGACTCGTAAAACCAATTTGTTTACACAAATAATCACAGATATATTAACCTTCTAAATACACACATGTAAAATAACAAAGAAAAACAGGATTATATCTTATAATAAACAGCCATTCCTAAACGCAAGTGTTAACTAAGAATGTATAATTTAAGAGCATTAGCTGGTTTCTACCAGCTCTACTCATCAAATAATAATAGAATCATTACTATATCTGAAATACATTTATTTTTAAAACAACTTCAAAAAGATGCCAAAATAACTGTCTTTAAGATGTGAACCTTAAACTGCATTGAAATCTGCCGTTGGGATTAGATGCTTAAGAACGCGGCTTCACGATTCACCTATGTATTTATTTATTAATGAAGTGCATTCCTTTACACTTGCGACATCTTCACAACTTTCACAGCCTGAAAGGAAAGCTTATCGCCCAAACTGCACACATGCCCTGTACCATGTTACCTTAAATTAGAAGCCTGAGAACTGCTGCGCAGCAAATTGGGCTGGTCTGTGTTAATCTTTTAATACTCATATTGAACATTACCATAAATACTGTGGCAGGGAAGTACCTGCTAATGTCGGCTCTCTGGCAGCTGACGTCACGGTAAAATCAGGGCGACACAAAACTCTTTGGCGGCTTTGCAATTGTGTACTTACTCTGTACAGGGTGGGAAAATCTCTGTTTTGATCGCGAATTTCAGCAACTATGGGAGATATGAGAAAAGCTTAATGGCAAAAACCAAATTTGGCTATTGATTTTTGTTTTCGAGTTATAAACAAAAGTTTGCTTTTTCGCCTTTTCATTATGTGGATATATCGCGTTTATTTATGAAAATAGAGAAAAATAGTTTTAACTTCTTCGAGCACTTTTTTGATAGAGTGCTGTGGCGTAGTCAATTTTTCAAAACAAGTTTAAAATTTTCAATTACCTATTCTATAGTTTTATTTTTTATATGGAACTCATAGTTGGATGTGGCTTCATAAGAAAAAGGATTTCTTCCCATTTCAATGATATACAGGCTGCTTCAAAATTCTTTCCTCACACAAAGTGGTCAAAGTAGACTTAAAATTGACCCTAATATTTCAAACAGAAACGGTGTAGCTGTTATAATAACACAGAAAAAAACCCTGACAATTGGATTTCATGTTTATTTATTTATGAGTAAATAATTGAAGTTTTCTTTAATTATATTGAACACAAACTCAAAAACAAACATTTTTAAGTACTCTTGACAACATTGCTATTAAGTATTTTCATTCCACATACAAAAATTTCTACCTAGAAATGTTAAGAGTTTATAAGTTTGACAAAAGTAAAAAAATTGCAGTTCTTTGTAGTTGCTAACATCCACATAATTTCTGGGCTAGAGCTGCAGAAAGGGCCTATGCTGCACAGCTTCCTGGTCGAAGATATCTAATACACAAAACATTTTTAAACTTGCACAATAGACTGTGAATAACTGGTCGTCTAGTTCCATTATGTCCGTTTGCACCACTTCACCTTAAACCTCGGCCTTAGTAAAGTGTCACTTAAAATTAAGGGCAACTTAATTTTAAGGAGTGTTGCACCGCATCCTCTTAAGGAATACTTAACTAAGTAACATTTAAATCTGACAACACTGCTAAATGTTGGGGATTTTTCATGCTAAACCGGTGGTTATGTCGTTAATGTCAAAATCGTCAAGTCAAATCGGAAGTATGTCAGGTCATTTTGTATTTTAATTAGCCACCTAGGCTTTAGGGCAGCGTGCCCGTATGTTAAACCTTTTTAGTTACTTATTTGGCTTCATCGCCTAATTCCATAATAGTGATTTTGCACATATTTGGCCTCAAGCGCAGTATTTCTCGTCATCCGGGGCACCCCTTTGTTGGTACTTTGACAGTCGGGTGTTAACGCTCGCAGGATTTCCGAACCTTCTAGAAGCTACGCTGTTGGTGCGACTGCGAGGCCTCGCGCTCTCTTTGTCACCGGAACTTATTTGTTTTATTGGGCGCCTCGCCATTGGCCGTCGAGAGTCACGTGGTAACGCCGTTTTGGCTCACGCTACTGCGGGCGTCCTAACGCTCCTTGCTTGGGATTCAGCCGAGAGCCGTCGATCTAATAAGAGGTCGGATAGTGTGGGTGTTCGTGTGGCGCTCCCGCCCTTGGCGGGGGCGTCAGCCTTTTCCATCTCGTGCTGTTTCAGCAAGTGTTGGATAAACTGTTTCGTCTTAAGCGAGAGTCGGAGTTCTACTCAGGCGATTGAACAAGGGAGGTGTGTGTGTGTGTCGTTAGCGGCGATCTTATTACGCCAAGGCGTAGGTGTGATGGAATTCCATGCCCGGTTCTACGTCGTCACGTAAGGGAGTGTTCCCTTTAGCTCGTTGTGCGAGGATTCCGTTGAGGTAGGACATCACTTGGGCTAGTTTGGCCGTCGTAGCGGCGTTTGTTAAAGCGCCAGCCTTTGTCGCCATTTTGGGGGCATCCAGACCATTCACACGTCGGCCGTTTTAGCGGCGAATGAATTGCCACAGGCAACCTGTTTCCCGCAAGCTGGACCGCATGCTGATCTCTTGGATCGTCACCAATAAAATTAAGGTATTTGTAACCATTGAATTATACTAACTTCTCGTGCGCGAGCGGTGCGCTTAATCATGTGAATAACTGTGAAATCTTGTGCACCGTTAAAAACGTACCCTTCGCATCTTAAATCGTTGTCGCGAAGTGGCGTTGCTCGCTCATTTTTGATCTAATCACTTCCCTCACTTGGGCTTTGCTGTGTTTGCCCAAATTATCATGCGAGCATTTTTATGAACAAACGTTCCCTTTGTGGGACTCATATGTCAAACTGCTTTTGATTTTGTACAGTTATGGGTGTTGTTTAGTAACCGTAGTGCGCCCATCAGCTGATGCTTATTTATAAGAACTAACGCAATGTTTGCGGCACGCTTTGCTGCCCGAATGTAAGACTGGACCAATAGACGCTTATCTAATTAAGAGACGCTTTATTCTTGGTCGCTTTGTGCATGTTCTGTTTCAGTGTGCGGCCATCATTGAGGAGATGAATGTACGGTGGAGCCAGTGAGATCAGAGCGTGCAGGTAGGCTTGGTGGTGACATTGCCGTGGCTGAAAAAGCCCCCCCCTTCATGATCTAAGTATTTTTGCCATCACGAAATCGTTGTGTGAGTTTATAATTCACGAGTACCCCTATCGACGGAGTGTCTTGAATACTTCGCCCCCGTCTACCGTAACAAGTATCATAGTTGATTCAGCGAGGGAAGGTAGTAGAGCGTTTATGGTTAGTGATATTGAAATTTTTGTTCTTATTTCATTCCCGGAGATTTGTGGATAGCAAGTAAGTATTTTTAACATTGATACTTCGTACTGTAATTGAATACGTTTTCTGCGCTTTTATGATAACCTCTTTTTTCTCCAACCACACGAATAAGACGCTATATTGTCGAATAATTTTGTATAAAAAGTAAGTCATTTCGGGATGTTCACCAATTACCTTGGCAACTGTACACTTTTCGATTCATATTTGCACTAGTACAAAAATGGACGCAAGATAGGGTTTTACATGGTAAATTTTAAATAAAACACAAACGCTTCGTAAATATTCGGCAATCGCCGTCGTTGTTGTTTAATTTCCCGGTATAGTGATTGCTTATTTGCGCCATGACAGTTCTACAATATAACTTACAATGTTTGATTCTAAATAATAAGTCATATTACCGAATTTATGAGTAGTTTGAGAAAAAATAGTATGTTTCATTCGCACAAAAAATGCGTTTTCGGGACGCGTAAGACTCGCCGGACTCCGCTGCGCGTCGTCCGGCGATCTGTCTTACTTGTCCCGAAATCATGCATTTTTTGTACTAATGAAACAAATAACTATTATTCACAAGCTAATAGTTTTCTGTATTTTTAGGATGGATGCAAAGAAGCGCCAACGTAGTGCAAACTACACTAGCGAAGAAATAAATGTTGTATTAAACATTATAGGGCAATTCAGTCATGTTATTGAATGTAAAAAGACTGACGCCGTCACGTGGAAAAAAAAAGAAAATGCTTGAAAGGCAATTACTGAAATTTTTAATTCAGGTTCACCCTCAGGGATATACCGGGCACCTGAATCGCTGAAATATGAAAATCAGAAAAGAAGTATCAGCAAAACAGTAGCCGATGAAAAAATTATGATTCTGAAAACTGGCAAAGGGTATGATGGCAAGCGAAGGAAGGACGATAACGAAGAGTTAACGTTGTCTTTGATGAACAAAAAGACTCTTTGGTTTAAAAAACCAATTTGATTCTGACTGTTTGCAAACGGAAGAAGTTGCGGAACCAGCTGACCGGGACTTCGAAGCCAATGTCAATAATATAGAGATATTCGAAGTAAGTTTCAATATTACTATAATGCCTTATAAATATTTAAGTTGCTTTTGATAATTATTAATGCCTGTATTGTTCTTACAGGTCGATAGTCCGCAGCCGTCCAGCAGCAAACCGAGAAACATAGACTGGGGCACCTATAAGGCTTGATTTGCAGAAGCCAATTGCAAAAAAATTAAAGGAAACGGCGTCAGCATCCCAAAGCTGGACTGCCAGAAGAAGACCGGTGGCGAGCACGCTCAATTCCACAAATTTGTCAAAAAAGTAAGACGAATTGGCAGATATTAGGATTGAGTATGCTCGAGTGCAGCTTGAACTACTAAAAGACCAACAACAACAAAGTGAGTTGCGACAAAGAAGTTTAGAATTAGTAATTCAAATTAAAATGAAACAATTAAATGACATGTAATCATAGATTTTTTTTATTATTAAGATAGGTTGTTCATTAGGTATTTTTATAATGTTAGTTTATATTACAGGTTATTTATAAGTATCTTAATTATTATGATATGTTATACTATACGTTATTCATAAGATTTTTATTATTATGGTAGGTTATACAGAGCAAGAAATTTAAAAAAAATAAATTGGCTATATTTTTTCTTAATAAACAGTACGTATAATTGGCATCTGCCCGCGCTCTATCACGTTGTTCAACAGTTAATAATAAATTGTTTATTCCTGTATTATTATTACAAACACAAGTAGTATAGATATATATGGCAGTAAATACGTTATACAGGAATCACAAGGCATTTGTACAGGCGCTGAACTGCAGTGCCTGATCTTCCACATATACCTTTATAAAAAAAAGTTAAATTTCTAATTAAAAAATGCCTAAATTTCTAATAAAATTATATATAAACTCAGGTATTTCAGTTGCGGTTCAGTCATACGAAACCCAAAATGAACAAACGCGCACCATTTTAAGAGAGCTTGTAACAACCATTTATTATAAATATATTAATAAAGATATTTGGATGCACCCCTGTCCATCTAAGCCCGGCTCAACCAAGCCCGAACCACAACCGAAACACCGGCCCTAAGCTCGTTTGAGAGAAGGAAAAGAGAGAAAAAAAAATAAAAAGAAAAATGAAACAGAAAAAAGTATAGATAAAATAATTAAAATAAATAAAATGTTGCAACTGTCTTTATATGGAAAGCAAACGTATTTAAAAATAAAGAAAAAAGAGAATTAAAAAAAAAGAAAAATATAGAAACAATAGAGAATTTCTGGTTGAAAATCTTCCGGAAGTGGTGGCTCTTCCTCCCCCATATGTCTCGCAATATTTTGCAGTACTGCTGTTGCCACGATGACTGTTAAAACATTATTCGCTTTCAAGCGACATCCATATACCATTACAGGAAAGCGTCTCTTCCACACACCAAATGTACGCTCGATTATATTCCGAATTCTTATATACGATTCATTGTAGCGCTGTTTTCCTCGTGTGACCGGTTTAAAAGTGGTATTAGGGAGATATGGCCGAATGTTATACCCTCTGTCACCAGAAACATATGTAATATATAAATTTTAAAATACGGATGGGGCCATAATTATATATAATAGCAATGAGATAACATGAATAACAAAATAGAATCCTTAAGTAAGAAATAGATGACCATACGAAAAAATTATTTTAGTATTTCGTAGGCATGTTTAGTTGACAAATGTCATAATTAAATTAAGCGTCAAGCCTTCTCGAATATTTGCTACTATGTTTATCTCTATCTTACTCAAGCAATACGTGTTATATTCTTGTTCATGTTATCTCATTGCTGTTATATATAATTGTGCCTCCATCGGTATTTGAAAAGAATAATTCATATTTATTCTATCATAATATATTGAGATGGTATTTAGCCCGTTACTCAACTCTGCTTGCAGCATAGATAAATAAAGCAAGTCAATAAAGCACAGAGCTGGGGTAAATCAGGCAACTGCAAGAAGTTACATTAGAAATTTTAATTCATAACTGCATTGGTAAAGCATTGCCGATATTAAATGGAATTACTTCAGAATAAATGGCAATAAGGCAGAGCTCAATTCGTAAATTAGAGTCACAGAAATATCAATTAACCTAAATTAAGAGGTTGGTGCAAAGTAAAGCCAATCAAAATTCAACAAATCTATCACCAAAGGGTTTATTACATGCGTGTTAAATAAATTTACATGTCAGTATAACTGAATAAGTACAGTTCTATGAACTTTTTAAATAAAGGTAAGGACAGAATGTTCTTAATACAGTGCAAAGAGAGCACAATACTAGATCGAATGGTGAAAATCAAACAATTATTATAAAATACAAGAAATTCACACAACAGGAAATGGTGAGATTTGTGTTTAAAAAAATAAGTCAGCGAAGTTTAAATACGAACGTTAACAAACAATAATTTTAGAATTAAGATTTTGTACATTTTTATAATATAAGTTGAAATTTAGTTTATAAGTAACTGATTTGTACTTGGTTAACATCCACAATTTTGAATTTAGATAGGCAATTGTTGTTAACTACTACAGAGACAAACAATTGAATAAAAATTATTTCATGACAGTCTAAATTGTCTCTCCAGATTAATTGAGTTTTAAGCCATTTACAATTGAAATAAATTAAAAATAATTATACCATCGTGATCAGGAGTTCGTAGTGCACATGTGAGAATGTGGGTGTGAAAATCCATCACCTAAAAATTATTTTCATCGGAGACCACCTTCCGAACCACTTTCCCAACGACGAGAAGTTTACGATCATCAGATTTTGAGCACAATTGAGGTCAGGCGTTTGAAATTTTGGTAGCACCACGTCCGCGCGCCGTGTAGGAGTACACCGCAGCAATTCCAGCATCCTAGGGTTCCACTTCCAGCAGCGAGCATCTGGAGAAGCTGTTCCGAGCCAGTTCCCGCAGCCTAAAAAAGGTCAGGTTAGTGTTGCAAAGCAAATATCCGTGCTAGAGTTTTGAAACTTACCATGAGGAACGAGTCCTATGAGAAGAAGCTAATCCCAGTCTTACAATACTTCAAAATAGAGCATGAGGTCCAGAAATTGTAAAAATATAAGTTGAGGTTGTTTCTTCAGCCGCGAACGATCTAAAAACAAAACACCACTAGTGACGCTTAATAAAGCGCGAGATTCGAATTACCTGATTTGTTCATAGATTTGCCTTTGAATTAACTTGTAAATACACCAGAAACAAACCGCACAAAATTTCAATTTGTTGATAGATAAATTGACAGCGTAGTGAGTCTGCGCGTTGCTGCTTTTTAATTTCACAGCCCAGTGGCGTAACACGGGAGTTTAAATATGAACATGTCGGTGAACCTAACTTGCAGATTTGAGTCTTCATGCCTACTGAAAGCTAGCCATAAATAACTTTACTTGCAGATGTGCGAATTACTATAGGGGGCAAAACACTACAATCAATGAACCCATTTATACAATTATTTATTTACTTTTAATCAGTCAAAATTTGATTTAAATAAAACAAAAGTATGTGTAGTGAGTTTATTTATTAATTATTATATCAATTAAAATTACACCGAGCATCTTCATTCACTACAATATACCTAATATATATATATATATACCTAACAAAAGACAGTTTGGGTACATGCCAGGTTTAAATTCAGCACGTAGTGCACATTTACTAAAAAGTATGACGTCATGCACAGATTCAGGCCACCTCGCCACAATATTCAAAAATTTTAAATTTGCATCAGACACAGCTTGCCCATTTATTGAAAAGTATCCCTTGCGATTTCTGTATACTTCTGCATCTTCACCACCTAAAATAAAAATATTGAGGTTAAAAAATACTAATTTGAAAAATTTCTTACCGGGTGACTGAATATTGATATGCGTTCCATCTACTATGCCCACCACTCTAGGAAAAGCAGCAGTTTCAAAAATTTCTGTTGTTTCTGCCTTATTTCCGCTACAGTTGATTGAAACTTGATATATCTCCGAGACAGTTCTGCTACAGCTTCGGATACTCTTTTAATTATCCTGCATGCTGTTGACACATGCATACCACCAAAATCACCTACAGCTAATAAGCGAAAACCAGTTGCATAGTATCTCAATCCTATTAGCGGCTGGTTTATGCGAGACACACAAATGTTTCTATACCAGAAAATTGCAGAATGTGAATAAAAAGAATTAATGTAAAATAGTTCGTTATATTTACATATCATAAGGGAATTCCAATCGGTGTTCGATTTGTTCCAACACTAATAAAACTGTATCTTTTGTCAGTCGAAACCCTCTGAAAAACGATAATTCATCCATACTGTGGAAGTATTGAGCCCTATCATTTATTTGTCGTGCATTTCTGAAGTCAATGATTTAAAAAATTTCGACATTGTCATCAAATATATCATTTTCCACTAAAATTTCCATTTTCAAAGGTTTTTCGTAATAAATAATAGTAAAGGCGTCAACTGGTGTGGTTTTAAAATGTTTCTTTTAGGTTAAGTGGAACTTTGAGTCACAGGGTTTTGGAACTTAAAAAGTGCAAAAGTCTACCTTAAAATCTGGTGCAATGAAATATCTGTCAACTTAAATTTTAAGTGTCACTTAAAAGTTAAGGGAGAGTGGTGCAAACGGGCATAAGACCTGATGCAGATAAACCAACAATAGCAGAAGTAATTTTGAATTTTGTAACCAACACTCTAGGTTACAGCACCAGCGAAGTTGAAAGCTTGTTACTTTTTATTCACCAACAGTGCGAGTATATGGTTTTTCTGCTGTATGATTCTTCATATGTCTAACTAATCTACTCTTATGTGTTGTTCCATATTCACAAACTGAGCAATTGTACGGCTTTTATCCTGTATGTGTCCTCATATGTATAGCTATATTACTCTTAAATGCTGATCTGTATTCACAAACTGAGCAACTATATGGCTTTTCTCCTGAATGATTCTTCACATGTCTAACTAAATTATCCTTATGTGCTGTTCGGTATTCACAAACAATGCAACTGTACGGCTTTTCTCCTGTATGTTTTTTCATATGTTTAACTAAACTACTCTTAATTGATGTTCTGTATTCACAAACAAAGCAACTGTACGACTTTTCTCCTGTATGTTCTTTCATATGTATAGCTAAATTATTATTATATGCTGTTCTGAATACACAAACCGAGCAACTATACGGCTTTTCCTCTATATGATTCTTCTCATGTATAACTAAACTACTCTTACGTGATGTTCTGTATTCACAAACAAAGCAACTGTATGGCTTTTCTCCTGTATGAGTTTTCATATGTTGAACCAAAGTACTTTTATTTGCTGTTCTGTATTCACAAACTAAGCAATTGTATGGCTTTTCTCCTGTATGGGTCCTCAGATGTTTAACTAAATGACTTTTATATGCTGTTTTGTATTCACAAACTGAGCAATTGTATGACTTTTCTCCTGTATGAGTTTTAATATGTGCAACTAAACGAGTTTTCACTGCTGTTTTGTATTCACAAACAGAACAACTGTATGGTTTTTCTCCGATATGGTTCTTCACATGTGTTACTAAACTACTTTTCGTTGCTGTTCTGTATTCACACACAGAACAACTGTATGGCTTTTCCCATGTATGAGTTTTCATATGTGTAACTAAATGACTTTTCTGTGCTGTTCTGTATTCACAAACCAAACAAATGTATGGCTTTTCTCCTGTATGATTCTTCACATGTCTAACTAAATGACTTTTCTGTGCCGTTTGGTATTCACAAACCGTGCAACAATATGGCTTTTCTCCTGAATGATTCTTCACATGTGTAACTAAACTACTTTTCATTGCTGTTCTGTATTCACAAACAGAACAACTGTATGGTTTTTCTCCTGAATGATTCTTCACATGTCTAACTAAATTACTTTTATTTACCGTTTGGTATTCACAAACAGAACAACTGTATGGCTTTTCTCCTGAATGATTCTTCACATGTGTAACTAAATTACTTTTATTTGCCGTTTGGTATTCACAAACCGAGCAACTATACGGCTTTTCTCCTATATGATTCTTCACATGTCTAACTAAATTACTCTTACGTGATGTTCTGTATTCACAAATTGAGCAACTATAAGGTTTCTCTTCACTACAAGGAGTATTTACGTTATTTTTGTCAAATGTTTTGTATTCATAATTTCAGGGCTCGAAGTGGTATCTGCATTGAAATTTATGTAAATAATTACCAAAAATTTCAGAATTATGTACCAAATATGTACCACTTATCAATAATGTCTCCAAACTCCAGTATAAAATAAAAATCAACGTATTAAAAAATTTTTATTATACATAGAAATATCCTATATAAAAGGTGATAAATACAGTAACATAAACTTTAATTTTGGCAATGCCTGTAGATTAACAAAACAAGAAATATTCTTCATAAAATATTTAACCTACCTATAAATAAATATACTTTTTCTACTTCAACTTCGTTAAACTAACATATAAATTTTTTTGTTGTTGAAAAAACATCTTATATAAGATGATAGATAAAAATACAAAGTAAATTTTAATGTTGGCAATACCTATATATTAACAAAACAATATTTTTTATAAAATATTTAACCGATCTATAAGCAACTACAACAATATCATAAAATAGGAACATGGAATAAATAAAACTATCAGTTTATAAAATATTAACATAAAAACTACAAAATATAATACTTTGTCGAAATCCTCAATTCGAAGTCTTACGTACTTTTTACTACTTTAGCAATAAAATTGTCTAACAAGGTTGCTTTTCGTTTATCTAATTTTTTTTACTTTTCTCAACTCTCTCTAATTTTTCCTTTTCTTCCATTCTAATTTTATTTGCACTTTCTAACATAGATTGTGCTATATTTACTTGTATCAAATCTTTCTTTGAAACTGCAATTTTTAATTTTTTATTAGCTTCATCGAAAATTTGATGATATGTCTTAGACTGAATTATTCTGTCTTGTTCATCTTTGGCAATTTGTTTTTCGATTTCGGCTATCTCCCTTTTTTCTTTTTTTACTTTTTCTACACTTTCCTTATTCTTTCTAATTTCATTATCCTCGTTAATTTGTCTAAGCCTATTTGCTTCCTTTTCCTTTGCCTTCTGTTCACAGACAGTTTTATATTTATGGTGTGCAGATTGAGCTAAAGTTATCAATTTTGTGTCGATAGGCACCATTTCAGGTTTGTCATTGTAAAATTTAAGACCATCATTTACAAAAATTAATGCATTTAGCATTTTTTCTGACATTGATGCTCTGTCTTTAGTTAAAACTCGACCTGAGCGAGAAAAACCTCTCTCCACATCGGCATTACCATGCGAAAGAGACAAGGCCGCTTTGACAACTATAGTAAGGTTTGGGTATTTAGCTTCGTTTGTATCTCTATTGATACTAAATATTTTCTTCCAAAAATGATCTATCCTAACATCGATATCAATTTTAGATATATTTGTATCAATACTTAATAATTTCCACTCATCGGCTATAAGATCAATTGCACAATTTACTGGTAGAGCTTTTGCAATTTTAATAATATCAGAAAGGCTATTCCTATGTGGGATTAATTTCGGCTGAAGACATCTAAAATTCTTTAACAGAGATTTGCTATTTATTGGAGTTTTTTGCAGAATGTGTTCACAGCAAGCTAAATAGTGTTTCTGTGCTTTATGTAAAAAAATAAGTTGCTCTTTTTCAGAGTGGTTTTTTAGTTCATTTTTGACATCAACCCCAACATTTATTTCTTTTAAATCTAATAAGTTGTTCGACTGTGAAAATAGTGTATATAAATCTGTATTTGTGTCATTTTTTTGCAAGATCTCGTTCGCACCTGCTTTACTAAACCTAAGTATAAGAGTAGATAGCAGCAATATCATTTCACTGTATAATACATGAATTAGGGGTTCGTTTTTTTGGAATGTTCCGGTAAATTTTGTAAATAAACCTGCACTCGATATCACAAACATTAATTCAGCTTTTATATATGGCATTTTCAATATATTATAAATTGATTTATACGTAGATGTCTTTTCTATAGCTGCACACTTTTTAGGAATAAAATTTAAGAAATATTTTATTACACCCGGCCATTGCTCTACTAGTCTAACGGCTGCAACGGCCAGTGTCAGCCAACGAGTGTTTATATGTTTTATAAAACGGTGATTTGGTAAACCTAGTTCCGCCTGAATTGTTTGATAATCGTCCCATCGTGACGGTTTGTCTTTAAAAAAATATTTTACTGCAATTAGTAAATCGGCTATATTACTTCCTAAAAAGTCCAAACCTTTTAAAAAGGCGTTATGAATGACATGAATGTTACAAACACCAATATCAACTAAACCAATTTGTCTAAGTAATAGAACGTCTTCATTGACTAACCTTGCCACTTTTTTATTAACATTAGGCCCATCAGACCCTAACATTAGAAGTTTCTGTTTGGGCAGATTCAAAGAACTTAAAGCAGCATTAATTTCACGAAACAAATCTTCGGCTGTTGCATGTCGCATGTAGGATATGTTGAGATGTTTGGACACGATACAATCTTCATGTTTTGACCAGTAACGAACCTGTGTCTGAAATTCCTTTTCTCCAGCTTCATTGATAGTTTCATCATAGCAAAAAGTGAAATAAACTCCTAAAATGAAATAAATAACTTTTATTGGGGCAAGATACTTATTTTTGCAAGATTATTAAATTTATTTCCATCATGCTACAATGGAAATCAAATCAAATCCTATAGGTTTTCTATAGTTAAACAATGTTAAGAAATTTAAACTAAACAGTGTAGTTAAAATACTAGTCGACTTTACAAAATTGAAGTCTACACTAAAATTATTATAAATTGAAATTTACCAATAAATAAATGTTTACTTACCCTGAATATCATCTAACAGTTTTTCTTGAAAAAATGGGCCTAGAGCCTCGGTTACCAAATACCGCATTTTGGTGGAAGACAATGTAAATTCAGCACACGAAGCAGATCCTGTAGGAAACATTGCTCTAAATGTTTCACCAATTCCATCGCATGAATTAAACGAATAGTTGTAAATTACTGCTCTCATAGTCCAAATCAGTTCAGCCCTTATTGCACCTTGTCGGGGAGAATATAATTGAATTGATACTGGAGTTTTTCCATTTCCAAATTCAGTCACAATGTCATTTTTATTCTTATTTATATTTTGGCTAGATCTAATCTCTAAATGTAGTTGGTTGTGAAAGAATTTTGTATGAAACAATTTTTTATGCTTTTTACCCCGTGAATGTTGAAGAATTGATTGAAATCCTCGGTTTACCGATATCTTTAAGTCACACGCTTTGCATAAAATATTTTCTTCGTCTAATTTTGCAGCCCATACTGATATAATGCCACCTGAAGCGTCCTTCTCCGTTAGCCATCTGCTATTAAAATGACACTTTCCCATCGTTTGAATAAAATACACAACACTTAAAATAACTCACTACAACATTTGCCGATTCATTGATTATTTTTGCGCTGCCGTTCACGATACGACGTTTTTAGGTTAAAACCATTTTCGCTATTCAGCGCTTGTTTATACCACAGGATTGCCAATAATAACGAACCAAATGAAAACCAACCGTTATAACCAGAGTATGTATCACTATTTTGAGAAGGTGGACATATCATTAACAATGTATACTTTTATAACCTGGCCAACAAAAGCATAAGATCTTTTTGCCGCATTATATAAATTGTGTCATGTTCTAGTTTTATCTGCTCCGTAGAATATCTAAAATGGTCGAACGCGGGAAATATGTACTTTATGTACTGTTTTTGAAATTTATGTAGTTTTATGTACCAAGCTCAAAAATATGTACTTTTACATAAAATATGTACCGACTTCGAGCCCTGTAATTTCCATCCTCTAATTCGATGATTTCTTGTTTAATAGATAGCTTACAAAAACTTTCATTGCTATTCATGTTCTGCAGCTTGCATGGTGTAGTTCCTGCAGAAGAACAAGACTTATTTTCCATAGTTTCTTATTTAATGGTAATTATGTGTTTTTTTAAAGATATATGAGCCAAGGAAAGTTTGATATCTTCACATCTAGAACAAAAGCAGATTGTCATTAAATCATAATAATAAATCTGCATCTGTTCTACCACTTAACCCTCTATTTAACTTTCTAAATTCAGCGTTACATTGTATTTCTCATTCATATTATTTAGTTAAAATTCTTAATGTAAATAAAAGCAAACATTTTGGTTACTGCGTAGCAGGTATCAGGGCATAATATACAGATCCAGTATTTTTTATTTATTGGGAACTCTTTAAAATAAATCAAATTACTATTTATAGGCCAGTTGCTGGGGAGTAAAAAGTAACACAATTCGGAAATAATTCATGATAAAGGTTTTATCGCTTTAATTACTTAAGTTGTCTCCCATTATTACTATCCTAGGTTATCCCCCTCCCTGTAGGCCAGCGTCAGCTCCTAGGAGCAAAAACGTGACCTAAAATTGGGCGTTTTCGATTTTTTGAACACAATAAATTATAAAAGTGGTTCATGTAAAAGTTGTAGTGTTAAATTCTGCGCAAAATAAGTACCAATATGATATATTTTGTTCCAGCTATACCTGTACGGCTTTTGTCAAAGTAGCACTATTTTGTCAACTTACCAAAAAAGCACAAAAGGCGCGCTCCAATTTTGTATCTCAAATCCGGGGCAAGTTGAGAATTGTACCGCCAGATGCAAGCACATAAAGCAGCAGCCTCTACACCGCAAAGTAAAACGAGGTTATCGATTATACATACACCAAAAAAAGTACGTTTCTTTCAAAAAAATAAAGCAGAAATGGGGTGAGAATGATTTTTGACTCAAGAAATATTGCTACAATGAGAATCAAATAGGTTGATTAGTAAAAATTATAAATTCAAAAACGTTATGATAAATTTTTTAATTTCCTAAGCTTTATATGTCCTTTGTGGTCAAAGGAAGCTTTTCCTCCTCTCTAACATTCCATTCTCTTAAAATGAATTATACAAAAATGTTGACAAGAGTTAATAAAATTTCCCTTATTACTGTCAATAAAACGTAATTCGTTAATTACAATAATGTATTTTCAGGGAATAAAATAATTATAAATGAATAGTTTATATTCCCATTAAAATATAGCAATTATAAAATGTTCTAGTGCCGCATATTGCAGTCATCTTTTATAAAAATAAGGAGTCTTTTTGCAATTTCTACTTGAAATTTTCTATAATACAAAGCGCGCGCATGACAATTGCTAGCAGGTTGCAGGTGTTCTGTGGTTGCTATAGGAGTAGACAACTACGTGTGGTTTTGTTTAAATTAAAGTTTGTGCAATACATTAAGTTTGCAATAACTGCAAATAAAAGTGAACAGTGCTGTCAAGAAATTATAAGTAAGCTGCTTTTTTTGTTTACGTTGAATTTTTGGGTGCAATAATGAATACAACCAAAAGGTACAAAGCTGGATCTGATTTGTTTGATCAATATTTACGGCGTTTAATTGCAAGGGATTCAGTTCTTGTTTCGACAGGTTCGTGTAGTAATCGTGTTGCCACTGCCACTATTTCAATTGGTGACAATAATTGCATTCCAAATACTACAAAACATTTTGAGGTTATGAATAGTGCAAATTCCGATTCAATTAAAAATAAAACTGATGAAAATGATAGATTTAATTATACTTCAGATCAATGTAATGATTATTTAAACGAGAGTACTGCAATAGAAATGGAAGTTGATCAAGTAAACTGTGAACCAAATTATCTTTGCGAAGACAGTACTGTTAATGACGTTAAAAATAAAACGGAGAAAAACTTAAAACATGAATTAATAACTAATGTTAATTGCCTATGTTCGACTTTGAGAATGGACACCCGGTATAGATTGGTGACAGCTAATGCAAACGTAGGACAAGCACAACAATTGCTTTTGTACACTATAATGCACCTTGATTTTTACTTTCTTCATTTTTAAATATAAGATACCTCTGTATAGTAACTAGTAACAAAAGAAAATAATATATGTAGTAGGGCTGTCGGCGGGCACCCAGATACCCGGGCCGACCCAGGTAATAGTCAAACCGGGTATATTTTCAGGACCCGAGTACCAACTAGTAAATTATGTAATGTCGAGAAAGTCAACCTTTTTCAGAGGTGATAAAAACTTAAAAACAATAGAAATAAGCTCTAGAAAAACATAGCAATGCAGTAATAACAAGAATCAACCCATCCCATACCACATAATGTTGATTCTTGTTTCATATAAAGCAATAAATCCGCTACTCGGAAATATTAAACCCGTCAATAGTACCACTGAATCGCGTCAGTATGGGTTGAAGTAACATAAACATCCTCTGTGTGATGTTGATGCTGCTACCAATTTCGGATAAAAAGTCACGTACTTGAATTTGATAGCACTTGGAAGTCTGAAAATATTTACGACGACAATGACTTGCAGTTTAAATTGGCGAGGTGGTACTATTTCAAATTAGTTCAGTTTAAAACTCGCGGCATAAAATGCGTAGAGCATAGAGCTTAAAGATTGTATGAAACTACAAAAGTACAAATAAGAAAACAATATCAACAAAAAAATCGCCTGTATAAACTATTTTCATTCGCCAGAAAATAAGGCAAAATGTATACTCTTCGGGTACCCAGGTACTGTTTTCGGGTACCCGGGATGATTAAGTAATCAAATTCAGCAATAATTTACCAACAGTGTAAAAGGTTACATACTTTTGAAGTGTTATATGACTGTTAACAATCGTTTCCCATGTTAAAGTGACAATTGTTTAAATTTATACCTGAAGCCTCTGACGTAGATCTACAGATTCACGATAGACAACTTGTCGCTATTCCATCAAATGCTAGACTTGAAGTTCTGCCAAGGTTCTGAAAGAAGGAAATTCATATTACAACTGCTTGTCGTCCATTTACTTACTGAAATATTATTAGACATTCACGAATATTGTACTGTTATACAGTTACGTTTGCTATAAATAAAAATTAATGGAACTGTAGCAAAAACGAATCATGAATTATATGAACATTGAGAAACCTACGTCGATAAATATCTTGGGTAGAACGATGTAAATGAATGCTTTTTATGCACGCACAGACCGATATGGTAAAGCATCGCTGCATAACACAGACCATGTCAAGGTAACGTTAATATTTATCACTGGTATTTCTCTAGGTTGCATATGCCGGCAGCCACACTATATTTTATGATACATACCATGATATTTATATCATGATACATACCAGACACGCCACGCCGCCCGTACACGGCAAGTTTTACGTATTTTAGGTTATATTACAGATTTACTACATGCACCGTCTGAAAGTATTTAAACAGACTCCTGTAAAGATAGATCATTCCACCAACGACTGGCGAATGGTAAATATACCACGGTTTAATTTTCGCAAATGCCTAGTATGAACAACATTAAAAACGGATGATAACCACAAAACAATACCTAATATGATAACAAAGCGTTGTTCGTTTGTATTACACTATTATGCTTCGGAGTAAAGTTGAACTAAAAAAAGTGTAGCCGAATGACGTCACTTGCACGAAAAAATCAGTTTAAAGCAACTTACTGTTCTCACATAAGACAAACGAACGGTTTCAAAACAAATTCCGTAACCTTAAAATGGATATTGTTTACTTTATTGACGAAAACGAAGATTGTATTTTAAGTAGTTCCTCATCGAGTTATGATGATGATGATATTTATTGTGCCTTAGATGTATTAAATGTAGAAAGACACCCAAGGACTGCTGTAAAAAATTATGAAATGGTACCTACGTAGTTATGAAAATTTCTTATTTTTATTTTTTACTGTTTGTGTCTAGTGTAGGTACTAATTATAGTTTTATTTTGGTAATAGGTCATTAGGGAATATAGAGATGTTGATTTCATTAAACATTTTCGAATGAGTCGAGACAAAGTAAACTATGTAGGCTAACAGAAAAGTTTGCCATCAGCGCTGTTTATCTCGATCTTATCAAAACTGGTAAGGGAATTAATAGAAAATATTACCATATATTTATTCAAGTATATTATTCTATTGCTGGTTTATTTATAGAAAACTCAAGAGCTAGTATTAGAGAAACACATTCTTGTATTTCTTTGGTTCGCTGGGCACCAAATGGCATCTTTTCGTGATGTTGCTGATCGTTTTCACTTGTGCCTAAGCTCTCTGCATGATGTTATAACCAGAGTCTTAACTTTTTTGAGTTCGTTTGCCATTGAACTTATTAAATGGCCGAGTACATTACAAAAACAGAAAACTATGGACTTTTATTATAGAAATAAATTATTTCCAAATGTTATTGGTAAGTGGCTTACAGCAGCATACCAATTTTTTCATTAATAAAATTATAGTGTTCATGCATGATAAGAAAGATATGCTAAACATTAAGTACCTGCTTATTTTTCTAATGTTTTGTAGGTGCTATTGATGGCACTCATATAAAAATTGACAAACCCAGCAAAAGAGCTGTTGACTATTTTAACAGAAAAGATTTTTACTCAATGGTACTGCAAGGTGTATGTGATGAAGAATTGAATTTTATTGATATATATATTGGATACCCAGGGTCTGTGCATGATGCCAGAATATTTAGAAATTCTACATTATTTGAAGATCTTGAAACATTATGTAATGGTTAGTGTTCAACAAATGAAACGTAGACCTTTGTACTTTTTATTATAAACAAACAATAATTTTACTTGCAGGCTGTTACTTATTAGGAGACAGTGCATATCCACTGCTACATCATCTGTTAACACCATACCGCGATAATGAACATTTAACAGCTGCCCAAAAATATTTTAATAAGAAATTAAGCTCATGTAGGGTATCGATTGAACATGCCTTTGGGTTATTAAAGAATCGATTTCGACAGCTATACCACATTAAATTAAGGGGCCATGAAAGAATATGCCATTTTATTCGTGCATGTTGTATACTCCACAACATTGCAAGTAAAGATGATATCACAATCTTTGAAGCTGAAGAAAGTGCCATTGATGACCAGCCCGACACTATGCAAGTTAGGGAAGTTTTTGAAACAGGTTCACAGATAAGAAATGAAATATGTCGTCAATTATATTTAAATAAAAAATGATATTTAACTACATGAAAATTATTTAATGTAATTTACTTTAAACTTATAATATTTTGAATAAAGTATTACACCCTTTTTGTAATTCAAGTTTTATTCTGTTGTGCAATTAATTTTTCCAATAATTCATTTCTTCTTTCTAGCTGGTTGAGCATCTTTTCCCTTTGCTCGTATCTTCTATCATCTGCAATCTTTTTTTCTTCTGTCCTTTTTTCTATAGCTTTTCTTAAATGTATTAATTCTTTTGCAGCTACGGAACGACTTCGTGGCGTGCTGCGTATTCCTGATGTTGATAAAGTAGTAGGAAGTACCATATCTTCTGAGGCACTCTCTGAAGTAGGAGTTCCCAACCTTAAAAATAAAAGCATTATCACTAAATTGTATTAAAATAATACATGCTGTAAATAAATTTCAATTGATTATGCTTACTATAGGTAGCTAGGTAAATTATACACTGTGGTTTCTTATCTTGTTACAACACATATTACGTCCAACGTTTTTTCATGAGTGTTTACCATTTTGATAACATTTTAATGGTTGCTCCAGCGGCAACTATGAATTTAGTTTCTTTAAAATGTTATCAAAATGTTAAACACTCATGAAAAACGCTCGACATAATATGTGTTGTAACGAGATAAAAAAACCACAGTGATTATTAACAACTTAATACTAATAGGTACTTACGGGGGAGTATCTGCATTCTCCTCTGATTCTGGAATTTCAACTCCCAGTTGTTCAAGCATTTCCTCTCCATATTTGACCCTTTTGGCATCCATAACTGCAGGAGGTATCACACTTACTCTGTCTAGTAATATGTCCGACAATTCTCTATAACAGAATAGATAACTTTATATATGAAAAAAATATATATAAATTAATTTAGTACCTTTCATAGGCACAAGCTTTCCTGCCACGTCCAGTTTTGGTATTATTTTCGGTTTTATTCTTAAACGCTCGTTCTAGGGTTTTCCACTTATTTTCACATTGTGCAGCAGTATAATTGTACCCATGTCTATTTATACAATCTTCTATGATCGACCACATACGCTTTAATGTTTTAATTTTACGTTGCTCAACTAATTCTTTTTTCTCTCTATATAACTCGATTAATAATTTGGTGGGCTTATCAAGCCATTCTGCCTTTGTATTTATAGATTTCTCTTCTAAATTATATTCAGTACCATTGTCGTCAGTATTGAACTGCTCGTATGTGAAAAGATTAATAAGGTTATATTATAATTATTACATTAGATTATCAGAGAAGTAAATTTTACCTGTTCTAAATCATTGTCCTCAGGCGCTTCTGTATTTTCCTCATCATTAGGTAATACTAATTTAAGGTACTGGTTTGTTTCGATGCGAACTAGTTGACCATTTTTGACTTCCACCGCACCTGATGGTAATTCATAGCTCATGCCATCTGCAAATTATTAAACTTTTGAAGTACCTTAAACAAACAATAATAATACAACTTACTAGCTGCATTTAAAATGTAATTGCCGTCTATGACGTCTGCCACTTCGGCATTTATGATATTACTTTCCATTGTCTTCTAAGAAAAAACAGGTTATGTTTATCTTGTCACCAACACCAGCGTTTTTTACACAAAGTTACTCCTGCTCCAGTCTAGGTGCAATATATTGCAGTTCTAAACACTTTAGAGCTGTTTATTGTACACAAACGAACAGCGTTGTGACGTCACCTCAAACTTGCTCGATGACAAACGAACGCATAATTTCTAGCTCCGGCTACTCCCAGCAGTAAGTGTAATACAAACGAACAAGCCTTTTCTTTCTATGTTTGTTCGCTATCTCCTCCGAAGATACTGGACTGATTAAATTGTATCATGGCTTAAAATTTTGCTAATTTTTAGCTTAAATCGTAGGCCGGTTTTTATTTTCAAAAAGAGTACGAAAAAGTTTTAATTTAAACCTTTAAGCAGCAGATCCGAGCATCTGTCGCCGTGGTTTATGGTGTGACAGCTGCTGTGGCCGTGTGCTATTAGCTCGGGTGATTCAGTATGTTCATATATCATTACAGTAGCGCGTTATTTGAACAAGAGCGGTTAGCGCAGGGGTACGGTGTTCGCCTGTCACGCGGGTGGCCTGGGTTCCATTCCCGGCCGATGCATCCTTTTTTTTTAAATTTATATTAATGAAATTTACCTGAATACGTTTGCGGATAAAATAGTATATGTTATTCGGAGTAAAAGTGACTTTATGTGGCTTAGCTGATTTATTTGCCTCACTATCGTTCGGCTAAATAAACTTCAGCTTCGCCACATAAAGTATCGCTTTTACTCCTAATAACATAATCTACTATTATCTAGTATGATTTATAAACTTTGAGTTTGGAACAATTATAACGAATAAATATAAATAATTATGATCACAGGCTTTGACCTTATAGGAGCTTTTACACTCTATTCCATTATAATAATTATACTTAACAATATGAATCACATCAATAATTTTGATGTTCAAGAGACTGATCTATTTGGCAACTTGTCAATGATTTCGTCGAAATTCAAGCTTTGAAGTAGATCACACACCGCATTCAAAATTAGAAAACATTCTAACCTTTCTTGTCGATAAAGAAGCTCTTAGCCTATTTTTTATTATTTTCACTTTAGAAAATACGCGTTCACAGGCTACTTGGGTGAGTGATAATGTCAGTAAGTATTTGTAGGCTAAGTACAAATTGCTATATGTAATGTCGTGCAAATTATATTTGTGTAAAATTTTAAAGCAGCAATTCATACAACCCGCACAATCACTTTTTGTCCCCTCACCAATGCAAATATTTAATTGAAAACTTGGATTCTTCTTCAGTGTAATTTTCGTTGTCATCACTATTGTGTCGTAATCAGGGGTCGTGTTTAGTTATGTCACAGTCACCATAGGCTGGATTGTTCTTTTTGTAAAATGAATTTTTTTAGAGAAGAGTAAATTTCTGTTTTATGATGTCTTGTGGGATGTTTCTTAGTTTTGAAATTGCGACAAAAACGAAATCAGGAATAGTTTCTCCGTTTAGTTGAGCAGTATGTTGAAAGTACCTACTCGGATCAAAGAAACTGAAAGTTCTGTAAACCTCCTCATTTTTAGTGAATCGGTTTTACATGCTATTATCATCAAAAGGGGTTACCGTTGGCTAATCTCTCAAAATCAAACCTAACATAGCTACTTGGATACAATTGCCTGCCGACCAGCTCAGTACGAAGACGGCGTGACAGTTCTATGAACGAAATATGCAAAACGGGCGCCAACGGTATTTTTAACAAAATAAGCAAGTGTATCCAGGCAGTAGAACGAGAATCCGTAAACTCAGTAGCACAAACAATCTGAAAGAAAGCACAACTCAAACATCGGTAGCAGTAACAAATAATAAATAAACACAATAAAATATCACAGTATAATTGGCATTTAAAATATCACAATACAATCGACAAAGCATAACTCTTAATAGGAATGCTCACAATTTACCAATAACTGCATAACAACAAAAATAATGTTGAGCGGACGTTATGGAAAATCAAAACTTAAATTGCCGCAAGCCGAGAAGCGGCAGCGCACACTCGCGAACGGACATGTCATAAAATAATATCTAAATACAGTCTAAAGTACAACCTGTTAGCGGCTTCCGTCGAGCACTTTCAGCATGCTTATCAAGAGTCCAGGCGTGCTGAAGATCTCCCTGAGAGCACGCAGCAAGCCAAGGTCGCACATCGAAGATAGCGGCGGCGACAGCTGCCTCCTTGAAATTCAGAAAAACTGCACACTCGAACTGAATTGCCCAAAACTGCTTATGTAGACTGATTTAACCAAGACTGAATTGCCCAGACAGATTACTCGAATTTTCGCCCACGGCTGCTTGTTCGAATTCCGCCCAAGACGGCTTGTTCGAATTCCGCCCAAGACGGCTTGTTCGAATTGTGCCCAAGACGGCTTGCTAAGGAAAACGAAATCCAGAATAAATGCATGCAACCCTTTGGTAAACGACCAACAAAATAAAACGGAACTTACCCCGGGTGAACTGGGCAAACGAGCATCGAAGGCTAGATGCGGCATGGCGTAGAATAAAATCTCACATGCTTCGCTTTGCAGCGAGGCCCCAAAGCTCCCATAACTAACAAAATGTAGCGGCAAGACAAAGCGGATCACCAAAGCCAGCATAAAACATCTTCGCCGCGTTCCGTCAAACCAGAAGGGACGCGCTCAGCCAAAAGAATGCGGCCTCGAGAGCGCTCCGACCTCACGCTGTCGAGCAAGGCCAAAATCATGCCTGAACGATACGATAACAAGCCCCACAGAAATCGCAAATTAACGAAGGCGTAAATCTAGCAATGCAGAACTACAGGGAGTAACAAAATAACCGTAACAATGCTTTGCATTAATTGATTAACAATCACTTTATAAGTTTCCACTTCAAATTGTTCAATAGTAATATAACAAGGGCGAGACATACTTACCGATAATTTTGCACACGCCAAAGGTCGAGTGCTGGTTGCAATGAAAACTGTCTCGAGGGAAGTTTTCTAAGGGCAATCAGCACGATGACTCTTGGCACGGGCAAAATTATCTGTAAGTGTGCCGCCCGCGTTTATATTTTGAAGAGTATTTAACTCACCCCCTTCATGTTAACTATTAACCAATCATAATTTAGTATTTTTGTTATTTGCACCAATGAGCGTAAACTATACTGACAATTTTCACTAGTGAAAATAATCGACAATTTTCACTAGTAGTATAGTGAATATTTTAAACAAATGTGATTTTTATTAGAAAAAGTCAATATTGGTGTTCTATTACTATAGAAATTGCGTAGTTTGTTGCTAGATTTACTGAAAACGAATTTGAAAAAGTAGTTTGGTACGTTGAATAGTCTCTCGAATACCATTCTTAGTCAAATCAAGTAGAATATTTTTGCGGTGGTATCACTACTCATGTCCTTTGCGCTTAAGATTAGTACTCGTGCTAGCGCACTCGTCCTAATCGAACCTAAGCCCAATTGACATTCGTGATACCACAGCAAAAATATTCGACATAACTTTGACTACTCATGGTATTATAAGTGTTTATTACACAAAAGCCGTATACGATTTATGATTTAAAATTGATCTAATAATGTCAAAAACCTCAAATTGCTTGTTTCTCACACTTCTATTTCTAATTATAACACCATCTACGAGGTCGATAATCAGCACTAAGGAGCTTATCGCTTGATAATCATCCCTAGGGCGTTTATCAGGTAATTAGTTCGGGATTGGTCGATTTTCAAAAAATGCATGGTTCTTATTGGATGATATCAGTCATGTGACAGTTGTGTGTAGTAATCAGAAGTAATACTATAAGTACTTCGATATTATCGGGTTATATGTCGATAACTTGTTGCACAATAATAAAAGAGTGTGAGTTTGACAGGTTAAATAATCCGACTGCGTTAGCTAACAATCATCTATAGTGCAGCCAATATTAAAATTAAGCAATACCAAAAACAATATAAATAAGACAAAGTAACAATCGGCTGAATAATTCACTGAAAACTTACAGAAAGTGAATACTTTGTTTACCTGGATAAATACAAGTTAGCCAAGGCGGCTAGAATACAATTATAAACCAGCGATATGTTTAAATTTGTGAAAATAGAGTAAACGCAATGTAAGTTTAAATTAGTATCAAGTGATGTGTAAATTTTAATCAAAGTCGTAGCTTGTTTAACAATAAATAAATATTTAACTGAATGGACAATGTTACTGAAATCGTTAAACGTATAAAAATGTATAGATCAAAATGTTAATTTAACGAGGCAAGGACGGGGAAAGTATGCGCAGTGCTAGCTGAATACCGGTAGCTAGCTCATACGCTGACATTAACCTCTCAAAATTTGGAATTCGCGGGGAACACCAAGTTATAACGCCTTATAAAAACCTGTTCTTACCACCATTAATTCACGAAGCAATGAGATTGAGCGAGAATAGAGGACAAAGAAGAGCGCTACACACGAGACCGGAAGGAAAACGAAGTAAAGGAAGACCGCGAGAAGCATGGGAGGAATGGAGAAAAATGTAGGGCAAAGAGATAGAGCTAAGAGAAGCGAAAAGGATGGCTGCCGACCTTAACCAGTTCCGAGAATAGATAGAGAATCCGACGTTCTGAAAGGGCGAAAGCGAAAAGGGTACTATTTGTATCTGCAACCCAACGTACACATTTCGTGACAATTCAAATATCCAACATTCATCAGAATTTCTGTGTCGTTATGCCATAATTAAGTGTCGTGCTCCACTCTGTATATTTATATAATATAGTTTTTGAAATAAATTGCCCATTAAATATTCCAGAAAGTAGCTCCCTTGCATACACGCCCTCTTAAAAATAGTAGGTTTAGCAGTGGGGATGTGTTGTTATTTATAAATAAATATTTCTGTCGTTAAGCAAGTTTTTTTGTAGCAATTTCTGTTAACGTACAAATGCTTTCGAAATAAAATTCGAACACTTAATTCCGGTGCACCTCATTTTATTTTATCAATTTCTGATTAGATAACGCTAGTTATAACTTAACGCTGATACTGGTGTAATTTTATATTGCATTGTCGAGTGCATAGTGGTGTAAAGCACAAGAAATATTTTGCAATCCTCATTCGACGCGCAGGTGAGTAATTACCGGAAATAAGTAACTCGGCAGTTAGAAATACCTATTTTAATCTAATAAAGTCAAGAAAAATCGGTTATAAAATTGCAGCTGCTTCTTTTATATGGTAAAATTTATGTAAATTTTCGATACTCGTTCCATACAAAACTGTGACCTCACTGAACAATTCTAATTTATTCTTTTTTTTTTAATCAAAATTAGTAAGTGCGGTCTTACTGAGGCGTTTAGGGAACCATTTATATATATTATCGATGATAGATGATTTACCGGCTGTTAAATCAGTTATTTAGCAATGTAGCCGTCTGTATATTCATGTGCTACGTGAATATTAGCAAACGCGGTGCATTATTAACAAACTTTACACCAATCTTCTTCCTTTTAGGTAGGTAAATACATTTTGAAAAAAAGTTAAGTAGGTACTAGAACTCGAGTTTAAAGTAGGTGTACCACAATATTCTTTTAGTGTACGTGTTTATCTTAGTACCGATCAGCGAAAAACAGTTGATAATGATCTAAATTATTCCAACTGATCGAACGTTATCCTTATTTTTTCATGATTAGATAACTGCTCACTTCATTTTATACTTAAAATGTCAGTTTATAACGATTGCATGTCCAATTTCAGTTTAAAACTTCTCAGTTAGCTTGGTCTCATGCTATTAATCAGCTTGTCACATGTCATTCGCGGTGGTTTCATTGTCTTCGTCGCTCCCGGGACCATTTTACCACATTCTGGGTGTGGCAGATTTGTATAACATTGTCGTTTCTAACCTGCAATGTTTCCAAGTATATTCATTTCAGTTGTTCGCAGTGATTTTTTGATAATAACCGTATCTGCTTTTTTCTACAGCACACGTTATCATTGGCCGAACACGTCTTATACACAGTGCCCATTTTTTTACCTTAAGCATGGGGATTTCGGTTATCTTCAGAATTTAAGAGATACATATGATATTTAAGGTATCAAGATTTTATAATAAAAAAACCAATAGCACTCGAATTAATTTGAAAAAAACCGAAAACTATCGATTTCGGTTTTGGCTCACATTTTGCAAATCACTTACTTTGAGTACAAAAATTTATTAAATGTGTTAACAATTAAGGTTTTACTTGATCGACGCTAGGCGTCACGACGCCCAACTTTTGTTTTCTCATGAGCGCCATATTGGATTTTAACATTTTTGGTTGCAACTTTTCTTCTCATTACGATGCAGTATCACGTGGTTTAATTTTACATTTTGGCCAAATTTCAAATTGTTCGTTTTTGGGAAGAGTGCTGTGACAATAAAATCAACACAGTTGTTGGCATCTCGCTTTAATTTTGAGTCTCGTCATTTACCCTTGTGCTAATTTTACTGAATAAATGCGGTTTTCAAGTGAAGAATAGCGCGATATGTTAGAAATTTATTAGGCTACACATAGAAATTGTTACAGTAGGTATAATCTGAATTTTACGACAAAATCGGACCGCACCTACTATAGGTTAGTGTACGTTGGGAGGCAACGATATAGAACGCCCCGATTGACAAAGCTAGCTCGCGGTGAGGGGAGGCCAAAGGCACTTGTGTACTGTGTAGTCATGTCCTGTTTCAGGATAGTCAACAATAATGAAATACTAGGGCGCCATCGTAATAAATTTAACCCATAGCAAGATAAATACACTCCGTTTACGGCCGAAGCGGATTGGGTTTAGTGCAAAAATTACCTACGTGTTTGTCATCTAAACGCTTAATCGCGTCAACTATTAAAGTGCAACTCCCCTTTAATAATTCCTTCACAATTGACCACTCAAAGGTCAAACACAACTTTTAAATTCAACGCTTCTGAAGCGCGCGGTTCCTTACTGCTTAGCTAGTTGACACCTTTACTCAAAGAAACCCAAAATATTACAAATTACTTTTATTAAAAGCCTACACGAAAATACGGAAATAAACTTGTTGAAAATGAAGATGAAATTTTACAAATGGTAAAATAATCATGATATTTGCTATAATAAAATAATAAGAAATAATTTTTTTAAATTCCTCATTAGGTTAAAGATAACACTTCCGTTTCCACGAGAAAATTGTAGTGGAGCTTAACCTGCCACACCAACTGGTGTGGAGGAGATTCAAAGAGCATATACGTATATCGGCCATTTAAAATCTACATTATCCAAGTTCTTCTCTCTTAACGTGATGTGGACCGATGCGTGCAAGTTCACCAATTCAGGAAAATGAATCGCCGCAATGACCATATCTGGTCTGTTGAAAATCCCCGTTGACATCAAGAACGGCGACCTCAAGTGCGCTTTGGCGTTAATATGTGGGTCGCGCATCGCTGGGTGGGCTTGATTCATTTTCAATCTGCGCGCATAGAGATTCAAAAAAGAAGGGCTGAAGGTATTCACTTTCATAGTAAAATTTAAAAAAGTGGAACTTTCAATACGATTTTTCGTTAAAAAGGACTACTTTCACGGTCACTATGCAAAAAACAAATTTACACAACGAACATGTGTATTCAGATGAAAAGCCACATGCCATCAGACAACGCCATTTTCAACAGGAGTTTTGACTTAATGTATGAGCAGGAATAATCGTCGAACATCTCATAGGTCCCGTTGTTTTACCTGCTAGGTTAAATGTTGAATGTTGAAATGTACAAATTTTCTTCAGGATACATTGCCGGGCTTATTAAAAGATTTGCCATTAATTTTTACAGGTACCTAACATGGGGTTTTTACATGTTGGAGCACCTCCTCATTTTATATTGAATATGCGAAACCACCTACACGCACAGTTTCCGTATAAATGGATAGGCAGAGGAGCTGATGCCTTTGTAAAATGGCCACCTCGATCACCGAATCTAACCGTTTGTGATTCGTTTTTGTAGGGAACATTAAAGAGCAAGGTATACTCTACTCCTGTAAATACAGAAAATGAACTTTGGGATAGAACTCAAAACGCCCCAGAAACAATTAGAAATGATCGACAAATGCAGACAAATTTTACGCGTATGGTCAATCTGTGCATTCAAGAAAATGGGCGCCACATTGATCAATTTTTATAAATTAATTTAAAACTAGTTATCACTATTAAACTTTGCATTACGTGCCATGCCATATTATTTTTTCGTGGATAAATCTTGAAAGTTTTTAGGTTAGGTTCTACAAAGTTATCACCAAATTTGTATTGTCAGATTTTTGTTCAATACACTTACAACTTACTGATAAAGACCAAAACCATCTTAAAACGTGACTTATAGTAACAGATCATGCCATGCCAAAAATTATAAAAATCGATCACAAGGAGTCTATAGTTATGTCCCAACCTTTTGGAGACACCCGTATATGTTCTAAAGAAATAAAAAACAACTTCGTTAGCTATGTACCAGTGGCAATTCGTCATAATTGTATTTGGAGGGTTATTTAAAAATATCAATAGCTTATCTACATTCCATCGATGTTTTAATTCAAATATAGCCATGATCTTTCATTTTAATAATCCATAAGGAAACGTCATATGCACAGAATATAAAGTAAAGCATGATAAAAAATTATTTTAATCTAGTATGGCTGTGGAATAGTTCCTAATTTATAAATGCAACTGTGTTTATACTTAAATGTCAAACTTGACATTTGATTTTTAAGTGAGTTATAGTTGCATTCATAAATTAGGAAATATTCCATAGCCATACTAGATGAAAATAATTTTTGATCATACTATATTTAAACACAACACAAAATATGCATAAGTGATAAAAAATGAAACACGATCATTTATTTAATAATGAAAAACAAAATAGAACATGCAATGCATCACATCGACATCTTGTAAATGTCCACAGAAAAATGTTTTGTAAAATTTTGCAGGTTGAAATTTTATACCAGTGTAGGCCACCCGTTTTTTTTTAAATTTTGACATTTTCAGCTAACTGTAGGTTTTTAAAATTAATGTTGAGAATATTACTTAGTAATACTATTCTCCGCTAGTTTTTGTATAAAACTGCGTGAAACAACCGAAATGGCCCAAGATAAATAAACACGCTCCAACTGCAACCGATATATTATGTTCAAATACGACCAACAAATTTACAATAACGGCGTTGCTGCAGTGGCATTCATTTTCAATGTTAAAGCTTGCACCCCATTTAGAGCCGGACTAGGGTCCGGGAGATGAGGCGCTAGCCCGATGAGCCGTTGGTCATTGCGGCCGGTGGTCACTGCGGGCGGTGGTGTGCTGGTTAATGACGAGCATGTATGAACATGTACTATGCTCCAGGGTTGAATGCTGCGACTGAAAGATTGCTCACAAAATGTCCGACCGGCTGTGAACATTGGAGGTATGAAACAATTATTACCGCAGTGGTGATCAGAAGAATTTCTATGCTTAACCTCTCTCAAAGTATCTGCAAACATCAGGTATGCATTTCTTGCAAGTATACTGATGGCCGAGGACACAATCTAAGAAAAAAAATTCAAGAATTTCATAAAACTGCTAAAGATGCTGAAGGGTTTATAAATAAAGTAAATGAGGAATTTCAATAAAAATCAAATCCCGTTAGATGTCGTTAAAAACGAGATTTGTGTAGAGACCCTGTATATAGTAACTATATACAGGGACTCTAGATGTGTGTGCAGGGAATGTAAAACAAAAAGAGGTTTAACGACTAAAGTTGGGAAGACGAAGCAATAGCGGCGGCTGTAGAGCATTTTGATGGTCCGGTGAATCGAATGTAAAATGCACCTTACATCCCCTCGCAGACGAAGACAGAATTAAATATCGCGCATATGAACTGCTGGACTGGCATACCAAGGTATCTTTGCTTTCGTCCTAAATTACACAACCGAATCAATCAGTAACACATAGGTGTTTATTGACAAGTTGCAGGATATAGAAAATCCATTCTACGTTCTTCTTTACTTCCTAATCAATCACTATTTAAATTCGCACTTTACAATTAGAACTTCTAAATGTCTGTCGTTTTGAAATTTTTAAAGCAAGCAGGGTCTACCTAATTGCTTTATTTCAAGTTTTTTTGCTAGCAAATACGAAGAAAGCTTATTTCAAGACTTATAATTTGATTCATGATGCTTACAGCTCTATACGCGTAACGCACTGCAATAACTAGGAAAACTCCCATAACCCAATTTTCTTTTGGCGCTATGTGCTAAGGCCAGGGGAGTCTCTATCTTACCTGCCGCCCGGGTGGAAAGTCTCAAGTGCCGCCCCCTATGGATTGTGGATTAGGTGATTAGGCAAGGTATGTGATGTGAGTTGAGTGAAGCAAAATAGAAAACAATTCCTAATATAAACCAAACACTTTTATTTATTACTAATTGATTGATTGATTGATTATAGTAGAGATTTAGATGGGTTAGTAGTGAGCCCAGTTTCGCACTTCGACTCTGTGGTCTTTTGTGCGAGGTGCTCGTGTGTGAGAGCTGCTCTATGTGAAGTTCCCCCGAAGAGTTGCTGTCTTTTGCAGAGTAACGCTGGACAGTCGAAGATTATGTGTGAGGCTGTCTCCTCCTCTTCCTGACATAACCTACAGAGTATATCTCCTCTATATATACCTATTTTGTGTAGGTGTTTTCTCAGGTGAGTGTCCTGTGACTAGTCCTACCAGCCGTCTAATCTGAGTTCGTCCTAGATGGAGGACATCAGTTGTTAGTCTGCGAGAAGGCGTTCTAATTATTTCCTTCCCCAGTGTTTGTCCCTGTGTGGCATCCCAGCGAGAAGCGTGTTGTCTAGCGGTCCATTTTTCTATCGCTGTTCGGATGCTTTGTTTGGGTATACCAAATACAGGTTCTGGGCCTATGAATGGGGTAGATGCACCAGCTTTTGCGAGGGCGTCTGCCGCTTCGTTTCCCTCTATCCCTGTGTGCCCTGGCACCCAATGAGCTGAACGGTGTTCTTTTCAGATAGAAGTGTCAGGTGATTTAAGCATTCTCTTGTTAGCACAGAGCTTACACGAGGTGATTCAAGGGCTTTCAATGCCGCTTGACTGTCAGAAAGTATGCTTATGCGTTGTTGGGAATACCCGCGTTTTGCATTTTCCTGGACGCATTGCATTATAGCAAAGATTTCAGCTTGAAAGACTGTGGCTTTGCTCCCAAGAGATACACTAATGTCCTCTTTTGGTCTTACGCCATGTATTCCAGCACCCGTACCATCTGCTGTTCGGGATCCATCTGTGTACCAAACTAGCCAGTTTGGCAGATGGGTTGAGGTTTCTTGGGACCAGTCATTGTGATCATACCTCACAGTGAAAGGTTTGTCAAAAGAAGACTCTAGAAGGCTGTAGTCTGAGCCCATTTTTAAGATGGTGTTACCTTCGCCCACTTCCTGTATCCGATTGTGTTTGCACCGTTCCTGGTTGGTGTTCCAGTTTTCGGTGGTTTTCATTATGTATGCTCCAATCTGGGCTTCCCCTTTTAGATATATGTCTAGAGGTGTTAGTCCCAAGAGAGCTTCCATAGATGCTGTTGGAGTGCTGTTCATAACTCCACAGATGCACAAACAAGCCAGTCTCTGTATCCTGGATAGTTTTTTTATTACTGTTTTTTGTTCTCCCTTTGGCCACCATACCAAGGTGCCATAGGATATCACGGTCTGACTACTGTTATGTAGTACCAATGAACCATCATTGGGTTCAGTCCCCATGTTTTACCAAACACGCGTCTGCCCATCATAAAGGCCGTTTTTGCTTTGTTTGCTGGTTTATCTAGGTGTGCATTCCAGTTCAGTTTTGCATCTAGGGTAATACCCAGATATTTAACTTCCTGACTAACCTGAATTCTTTCACCAAAGATCGTGATGTTGTTGAAGGCCTCTGCATTTATTTTCTTAGTGAAGGGTATTATAGATGTTTTTCTAGGGTTTACCTTGAGGTTTTACCTATTGCACCATCCCTGAGTAATGTTCAATGCCCTTTGCATGAGGGCCGCAATGATGGTTGGATACTTGCCCCTTATGAGAATGACTATGTATCTGCATAGCCTTGGGTGTAGAACCCTTCATCATAGAGTGTCTGCAGGAGATCGTACCAAAAAGCAAAGTATTGTTGTTGCAAACGTTGCTAGGTACGAAAGAAATAAATATCCAGCATTTTAGAACTTGTCAACTTGCACATCGCTGACACAATAATTCTTTACGTAATAGTTTATTGATTTTTGGATTTCTTGGTGAAATTAATTGTGAAATAATTCGAAATATGGAATACACGTTTATTGCGTGTGCAGATATGCTTCTGATGCATGGTCTTGCATCTTGCAATGCTTTGGAAGCCAGGAGGTTATATTACGACAGATATCATAATCGTCCTCTTCCAGATCAGAAAACATTTCAACGAGTTGACCAACGTCTAAGGGAGAATAGTGGGCGATTCCATTTAATAAAGTAATATTATTGACTTTCTTCATAATTTTTGGAAATTTTGGGAAAAGAAGTACTGATGCTGGTCGGGGAAGAACAGTACGTACGCCGCAATTAGAGGAAAATATTTTAAATGCTGTAGATGACATTCCTTCAACGAGCACTCGAAAATTATCAGCGCAGTTTAATACGTCGAAAACAATAGTACATGAAGTTCTCTAAGAACAGCTGTTGTATCGATATCATTTGCAAAAAGTGCATGAACTGATTCCTGAAGATTTTCCCCGTAGAATGCAGTTTGCAACTTTATTTGGAGTTCCTCCAGAACGCTTTTTACGATTTAGTAGAGCACTTACCACTTGAAACCCCCGAAACATGTACTTTATGCACGATGGGACACCACCTCATTTCAGCGTTGCTGGGGAGCACCTGAATAACGTCTATCCAAACCGTTGGATAGGTAGAGGAGAACCTATTGCCTGGCCTCCTCGATCTCCCAACCTAACGCCGTTGGATTTTTACCTGTGGGAACACCTCAAAACTTTGGTGTATTCCACTCCGGTCGATAGTAGGGAGGAACTTCTACGGAGAGTCACGTTTCATTGTGACTAAATAAGGAACAATGCTTGGTTATTGTGGCGGGTACAGCAGTCCTCAATTCGTCGTGCCCGCAAGTGTATCTGACTTCACGGAGCCCGTGTTGAACCCTCTTACGAAGTTTTTAACTAAGCAGTTAAAGTTTAACTTTTTATTGAAACTATGTTGGTGAAGGGGGAACATTCCTCTTTTTCATATTCAACCCGACAGAAGTTAGGGTAAATAAAACGACGTTTTTTCGAAAACGGTTAAGATTAGCGACATGAATGAACAGTACTTAATTTTTAGTCAATAGTTAAAGGTATGTAAAAAACGTTGTCCAAAGTTCTTATCGTACAGGGCGTAAAAAAATGGGGTCATGAGTGTCCCAGCTAGTCCGTCCCTGCAGCTGTGAGTAATTCACAACACTTTCTTGAATAGTAATTTGAAGGGTCTTACCTGGTATACAACATATTTTAAAAAATATACCTGGTGGTTCAATAATTATGTGTAAAAACTTGATTCCATTGGAGCTCTTTGGGTGTCCATATCTCCGAAGAGGAGGCCTATACGAAGAAAGTTTATATGAACTTGTAGTAATCTTTTCACGTGTTTTTCTCATATCTGGGAGATTTCTCACATTTTCCCCATTCGAACAACAATTGCTTCCTCTTCTTTAAGGCATTTAAAGCAAAGCAAACATATTTCTTCAACCATAATTTATCGTGCTAACATGAAAAAAAATAATCAAAAATCTGCTAAACAGAAAAATAATCTATAACGCAAAAGGTTTAGAGGAAAACAACAATTGTTTATTTGATTATGGCGTACATTTTATGTTTGAAACTTGTTCTTTCAAAATGAGTTGCCATTTTTTGATATGGCGACCGTAGTTCAGCTTTGATTGTAGGGGACTTGTAGTATATTCAATAACAAGGTAAAAGTAGCATCTCCATATTTTTTGATCGTACTAACTTTTTTAATGTTCGTGTAATCTTTGTCTTAGTTTTTCTGGACTATATGGCAATACTCCCAAAAAGCTGCGTGCAGCTATTGGCTATTGTCAAAACACGTCACAATCTGTCACATGGGGATGTGCATATTTTTCATAACGATGCGACCGTGCATAAAACCGACGTTTGATTGAGTTAGAACATCCACCTTATAGTCCGGATCTGGCGATGTCAGACCTCTATCTGTTCAGAAAAACCTCAGAGGACGTCGTTTTACAAGCATTTGAAGGAGGCTGTCGACGACTATTGAGACTAAAAACTAATCATGTTTTTATACTGTGATAAACTGTGCTGGTCAAGTGGCGTAATTGTGTTTATTCGCGGGGCGACTATATTGAAAAATGAAATTATAACAAATATCACGACTTTTGTTACATAGTCAGGTAGTAAATATTTTTAATTTCCCTCGTATATTATCATGGTTTAATTAAAAATAAACAGTAAGATCTCATACAAGTTACTGAAATTTATTGAAAAGCTAGTATTGACCAAGATTTTGTCTAGCAGTCTATACTGATAATAGCATTTGCAATAGAGAACTAAATCTAATTGGATATTAAACTGAAGCATACTAAATACAGTATGCATGATGTTTTATCATATTATTGTAACAACACAGGACACAGCACTTACAGTTTTCAATTTGGTTATGTGATAACAAGTCCTTTCCACTTGGATATTCATTTTGGATAGATTTGAAAATTCTTAAATTTAAAATGACTGCCAGAGATAGGGAAATCCCATTGCTATTTACGTTAACTAAAGCGTCATTTTTGTTGCAGATATTAGTATTAAACATATTTAAAATGCAAAACTTGATGCAACACATATTTTCACAAACTGTGCATACCATTCTTTGAATGTTATTGTTTGTAGTGTAGCCGCAAGACATTCATCGTTTTAAATCAAGTAATACAAACGTCGTTAATGGTGTACCAGATTGACCGGGTTTCGGAAAGAGATATTTTGGTGACCCTGACTCGTCGTGTCTCAGATCATATTCCTGCGTGTGGAATAAAGTGTCTTGAACTGTATAACGTTACAATTTACAATACTTCTGTATTTATGCTATGTTTGGAATTAAAACGTAAGAAATGTTTTCGTTTTATCAACACCATGAAGCGAAATTCCAAAAACATCGTCAATTGTTATGATACTACGATACTATGTATGTAGATAAGTAAAATTTGTAAAATAAAATGGGATGTTATTAAAATCCATATCAACCCATTATAATAGTCGATGATGTTTAAAAGGTTTTCTGAATAAATCTGAGTTAAAGCAAATTAGTAATTGAATGATAGCTATTGAAAGGTTACAGGTGGTTTGAAAATAAAGAGAATATTTAAAATACGGTTGAAGAAGCAATGACAAATGCAAAATTCAGAATTAAATTAGGTGGATATCAAATAAAAATATAGACTAGAAGGCATAAAGAATGAAAATGTAGTAGTTAGGAAGTTTGTGTCCCGTTATTAGAAACAACAATTGAAAAATATGTAAGAAAATCGTTTTGGTCTAATTAAAAATATTGAATTTAACCCTCTCTTACTGTGAAAATATCTTGGCTTATTTAAGAAGGGTAATATCTAAATCTACGTGGTATATAAAAAGTGAAATATTAAGAAGTAAGTAAGAGAAGTCGAGATTTAACTACAGAAGATAATTGGCATGTGGTAAAACTTAAGGGATACAAGAATTGTTATTTACAAGTGAATAATTGAAGAGTTATATTGGAACAGCTTTATTGAGAAGAATACATTTGACAAGTAGGTAACATAAATAGAAGGGGTTACATCAATCTATTTGTTGTTGAGTGAAGAGTCCAGAAGAGCGTCGGTGAAGCGAGAGGGTACATTCCAGAAGGTAGTGGCATAAACAGGAGGATATCTGGGATTGTTCTGTTGGCTGATTGCTGTCAATGATTTTGGGTTTCGTAGTGTTGGACGAAGCTTGCGACTGGTGATCTGTTCGTGAGAGCTGTATTGCAGGGAGCTGCTTAGAGGGGTCGATTGTGGCTAAATGATAGGTTGCAGTCTTAAACATTGTGGAAGTAAAATATACAAAGTGGGTGATTTCTTAGAGTATACCAACTAGAAAGCAAATAAACACATTTTAAAAGATGAAATTAATTAAGAAACAATAACTTACTGTGTTATTTAATGTTATAATGTACCATTCTAAGGATTGGGCATTTGCCATTGAGATTTGAAAATTGTTGTTGACATTTGGTTGACATTAGAAGTGACGTTCGATTTGAATGAATAGTTTAAAATGTTTGAAAATCACTTTTTCAGAACAATGTAACTAGATAACCAAACCCAACCCTGTACGAGTTTTAGGCGCTATCATATCAATATTTGAAAGTTTGTATCTTAAAAGGCACAATTTAGATAGGGTAGCCAGTGCACAATATAGTTATCCACTTCACTAAATTATTACTTTTTGGATAGGTGTAGATGTGTCTTGTTTAAAGCTATTAATAAAGATGCTGCTAGCAATGAGGTATAAAGAAGAACCACTCTATATTATATTCATGGTATGACAAATAGCTAAGGGGTACTTATAAAAATATTCTGTTTCAGAAGTTGCTGTGAATGACAAAATATGGAAGAAAATCTGGTTCGCATACCCGATCAACTGATAGAACAACTGCGATGTTCTCAATGTAAGGAGTATTTATCCTGTGGGCCAGTGAGAGTCCTTCCTGACGGAGCATGGATTTGTGGCCGGTGCTCACCACCAAATTCTGACATTGTGGTTTACAGAGAGTTGATACTAGAAGAAACGATTTTAAAAAATGCCGCATTTCCATGCCGTTTCAAAATGAACGGATGCAGAAACAGTGTAGCTTTCGGTCAAGCTATGGAACACGAGTCGAAGTGTATTTATCAATCCTATCACTGTCCTTTACCTGTACCTAATGATGAAACATGCTCTTGGAGTGGTTTACAGTCAGAACTGCTCGATCATTTGACCAAAAACCACTCTTCTTGTTTATTAAAAGCTGCACATTTTATTATTCAGGTCGATCAAAATTGTGAGGGAATCTTTGCAGTCTTAAAAGATGATTTGGTTCTCCTTCTTACATATTCGTATTTAACTAGCACGCGCAGTTTGAATTATGACGTCGGATATTTTAATATAGATCGGGCAGTTTCCGCATCGTATAAAATTAATATAAAAAATAACGAAGTTCCAGACTGCTATGTTTCCTTGAAAGAAAATTCATGTCCTATCTTTGGTAACTGTTTTAACAAACTAAATAATACGTTAAACTTAAATAAGTATATGGAGGCCTTGGACAATCCTAACAGCATTGAAATAAATATTATTTTAAAAGACTTAAACAAGTTTGCATTAGACACTGTTAAAGGTAACTTAACAGTAGATTATGAAAAACTTGAATCGCTTCAGTGCATGATGTGCCATATAGAATATCTTGTTTTGCCAATATTTGTTATGGAGGGTAATACAACTGTTTGCTTCAAATGTGTACTTAAAAATTGCAAAAGTGAAGAACCTGATATGAAACTCCAGCAACGTATAGCAGAAACAAACTTTCCCTGCCGCTGGCGAAGCTGTCATTTTATAGGGCTCGGTAACGTCATTCGTACACATGAAATACATTGCCGATTCCGAGATTATCAGTGCCCAATATGTTTAAATTGGATTACAGCAACATCTGCAGCTAAACATTTAAAAAGCCATGATGCACAGTGTGTATCTGAAGGTGCGATTACTATAAGTCCAATCACTAGCTATCCCATGTATTCTTGTATAATTGAGAATAATAAAGTCATTATTGTTAAACATGCTTGGGACAATGTTAGCGGCTGTCCTAGTGGAGAATTGTTATTAGGTACTTTTGAAGATGAAAAAGTTGTCGTACAGTTTGAATTCAAACTGTGTAAACTTAAGAAGTTAGAAGAATTCCTTCTCTCTAGAGCCGCACCTAAAATTTATTATAAGGAAATGCAGTCTTGTAAAATTAAGCATAATATGGTGTCTATAATATTACGAAGCTATAAATAAAATAATTCTGGTAGTATTAACTAATTCTGCTACTTGCTACAATGTAATTCACTTTATATAAAACAAAACTTAAAAGTTACTGTTCTTTTTTTATATTCAATCATTCAGTGAAATGTTTTTTACCCCTTTGAAAGATAAATATTCAGACATTAATTTTATGTAAATCCATGACTACAATTATGTAGGTATTTCGGAAGGTCAAAATATTTAATTGGGACATTTGAATGTGTTACCTACTGATATAAATACTTACATAAAAGCAGTACAACAATAATGTTTATTTGTCATTTATATCGGTAGGAATAGCATATTTGTTTTTATCTTATTTGTTCTGATCTATTTTACTGCTTTAAATATTTATTTGGGTATCTACTGAACGCCTATTTGTACTTCTTAATATTGCTAGTTTAAATGTTACCTTTGCATTGGATAATTAACATAGTTATGCAGAAAGAATAATAAACATTGAAAAATATTTTGTGTTGTATTATTTAAGGTTAAAAGTTTTTTTTTTCACTACCTTCTATGTAAATGATCCTTACACTGCCAAGTTTGAGGGATGTAGGCTACAAAAAAATTGTTACAGTTTCCATGACAATGTACTTACTTCCCTAGAGAAGTCAATTACTTACATCCCGCATGTATCGAGAGATCCAAAAAAAACTGTTCCTCAGCGGGCTGTGGAAATTCAACGTATGAATAATATGTTGGTGACACTGTACGTCAATGTCAAATTCGAGGTTATCAGGTTAGGTTTTGCGTCAGTTATGACACAAAATGACGCAAATCCTAACCTGCTAACCTCGAATTTGACGTGGAAATTCAACGTATGAATAATATGTTGGTGACACTGTACGTCAATGTCAAATTCGAGGTTAGCAGGTTAGGATTTGCGTCATTTTGGTCATAACTGACGCAAAACCTAACCTGATAACCTCGAATTTGACATTGACGTACAGTGTCACCAACATATTATTCATACGTTGAATTTCCACAGCCCGCTGAGTAACAGTTTTTTTTGGATCTCTCGATATTACAACTGATAAGATGCCATGTCTGCCATTTGGTTAACACGAAAAAAACCATTGTCGTTCGTACTATTATCCAATTTTAATCAGAATACAAGCACAAAGATCACAAAACAGCATTTGAAATCGTATTCACGCATTTTTTCGTGAATACGAACACAGTGCGTTTATAACTGTCAAACAAAACGTCACAGCTCTATAAGGCTACTATAGTTTAGCAAATGTCATAATTTTACGCCAGGTTATTACCTACCATTTACTTTACAAAAGGAAATATTGGTAGTGAACAAAATTATGTACTTTACACAGGATGTAGGAAGATTTACACTACCTCGAACCTTGCTACCCTCGTTCGCTTCGCTCACTCAGGCATCAAACGGTCCTCGGTAGTGTAAATCTTACCTACATCTCTTGTAAAGTAATATACTATTGATATAGTCCACCAAAGCTTCTGAAGTTTTATATTATGTAATAATCAGCGTACACAAAATCAAACGCTGTCATAATCTCCAGCTGTACCGAATGAGTTATTTGGTTCAATACAGGTATATTTACATATTGGAATGTTTTTGCTCATGATAATGCTAAACTTAACTGCTGCACCATGTAGTCAAGCACAATAGATAAACAATTTAGTATTTACCAAAACTCTGTCTGTGCTACGGACAAAAACTTGTAATAGTAGATTTTGCAATGAGGGAGAGAAATGCATTATTTTGCTACAATTTCTGACACGAGGGCGAAGCCCGAGAATAAGAAATTGCACTGAAGCAAAATAGCATTCTCTCCGAGTTGCATATACTATTTTTTTTCACGTTGCAGGAAGATTTAAAACGAAAAACCTGTATTTTTTAAACGTCATTTATGACATTTTAGTTACAATTATTTTAAAATTAGAAGCCTACTAGCAGTCCAGTGAGACAAATGTCTCATTTAATAAAACAAAAAAGACCGTTTTGCAAATAGAACGCGTATTCACCACACGTACGTATATGACGTCATTGTTGGTAGCAAACTACCAGTCGCATTTGCCTTGATAAAATTTGCCTAGAATCTAACCTAAAAAGTTCGGATTAGGATAAAATTACGATAATAATTAGTGTCACGTGACTGAAATTCGGTTCCTGAGCTGACATGACCATTCCAAACATATAACTTTAATAACTTTTTTCTCTATCTCTTACGGTTTGGCTGCTGAAACAGCGTCCCGGACGGACGGACGGACGGACAGACAAGTCTATTAGATAAAGGATATGGTAAATTTTAAAGTTGGTGGCACTGTAAGTCATTATGACAAGAGCTCACAAGTATTTCAAATTCGAGGTTAGCAGGTGAGGTTTTGCGTCATTTGTGTCAAAACTGACGCAAAACCTAATTTGATAACTTCGAATTTGACATAATTGTTGTTTCAGTCATAATGAAAACTCCCTAGGGAAATTTTTGTCTTATTTACTTTCTAGGGAGTACCTAAATGTTTTGCTTCTGTCACAATTTTGATGCTATAGAAACCGACTTCTACTCTCGGTCGTGGAAAAAATACTATTATATAATATGATAAATATAGTATCATGTAATTGAATATAAGTGATATAACTCGTACATCCTTAATAAACATTTTCATTGTATCATTTGTATACAATAGTCTGGTGAATACTATCAAAAACAAAGGGTCAGATTTTAATTTTTTAAAGCTATATAAGGTACTTCCTAAATAGCATGAAAGAGTGTATCCTGGAGGTGAAGGAATTTTATGAAAAAAATTCAGATTAATATATTTATGACGTAAAGTGCTTTGTTTGCAAAATACAGAACGTTGAAGAAAATTTCATTTTTACACTATTTAAACCACTTTTAGCATAAAGATATTACTGATTAGATTTACTACATTTACGTTATTCTATAATTTTGTATTAGGTACTTTTGTAAAATTCATTAAAATGAAACTAGAAACAATAGTTATTTATGTACCAAGTTAGTAAAGACACTTTACTGACGTGGTGCATACAAAATTGTATCGCCAACCGTAAAAATTTATAATTTAAAAAAATGGAGATATAACTTCTCACATTTTATTATGACAAAGTAAACAGATAGAAAAATAACAGCGAATACAAAACAAACTACTTATTATTTGTTATATTAAACGTGAACGTACACCCTGAAGCATTATAAAAATTAATTCCTGAAGTCGAAGGAGTGTGAATTGAAAATGTTTGAGGATTATTATCTATGTTAATAAATTGTAAATCTTGTGTAGAATTATCGTTGGTAACAACTATGTTTTCAGTTTGATCTTCACCTAAAATCGTCTTTGCGATTTTCGTTTTATTGAGCACAGATTCCTTCACATAGGACTCTGCAATCGTGTCGCTTTTCCACCCTCCGTGGCGCTTTAAATTTTCCTTACTGCCGCCTGCGTTGGCAAAGAGAGTGGCGGACGTTCGACGAAACAATGTCCCGTATAAAGTGATGGTTCTGGCAAATGCAGATAGTTCGCATATCAAATTGGTTTTGAAAAGCTTGCATAAATTACCTTCATCATCAAGTAGATTTCATTCGGCACATTTAGTAAAAATTTAAGTATTTCTTCTTGTGGAAGAGTTTTGGACTTTTTTGGAATATGATTTCTTCCTTTTTGTTTTAAAAAAGCCGTAAGTTTTTTATATTTACTAATGGCAACGTCATTGTTTGCTGAAAGGGTTGCTTTCACCATGGAATAATACGACCACATCGAAGAAGGAGAATACTCTTTTGATAAATCGGAGAAATACACCAGTAAAACGTTTTCACTATATTTTTTAATTCCGTGTTTTTTTTCACCACTCCATGAATATGTCATATTGGCGATTGTATTTTTCGACTGATTTTTGTGGTAGAATTTTGAAAGTCGTCTCTAATGACTTCTTCTGAATTTCAGGCGGCGTGCACTGAATATCTTCTTCCATTACTTTTTATAAATAATTCGCGACAACACTTTTGCTGTGGGACTCGTGACCTCACGACAGCGACAAACGATTTTTGTTTAATGACATGCAGTCATGGCTATCTTGATAAATATTAGCGGCAGGTAAAGTGTTTGATTTGTACAGTAAGATAAAGTGTTTGTTTACTTCCGAAAATCACTATGGTAATGCATGGCTCTATTGACGGTTGGCGATAAAAAGGTTTATAAGTCCTTGTTTATTTAAACTTTTTTTTAGAAAATCACTCTTATCGGTGTTACTTAGAAAAGGACCTGTACACTAGTCAAAATACCCTCATAAAGACAATGATGAAACCGTAGCTTTTTGTCCAATACAAAATATATCTCATCGAAAGGTAGCACATGGGAAGCGTTCCTGTATTAGATGTAAAAATTGACAGTTTAACAGCTCTACTATTTCTTGGTCTGGATATCATCTTCCGGATCAGTATTACGCAGCACACAACCATCTTGTATACCAGTAAAATGAGAAGAACTAATTCTCTAGACGGTAAGCCATGAATCTAAACAGATACTGCAAGAATAAAAAATTATAAACCATGTACACAACATGTACCTGTACAATGCTCGTTCCTAAATTAGGAGTCCTTGGGAGACTCTGCACACCACCTGTGACCTGCCAGCCACTTTTTGCACGTGAAGACGGCTAGCTAGGTATTTCCCCTGAATACTTCGACAGTAGCTGATCTTAGAGCTGAAATTACAGGAAATAAGTGACCAAACATGTAGGTATATTTACTGAAAGGGGCTCAGAGGATCATCAGTGTAGGCGTGGAAGGATCAAAACTTGTCAGAAGAACCATGTTGCAGGCTCTCGAAGCTCTGTGTGATGTACGTGATTTTATAGCGACCTTCATGTTCTCTCTTTAATCAATAGGTACTGTTTCAACTAGTACAATATGCAGTTTAAAAATACTGAAACAGAAAAGATACACATCCATTAACAACATCACAACTAAATACGTTTTAATATTAAAACACGAAAAGAATGAAAAGCTGTTATCAACATCAATATCAAAGGGATTGAAACGGACCAAAAAGTAGACAAGAATTGTTTTGTATAAAACGACCAACATTGTATAGGTATTAATAGTTTCAACTATTGTAATTAAGATACAACTAAAATAAAAATGCTAATAATATTTTTTCCATGTCTTACTCATGAGCTGAGTAGACGTTTCGCTTCGTTGCTTCAACCTGCTCCTGGTACGATATATTTTCTTTTTATTTTAATTTTATTTCTTGTACGAGTGGTTTGAGTATTACACACATAAATGCGCAATCTTTGATGGATGATTTCTATTTATTACGAGAACATGTTTTATTAAAAAATTATGATTTAATATCTACAACTGCAACATTTGAAAGAGAACATATAACTAATGATATAGTTAGCATTCCAAAATACAACTTTTTGCGTAAACACTGCCCAACCTTTGTAGGTTGTTACAGTGTTGAAATCATTTAGATGCAATCAAGAATTGTTTTGTATAATTTTTCGCTTAATTACATACAGATGCAGTTTAGAGGTTTAGAGTGACCTGCAGTTTCTAGGTGTAGATGTGGTTGCATACTCATTTTTGGAATATTTTGAAAAACCTTCATATTTAGGAGATTATAGTAAAATTTTTAAAATAGTTTGGTTAGGAAGATTTCTGGCGGCCATTTTATGGGACTGATTTCATGAGATTTTATTCCTTCTGGAGCTGCATGTGATTTGGAAGTTTCACTCGATGTGGATCAAGTAATTCCAAAATTATTGGTGAAATCTGTTGATCAGCCATAGGAAATGTGTGATATTGCTGGAATAAAGCCAGTTATACTGGGATAATTATGTATTTCTGCAAAATACTCACTCGAGGCCATTCAACAGCTCTGGTATCCGATTAGTACTGTTATTTCGTTTTCCGTCTTTTTGGATTCAATTATGCCTGTGGCATTGATGTCGCTTGCCAAAGCACCTGGAGGACCAAACCCCCACGCCGTTCTGAACAACCCTCAACCCATGTGGTAGTCTTCGAATGAACGACTTCTCACCAGTGTGACAGCCACAAGGTTTTTCACCCGTATGAAAGTTAGAGAAAAGCCCGTCACTCTGGAGGTTATTTCATCTAGTGGACAGCATCTCCGTGTAGCTGCTCTACATGGCTGCTGTGTCGACGCCGCTGTGCCCTACTGTACCCAGGTATCTCCTAGCGATTTAGTCAACTGACATACCGTTCGTGCCGTTGTTATACGATTTTATACGTGGTGCCTTATCTTTTATGCGGGCAATATTCCTACCGTTAGTTATGTTATGGAATTCTGTGTAACTGCTCTGTTTATCTCGTGCAATTATTTAGGTGGAATAGGATATTTACAATAAATTTATAAGTACATTTAATCTTTCTTCGATTGTCAACCTGGATGTTAGCCATTTTGGTCGCGTTCAGTAACTCAACGTTTTGAAATTTAATTAAACCTTTTGCCAGGGTTTTCGGGAGCTTGAATATTGCAATTTAACAACTTGTGAGCGCTGATATACACAATTTTAAGTGTAAAACCCCTAGGAGAAATGGTACCAATTCGAATAGATCGCGATTAGGTAAACCATTACTATCTGATTGGGGTACCACTTAGCCCACAGCCAAACCTTTTTCGTATAGAGTTGTGGACGGGTTCCGCGTACCCCCAGTGGTACTTGTACCACAATTTGGAGACCGCTGTCTAAAGGATCCAAAGTTTGAGCAATTTTGGGTCGGATTTGATTTTATTAAACAAAAAATTTTATTAGGCACCATTTATTTACTGCTTAAAAGCAAATATTGAGCGTTATACGTTCTGGCGATTTTAACATAGATCTTATGCAGCGTGATAATATATAAAGTGAACAGCAAATCTACATGTTGAATTGTTTTCGATTTACTAAGTTAACTAAAGCACCTACTCGAATAACACCTAACTCTCAAACATTTCTAGATCACATTTTAGTTAACAATTCATAGTTAATTGTTGCTTCGGGTACTAAACACGTAAGTTCGTATTGTGGCCATGACCTAGTACCTAGTATTCTGTAAAATGTTTTCTGAAATAACTAAACCGTTGCCTATCACACGTACCTTTACAAAATTATATTTTGACAATTTGTTAGGTTAATTAATTATTATTATCCTTATTAGTTAAGTCCTTGACATCTTGGGCTAGTACGACCCTGTACACCAATCCAATCATTCACAGGCGTAGTTTTTTTTATAGTGGAAAGTTACGTTAGTAGAGGGAAGTGGATGGTTCTGGAACCTCCCCCCACCACTTGGCCTTGAGTTCAAGGCCAAGGGCACATGCAAGGCGAGGCCACGTTCAAGGCGAGGTCACGTTCAATCCCAAGGTCACATGCAAGGCGGGGCCACGTGCGGAGCGAGGCCACGTTCAAGGTCAAACCCGCGTTCGAGGTTGAGGCTACTTTAAAAAAATTCAAGGTCAAGATCGCGTTTACGGCCAAGGGCATACAAAGAATGAAGTAGTGCTTAGAACAGACTGCGCTTAATACATTTATTAAAAAAATTTAAGCATGAAGTAAACGCCTAGGATACTTCATGTCTAAATTATGACTCGACTAGGATTCGAACCTAGGTCTCCCTGTATATCCGCAATCTGCAGCGGAGGGTATCTTTACCTCTAGACCATCGAGTCTGATAGAAGATTTGGTTACTCATCCAGAGCACCTTCGTAGAGTGAAAGATATACATAATTTAGTAAAAAGTTATATTTAATATGCACATACAAAGAGTAATTACAGTAGTGGCTAGACTAAATGATTATAATACCAACAGATTAAGAAATACGTTACAGGCATACACATTAGAGCGAATAAAATAGTGCTTAAAACAATAGTAGATATACAGCAGGAATTATCCGCGGGTGAGAGCAGCTTCTTCAAGACATCAGGTTTATTTTTTAGCAAAATCGTTTGCCAATTCGTATCTACCGCATATGAAGGGAAATAGTATTTTATCTTGAACGTTAAAACGTTATGTTCAGTAAAGTTGTTCACTTGTATTTTAAAAACGGAAATAGTTGTCAAGGAACTGGTATCCATTTTACGCCACGTCACGTTGTGCACTCCATCATTCTAGGCGAAAGAAGCTGAACTGCACCGCGGCGGTTGAAGGACGTAGAGAATCCCATCATGAACTGCAGCGAGAGCAACCAAAAATTGTATTGGTAGCATGTTCAACAAGTCGATGGCAACTAGTGAATGGTTTGGCGCCGCACTTTGCATCACTTATGACAACAGCAACCTTTTGTTTTGTCGGCCGCACCCGTTCCATTGTTGCCAGCCACATCTACTCCTGGGGAAAAATGCAACGCATCGAAAAGTTGCATAGTCAAGTCTTCGATGGTTTGTAATTGCTGGTAGACCTTGGCAATTTTGCAGTTGGGTGACCAACGGAGGTGTTCAGATAGGGGTTTGCCATTGCGCTCCCAACCAGAAATTTGAACTCCGCAGTAGAAACACTGTACACAATTAATCGTGTCGCTGATGCAAAAGAAACCGGCACCTGCTAGCGATTCTGGAGTTTGACCTCGACTCCAATCGCCGAATGTTCGTAGCCGTTTGGAGTAGCTCCCAAATTCTGGATATCGACGTTCTGAGCTCATGATGGCAACTAACTACGCACACGTTTGTGAAAGTTTTATATTCTACAATTCAAGGTCACAATCTCAAAACTTTAAAATAAAACCACAGAAATATTTCTAAATATATTTATTTATTTCCAAGTATAAGTTATATATGTAACTTCTCCATCCTCCAGTAGGCCTAGGTACCGGTCCACTGGCTTGAAGATGTTGGTCTGCCACCACACAGCTGACGATCCGTCGAAGACTGCAGGCCACGTCCGTAAGGTGGTCGTCTCCGCTAGGGTCTCTCCCTGTAGGTTCATGGCATACTCCATTGTGACCACTGCCTGGAGAGACCGTTGAGAGGATGCTGGAGGGCAACTAGCCAAAAACCGACAAAAATGACGGTAAAATTGTTCTGCATTCTTAAAGTTAGTTGCCATAGCTGCTTGATGATTATGGTAGGTGCTGGAGGATTATGATGACTGTTACAGAAAACAGGCAACTTAATATAGGAGCGTAGTCAAGGATGGGAACGTAGAAGGTCAAGGGTCTTACCTTGAGATTCACATATAAAGCGTAACGTTTTTCCACCACAGCTACCAGTCATCATGCCTGATATTGTTGTTGATGCGCTCTTTGAAGATGCTCCCACATTTTACAAGGAGTTTGAATACTTCATCACCTCCGAACCGAGACCTCCATCAGCTCGTCAACTCCAGGCTGCCGTAACAATAGACTATTCCATGAGTCTTGGAAGCGAGCGCCTATGGCAGGCGACCCTCCTGAGGACGCTACCCACCACATACGAGGGTGACCCATTCCTGTGGTGGCGGCGGCATCCAGCGCTTTCTCGCTCGGTTAGCAGATGGGGATGTAGTGTATATTACTTATTGTTGGTTTGATTAAATATATGTATATAAAGGTGTCTGCGTTTTTTATTACACTCCTAGCGACGTCTATGATTATTGATATTTTATAAGTAGAAGCCCACGCTTTCGGTATTCATATCCAGTTCGACGCTTGAGTAATGCCTATCGATAAATTTGGCAAACATATGCATGCGAATTCCACGTCACACCCGCAGGTGTTTGTGGTTGAAGAGCTAAGCGAGCCTTTATATTATGAACGAGATTTACAACTAGTATCCATTGCCGTCAATGATGATAGATGGTACATCCTAGCGCATGGTGACATCGAATATACTATTCCCTTCCGTGAAGCTGAAATAACAAACGTCTTACTTTATCCCGAAAATACCGAAATTTATATCAACAGGTTGGGGTCATATGAATTACACGAAATGATCGGGAAGACATTAAAAAAGGGTGATATGCTAAAATTTTGGGCAGTCAAGCCAAATATGTTATATGTGGAATTTCAACTCAAGGTTCCCATAATTGTTGAGTCCAAAAAGGTAGTGCAGTAAACATGACTTCAAGGTCAGCGTTTACGGTCACCTCCTACCACATGTAACCTTGGAAATGTGAAAATAAAAGCGCGTAGAAGAGTCTGCAAGGGTAGTAGCATCCGATAGTCGTGCAGAAATGGAAGCCTTGTTGAAAGCTATCGAGGTAGTTCAGAGTAATAAAGCAAGAAAGCCGCAACCACTGCTCTGTCCAGAACTTCTGAATAGCAGGACGTACACATTAAATAAATCAAGTTCTAAGTACGTGAGTGTAGGGTTTGATTGGAGTTCGCAATTTAACCCAAGTATTATAATACGGGGTGCCAAAAATGACTGGGTGCAGTTAAATGAATGGGAGTGGACAGCCCTGATTGCAAATCAAGGAGTGATTTCCAACTACTTCTATTCTCTCGACGGTGAGTGGCCAGCTCTGGAAATAGGGAAGAAGAGCATTGTATTTGAAGCGATCCAGACAAGGAAAATAATCAAATTGAAGGAAGTGGGCTTGTCAGAGGCGCGTTTAGCGAGCGAAACTGTAGAAGAATTGTGGCGCTTGCAGAAACTCGTGGAAGTGCGATTCGCACAATTAAAAGCGTTACACTTTGAGAGTTTCTATAAAGAGATAGTGAAGGGTGTAGCAAACCTTTGTGGAGACTGTTTAGTAAATGTATGGTCTGTAGTGGATCAGCTGGAGGAGAACTCTGAAAAGACTGCGTGTATGGTGGAAGTGCTAACGTTCGCGAGTTCTATGGTAAAGTGCGACATCGAAGTGGAAGCCCTGAGTCGTCAGTTGGCAGTGTAGTCATGTGGATGAATTATAGAGAGGCTGCTCGACCGGCTGCAAGAGACGTACCTAGTGCGGTTGATCGATTAGTGAGTTCATTAAAGGATTTAGCTTTTGAAGCGTCGCACGAAGTCATATGGTTAGGACGTTCCGGATTCAGTGACGAAGAGTTGTATAAAAAAGAAAAACAGTACAAAAACGGTGCTGCTGTCGGTCAACTATTCTTAGACAGAGCCATAAATGAAGGCCTCCTTGTAGATTTAATGGATAGTCTTGGCCTAAAATGGCATATGTGTGAAGTAAAAGCCTTTATAGAGAGGAAGGAAAATAAAGAAGAGCGTGCAGTTTGACGACTCGAAGAATAAGATTTATAATTTGCATACGTGGACGTATGCTTATCGAGAAGCTCGAAAAGGACGGTGGGAATGGGCAGGTGTGGATAGGTTGCGGTTCCATCGGAGGATACTTACTATGGATGAAGTACTGCTAGACGTCTTGTGCGCCGAACATAGGCAGACAATTTATGTAGAACGCTTTTCCACTAGTACGTAGATGTTTAATCCATGTAGTTAAACTATATATTGTAAACATAAAAAACAATAAAAATTAAAAAGGTTGTTTTATTCCATTATGTAGTGATTATAAATATGATACACGTTAGATAAAGCGCAATAACAAATCGGTTTGGAATGATATAAACAAGCGGGTTGTGATGGGGTGAGGGCCGGTCTTTCTTCCACTTCGATGATTGGGATGGTAGTAAAGCGGCGTAGAAAAGTTGCCTTTTCTCGACCTTTCACATATACTTCGGTGGCACCTTGCAGAAGACGTCGCAAGATTGCAGGAAACATGTATGCTGGAGTAAATCCCTCATTCCAGTCGATGCAATGGTGATTAGTCATTACCCAGTGGGCTTGTTGTTGTAAATGTGGTGTTAAGGAATTCAAGGCGAAAGGGGGTTTAAAAATGTGGTGAGATACTGAGGTACCGTCGTAGGAGGCCAATTCTTTTGGGCTAAAGTGCTTATCGGACGTCTTAAAACCTTGAATATCGATAATGATCTTCATCGTATTAGGTATAGGGAGCACGGTCTAGTTACGCTAAAAGTCGAGGTGCAACTGAAGTTTTTTTGCGAAATTACAGTTGTTTAACTGCTTTTGACAATGCGTTGTAAGTAAAAACCCGATCGTGAAGAACAAGACAATACGCAGTTGTGTTGGCTGGTACGTTAGCGGAAGTTTCAAATTCAACACGTAAAACGACAGCGTTTGCATGAAGGTAGTCTTTTTGATGGGAACAATCGATTACAACAATGGGCGCCTTGTCTGCAAAGTCATGGCGGGAGAAGAAGGGCTCATCGATTTTGCTATAATAAGATGATTGAAACTTGGAATACATGTCGTATAATGTTGCGTAATGATTGAGTGCATAATTGTTATGTAAATTGTCGTATGGGAATCTTTCGGTGTTCAGATAAACTCGGAAATTAGTAAGACCAATTTTATCGAAATTAGCATTGTCCTTAGCGATTAGCCCCGAACGACCTGATTGAAACCCTACGATGACATATCTGGGGGTTTGTAATTTTGTGCTTGTAGCGATAGCGTGAGAATGTTGAGTCACAGCATGAACACCGGGTATGATATGAAGCTGCCAGCTACGAAATGCGACTTGAGTGTCAATATTTTTATCGATGTATTTGGTAAGGGCTAATTCTTGAGCAAGACCTGGAGTGATATGAGGAACCTTCCAATATAGTTTGTCAATCGTAACTTTAGCCGTCTCCCCTACGGTAGCACTGAATACGGCGTCGGCATCGGTATTGCTGCGAATTAATACGAGTTCTTGTCGGATGTTAAGTATTACTTTACCATAATCTTCGGCGAATCCTAACAGCATTCTCAATGGTATGCAGGCACTAAAGTTACCTTCCTGATCGGTAATGGGAGGATCGCCGCCGGCAAACCAACCTGCATTTTGAAGCTTTTTAACGTCAGCGGAACTGTAGGACACATATCCCTTAAGAGTAGACGTAATACCAGGTTTGGTGACAGAGTCGACAACGACGCCATTGATTTCGTATCGGATTTCGCTAAATAAGTGAGCCAAACCATTGTTAAGGAATTTAGCCGTTGTAACTTCACCGTTTTCCTTCCGCAACTTTCCCTCTAGGTACAGATAGCTCAGGCCGGGAAGAGTTGACATATCTTCGGGAATTGGAATTCGAATTTCATCGTTATAGTCAAAACGGTTTGTATACGGTTGATGTGTGTGCAATTGATTGCTAATGATAGAAGTGTCGACGAGGACTCGCTCTCCAATATTTAAAATACTCATTACACTATTGTAAAGCCTAAGGACCGCAAGAAGTCTCTATTTGCTTTAGTTAGCTGCGTGGTGGACGAAGCCGTACTGATCTTACGAGGGTGTGGGCGACGATTCTTATAGAAAGTAAAGCAGGGGTGGTACGGAGTGGTGAATCGAAAACCCATTACAGTTTCTTTAAATGTAATGTTACCGTAACGGTCTCCTTACTAAAACTGACAGGATTATCCGATTGGTCTAGTATTTTAATAGTTAAGTTAGTGATCTGTTTCGTGCTGATCGGTAGATAGATGACAGGGTTAGGGGTTTCCACTATTTTGTACCCGGGCGGTACTATGGGGAAGAATTGGTGAATGATATGGCCGGGCTTACCATTTTTATATGAACCAACGGAGATGTTGCAATGAATAAGAATCGAGTTGATGTTCAAAATTTTCGTAACATGTTCAGCTGTGTGCCACCTATCTGCAGCATAAACTTTTTTCTCAAAGCCTAACATGTCCCGGATAGTATTGTCGCTTTGAAAGTCGATTGGAACGGTAGACTTTATTTCAGTTTTTAAGGTGCTGTTGTTTCCACGTAGCAGTACCTGTTTAACACCCGTATCAGAATCGAGTTGGTTATGTAAAAATTCAGCAATGTCGGTAATTTCATATGCTCCCTCCGGTATAATAATAGGAGGTTCTCCAACAAGATGAAATTCATTGTTGGGAGGTCTAACGTTTGGAATAGTATAGTAGGTTTCGAAACTTAACAATCCCAAGACGTATTCGCTACCATCGTCTAAGAAAATGGGAGGGTCAAAATTTGCAGTAAGAACAGATGAATCTCCCGTAAGAGTGAATATACTGGACATGATGAAGCGCGGCACTTAAACTGACGACAAAAGCGGTTTCGCAAAGTTATATAAGAATTTGAGACACAAATGTCCGCATGTGTATGATGCGAGTTTTTGATATCTATTACAGTTGTGCATAATTTATTGTGTTGTTGCTACCATCGCTGCGAAAGTAGTTTACTAATTCGGGAGGAGGTTGTAAGCGACCTATGCTATCGAAATACAGAACAAATCGATCAGCTTTAACGTAGGCTGTCCAATGTGTGCCAGGTCCAACATCATCGTCTAAGTTAGTAACACCACATTCTCGTTGACGAATTTTGTCGGGTAGAGCATCTCGCATAAATACCCCCCTAAAATGGGGAATTTCTAAGCGTTTAACGTACTGTGCAATATCGATGTTCGTCAACGCTCGGCGTGGTAGCTTCAACGGTAGTTTTTTGACTGATACGGTCGTAGATATAGTCCATTTCCTCGAGCAATGGATTCCATAGCTTTGTTATGCCGTTCCTTTTCCTGGAGATCCTTTTTAGAAGCCTTTGAATCGCCAACCGCTTTAGCGACTGCTGCAGCACCGCCTCCGAGGGACCCCAATGCTCCTAATGCAGCAAGTATGGGTACAAGCGGCAATATAACTCCTCTCTTGGGAACAGGTACTACTCTAGAACGAATTCGGCGTTTCCTTCGCGATTTAAAAACGACCGCGCCTCCAATACGTTTACGCCTACTACACCTTGTACGCTTCCGTTTTCTAGATACCCCCGTACCAAATTTTTGCGCAATACCGACAATAGGTAGTGCACGCTTTCGTTTCCGGGAGACTCTCACACCAACAGTGGGTTGTGTACGCTTCCGTTTTCTAGATACTCCCGTACCAAATTTTTGTGCGGCAATAGGTAATGTACGCCTTCGTTTTCGGGGGACCGTCACACCAGCAGTGGGTAGTGTACGCTTCCGTTTTCTAGATATCCCCGTACCAAATTTTTGCGCTGCAATAGGTAGTGTACATCTTCGTTTCCGGGGTGTTTCCATAACAGCAATGGGTTCTGTACGCTTTCGTTTCCGGGAGACTCCCATGCCGAGTTTGGTTTTCCCTTTCATAATCTCTGTAACGGCAAGAGCTGCCGCTCTTTCTCCAAGAGTAGAGTCTTTTGCTTTAACGCGTTCCCAAGCTTTCTGTGCAAGAACTTTATCCGCCGCGTGACGCGTCGAAAGATTGCTAGATTGTGAGTATGCGATGTCGTGTTGCTTGCAAGCCTCGTCCAGAGGGTTTCTTCCTCGATCACCTCGAGAAAGCCGTTTGTTTAAACGAGTGCCAGGTCCGCAAAACTTGTAACCTGGTATATGTAATTCGAAGGGTAACTTGTCAATAAGGGTGTTCAACAAACCGCGACCTTTCCGTCTTACGATTCGACGACGACTACGAGTTTTACGTCTAGTATAACTCATCTTAAAGAAACGCTCGTCGAAGAGCGACTGACGATGTGAAGCTCAAAGGGGTAGATATATACTTAGCACAGCGCGGTTAGAAGCTAGTTCGTCCCCGTCCGAAAACGATGAAGAACGTCAAACTTGTGAAACAAAAATGTTCGCTGCCGGTAGTAAATCATACAGTAAATTCCATGTCACAGAGGTTCAGACGACACGGCACTTTACTGGGTATAGGATGTAAAAGGGGTTTGATCATTGGTCCTTCCGGCTCTGGGAAAACCAATGCGATGATCAGTCTTTTGGTGCACCGCAATGGGGTGCGGTTTCAAAACTTGTATTTGTATTCCAAAACCCTTGACCAACCTAAATACAAATTTCTGAAGATACTCCTGAAGTCACTAAAAGAAATCGGATTCTACGAATTCAGCGAGGGGTGTGAGGTTATCAAACCACACGAGGCGAAAGAAAATTCTGTTATTGTGTTTGATGATGTGGCATGCGACACTCAAAGCATAATTAGAGATTATTTTAGTTTCGGACGTCATCGAAATATAGATTGCTTTTACCTCTGTCAGACTTACTCATCAATCCCGAAACAACTGGTGCGAGATAATGCGAATATCCTAATCGTATTCCGGCAATACCACACCTATCTTAAACACATTTACGATGATCATGTAAACACAGACATGTCATTCGAAAAGTTTAAAAACTTATGTTCCCACTGTTGGATCAAAGATCACTGATTTTTAGTTATCGACAAAGAAAGCGAAATCAACGCCGATCGTTATAGAAAAGGGTTCGACAGTTATTTCACTATATAGGCATGGACCACTGCTGTACAAATTATTAGTCTACGAACAACGACAGTAATAGCAACATGGACAAACGGTTAGTAAGCGATCTTATTAAAGCTAGAAAGGCTGTCAGGCGGAAATATGAAACTTTAAAAGCAGATATCGCCGAATCGCAGACGGCTCTTGCGGAGCAATTTAAACCAATTTCCCAACCACTCACGGAATTTCTAACATCCATTAAGCAAGAAGGAGGTCAAACAATACAGCAAGAAGTAGGACCTATGCTGAGAACCATCAAACGACGAGTGTCCACACCATCTATCCTACCCCGTCCGAGAAATGGCAAAACCCCCGTACGAGCGTCAACCCCCGACATTGCCATTCCCGGACCGTCGACTTCAGCGTTGGTAACATCCACACCTAGATTTATTGACAGAGAAGTATTGTATGAGAGTTTACCGGATGAGGAGCAACAGGTAGAAGTTCAAGAAGAAGAAGCGGCAATTGAAAGTTCAGTAGCAGAGGCTAGGGAAACCGTGCGACAAATGATGGAACCGGAAGTTCTAGGAGAATACCTGGAACAGTTCTCAGGGTTAGCTAAAAAATATATCGAGGGAATGATACGAGATACAGAGAGCAAGTACGATCTCCACTATGGAGTTCGATGGGACATAGACACTGATAAGTTTGCAATTGGGAATAAACAGCTTACTTTTGAGGGTCAGGACATGGTTATTACAGATCACGGCAATAGAATAGTATACAAAGGCACCCCCGGCTTTTACGAATTAATGTTCTTAAAGAAACCGATAACTTATACAACCAAAGACCGTGAAAATTACTATGACATAGTGAACCGATCCGCCGCAAATCGTAAGAACTACGATCCAACCCAAGGGATAAGCGGCAACGCCGGCGCAAAATATATGAAAGTAGTACGCCCCCTGGCTACATCCTCCGGCATTAGACAACCTACCAGAGCCGCATCGAGGGTGCAGCGTACCGGTAGGGGATTATTAACAGTAACCAATAAAAAAGTGGAATTTGTTCCTTGGAAAGATCCAAATTCATTAGTGGATCGTCTGCGCATATTACTAGCCTCTCAGGTAGCGGGGCACACCGGCCATTCCAACGAAATCGTAAGCATCACCCAAGCTCTACGAGATGCAAAAATAATTCACTAAGACGAGTACAAAAAGCAGACGACCTATTGAATTACGATCAGAAGGTGTTAGACGATAGAGTAATGCCCATAGACAAATTTGGACGCCACTACCATAGCGCGCGCTACGGTTCTCATCGCAAACATATTTTTATGAAAGTTCAAAATGTAAACCGACTCCATATAGAGGTACCACTGCTGCTAGTGGGGCGTGGTTATGATGAAAGCGGATATTCCAAAATTTTCGGTAATAATGAGTACATTTTTCCGTTAACGATCGGTGAGATCATAAGTGTTCAAGTCAACGGACCTTTGGTAGTATCACACATCAACGGCATCAAACACGACACGCTTGTCGGTAAGACATTGCGGCGAGGAGATAAACTGAAATTCGAATCCATAAACACTAAGTTATACGTGCAGCTGCTGCTTAAATGTCCCATAGCAGTCGATACAGCAACATTCGGCAATGAGTCCTAAGGAGGATCTAGTTGCAGAACTTCACAAACCAGCGCGAAGAAATTTCAAGAGACGACGGGTGATTCTCAAAGGATTGCATGATTTACTACAAGCGGATTTGGTGGAGATGCAACCATATGCACGAAGCAATAAAGGTTATCGATACATTTTAGCTGTTATTAATGCGTTTTCTAAATACTTGTGGGCTCTCCCGGTAAAACGGAAAACGGGAAAAGATGTAGCGGCAGCTATGCGAAAAGTTCTTGCTAATATGAAGGTATCTCCAAAAAACGTACAAACCGATTTGGGAAAAGAATTTTATAACAGCGATTTTCAAGCATTGATGCGACGTTACAAGATAAATCATTACAGCACGTATTCAACTATGAAAAGCAGCATCATAGAAAGATGTAACCGCACCCTTAAGAACATGATGTGGAAGCAGTTTCTTTTGCAAGGGTCCTACAAATGGTTGGACATTCTGCCCCAACTTTTAAGCAAATATAACACAACCAGGCATAGCACAACAGGTATGAAGCCGGCTGAAGTTAATCTTAAAAATGCCAAACGTCTGTTACACACCGTGTACAGCCACACAAAAACTGTAGATCCGACACCTCAAAAGTTTCATAAAGGAGATTCTGTACGCATTAGTAAATATCGTTCGATATTTAGCAAGGGCTACACACCCAGCTGGAGCAACAAAATATTCAAAATAGCCGCAGTGCGACTTACAAATCCTACCACCTACAGACTCACCGATCAGGAAGGGCAAGAAATCAAAGGTGGATTTTACGAGCACGAATTACAGAAAACCAAAGACTCGGACGTATACCTGGTAGAAAAGGTGTTGAAGAAGAAGGGTAATCAGCTTTACGTAAAGTGGTTGGGATTCGATAATCGCCACAATTCCTGGATATCCAAAAACAATGTTGTATAACTTATTATGATTCTATAGAACTCTTTCAATAAAACACTTTTTTGTTTTACTACCATTTATTTTCTTTAAATAAAAACTTTTTATGTTTTACAGTAATTTATTATTGTAAATGCTAAACATGAGTGACTACAGTGTTAAATAACAAATATACTTGGTAATGCGGACCCAAACAATCAGATTTTTCGTAAAATTTAACTTACTACCTATATCATACAAGCTAGTGTTCTTAACCTATACTATAATTGCTATATACAATAACTAAACCTACAAAATACAAGAAAGCTCCTGCCGTGTAGGACCTCTGCTGTTAAGTAATAACGAATACTGTTCCGCGAACATATTGCTACGTCATCGTTTCGGCAATGCGCAGCAAGTTGTCTAGACGACTGTAAACATCTATATCACGGTGACCCCACGCTAAGGTTTTGGTAGTATTAGGAATAAGGAAGCGTTTATCATCTCGCGAAGAAAGCGCAACCTTATTCATTAATTCGGTGTACATAGTGTGTAAATGGGAACGAAACACATACATCTGACAAAATACAACTTCCCTCTTGTTTTCGGCTACAGATTTATAAATTTCGGTGGTGAGGTGATTCCGAACAGCACTCTTTCTAACTCCCTTCGCCTTTTTGGCTTCCTTACCAACAGCGTTTACACAGTATGTTTTTGCACCGACCCCGTAATAGCTACACACAGCCACCCCAGCGTACTCATCCTTAAATTTGCCAACAACAGACTCGGTTCTCGAAATTCCGTGCAAACCATTCTTGTAATTTGATGTATCAAAGAGATCAAGGTGCTCTTGCATGTCCGCGTAAAAATTTTCAGTAAAAATTTCCAGGATGAATGAGTCAGTGTCCGAATAGAGTAGAGACACATTACGGCCGTATGTATGCTTCAAAAATTTGTAATAAAAATGGTACATTACCGTTTTCGAAAGATCTAAAACTGAGAAACCAACATAAATGGGTTTGTTATATAAAACCGACGTTCTGTTCATTTCCACTGCTATTAAATTTTCCCCAAACCGAATTCTATCTTTAAAGTTAGGTTTCGATATCAAAGCTTCTGCCCCCATTCTATTACCAATTTTCTCCCAATGACTAATTAACTTTACAACAACCCTTTTGTCCACGTTTTCCATGGTTTTACCAAAGACGCTATTGTTAGCTAGTTTGAATGAATTTCGGTTAAATTCATTGTCAGACTGGTTACGTAAATTTGTGTTTAAATCGATGTAGGAACTGAGCCATGGAGATTGTCTATACTTAAGTATTTTATGCGTTTTAACCAAAATCAAGCCGGCCTCTAAACATTGCCTCAAATTCCTGTAGTGAATAATATAATTGTGTTTGTCATACAAATTTGGAATTAATTTTGCATTTTTAAATTTTCCCTGTGGAGGCACCAATAGCTCGGGGCAAAAGGGGAAGTCATTGTGATCGTCATGTAAATTTTCAGGGTACCGCAAGTCAACTTCCAACACGTACCCAGTATCTGAGTCGTCCAAAATTTGAAATACGTCAAAACTATCAATTTTCTCGTCAGTCAACCAAACAAAACCACCTTGCGGTAGAAACTGTCTCATACTATGGCCATAAAGGTTGGTGGCGTCTAAAAAAACAAGAAAAGAAGTGGGCATTGAAGCGTCATAGTTACCCGCAAATTTATTGTTGGCAATAGCCTTTCGCCCGACACAAGTACTAACTCCCCCCGAATACCCTTTCTAAAAAAGTGAAACATATCCATATCCGTCAACAGTTCCAACTCAACCCCCGTATATTTTAACATGGCGTCCCAACTTAAACCGGGGGCGGTGAAGTACTGCGCCGGATCTAAATTATATTGATTTAAATAAAAATTGCGAAAGTTTTCGAAAACGTCTGCCATTATAAACACGTCACATTTGAGGTAAACATCGGAATAGTCGCCCAACGTTTCACATTCGAAAGTTTTCCCGACCTTAACGGCGCGCTCGTAATCGACCTCAGTAATATGCGTCTCGGTTAAATGATCATAAAACTGGGCGATTGTGGGCAACGCCGGCTCGTCTAATTTTGTAAATGAATCCAGATACGAATAGGGAAACACACCTTTCTGTCTCATCAGTTCGAATTTGATGTCATGTCCGAATTGCTTATGAATTTCAACACACTGATCATCTGATAACGTGGCGGCCAGCGATGCTAAAGAAGAACTTAAAAATCGGTAACTATCTAAAAATCGAATTTGCATATAAACGTTTTTCCGTTTTCCGTCAACAACGACTTCATCTACCCAAAGACGTTTGCCAAATGAAATATATTTTTCCTTATTTTCTGGAATGACATCAAGCTCTTCGTTATTTTGAGCTAACTGTTTTACAAAAAGGTGGGAATCGTAATTTAAATTGTGAAAAAATACGGGAATAAAATTTGGAAGTTTATAATTTAGATTGCAATTAGAATGGGCAGCTCTCCGATATTCTCCGGTCAAATGGTCGTGATCGCGAACCTTTACGTTCTCCTCTCCAAAAGGACGATTGCAAATATGACATGAAGCAGCATCCTTAAAATTTTGAATTTCTTGCGGAGCCAGAGGCTTGAGGGGTACAACATGCTTCAAACTGTTGGAATATAGCGTGCGAACGTCTCTGTCTAGACGTTCAACAAACACGTCCACAGCATCCTCACCTCTATAAATTTCGAATTTGGATAGAGTATCATCAAAAGAACATTTAAAATAATAAGCGAAAGAATACGGTTTGTGCTCGCACGTTTTGATCGTATAAGGTCTTTCGCGATCCGGCTCCTGATCCCCACCATCGACAGGTGATAAAACTGTCTCGAAATCTGCATAGATGCAAAATGGCACTTTCAATATTGCTTATGATAATTATCAAATTTAAGAATGTTCTGAGGCCTCACCTCCCCACACTTATCCGTGATCATCTCTGTCGTAGGCAACTTTGTGCATACATGATTACAGTCAAAAAGCTTATGGTTCTCCAGATGGGCATCGGTGCGAAAGTAATTTAGACAACCATTACAAAAATGTTTCGCATTGGCCCTAGCCGTTATTTGCCGCGAAACTAACCTAGACAAATCAGCGATCCAACAGTAGTGGCTATTACCTTCGCCGTCTGTTAGAAGCAGTAAATTTATATGTCTGTTTTTTTATACGTGGCGAATAGTACAGAGGTCCCACAACTTCATATATGGTAATATCGTTTGAAAAGTTTTTTCCAACGCGTATACATTTATAGAAAGTTGAGGGTTATTTTTTTCAAATTTAGAAATATCGCGCAATCTAACAGGGAATTTAGTGTCGTCAAAATTTAAAAAATCGCTGCAATCTGGATACGAACTCGTTCGATTAGACGGTCCATCTGGTTCGCAGAGGGCCGAGGTTACCGCCCACCCGAAACAACGCTCGTCCTTGACGTTTTGGACGTTCACGATCGCTTTCTTGGTCTGAATCTGCTGCGGGAGCGGGATATACGAAGACGCCCGAAACGGATTGAATTTATTTATATTTAATTCTAGGTACAGCAGCTGCTTCAAGATCCACCCTGTAAACATTTTGCGGTTAGTAACATTAACAAGAATTACAATTGTAATACACACCTGAATCGCGTTCCTCAAATTCGGACACCTTCTGGTCCAATATCCCCGTTAAATTATCATATAATTCGTTCAAGTCTGTACCGCGAGTGACCACCTCGTTGGTCGTATTAAAACTTTTGACGTCTTGTACATCTTGAGTCTCCAAAATAAAATACCCGATAAGTTCGAAATTGAATTTTATACTGTTTAATTTGGTCAGTTGTCCTTCTATTAGACCTATAATTTTGTCTTTCAATTCCGTCATATATTCTACAACACTTATATGATAATTTTCCGTAGACACCCTGTAGCTGGCAACACGGGACTTGAAGGCGCTTGGAAGGGCTACCACCCCTTTCTCCAGGTGGATGACATCACACCGCCTCGTGTGACGATTGCTCCTCAGGTGTCCAACGAAACAAGTCCGACGAACATTTTCATCACACACGTCGCAGTATTGCGTCTTGGGGAGCTGTTCTGTTAAACCAAACGTTGGAAAACATGAAACACTACAATAGAGACGCACTCACCACCGCTGGAGTCATTAGGTCTTGGACGTTTACTCGCCGATGGTCCCTCACCAGCTGCTACCGAAGCCTCCATAGCGTCACCTGTAGGAAACACACAATCGATATAATCAACAGCAATCGACACGTTTCCACTTACCACTCGTCGATGGGTGGCCCAGCTCGTGGCGACAGCTATCTCTTCGATGGCGAAACAAATTGTCAGCTCTGGTGAAGGACTCTCCACAAGCAGTGCACCTGAACATAATGGCAAATTAGTCTCGCGCAATCGGTTAATATACTAATTGCGCGATTAGCTACCCAGCTCGAGGCTTACTATTCACAAACGCAATGAACACCTTTATTTATAAACACTGATTAACAAATTAAACCTCGAACGGAATACCCAGGTGTCACCACGGGGAGGATTCGCTTTGGACACCCTGGAGAGGATAGGGGCAAGGTTATTTGTGTTAGAGGTGTATGATATGTTAAACGATTATCTACTCGTTACTTAGCTTTTTTATCGAGCTCCTGACGTCTTGCACGAATCGCACTCTCCACAGCTAACAGATCTTGGATTAGCTCTAGCCTTGCTAACGCAGCATTCTTAAAGATGTCCATGTTAGTTGCGCTGTGGCCGTGGCGGATCTTAGGTAAAGCAGCTATGCTTTTTAGGTGCTCATCATGCATCGTCGCTTCTAGGTTGGCGGCTCTAATTTCTAGGGAGCTAATAACAATATAAGCTACTAAACTGGGAAAAGCACGTTCTAAACACCTTCAATGTTAAATAACATATATGGATAAAAAAATAATATCTAATATACCTTAGATAATGCTCTCCACTGCGAAGATCAGCAGCTTTAGCATCTATTGCATTTCGATTAGACACGTATTCACGTTCGGCACGCTGGGATGGCGAAATGTCATCCATGTCTTCCTCCTGCGGGGTAGACGTAATCGACACCACAGTATCGATTACGTCACTCCCAGTGGCTACAACAGCTACACCACCCGAAACCGGAGACGCCTGTACAATTACAGAAGGCGCTGCGGCCACATTTTCCGAAGGTTGGATTGTTAGCCGCTTCGAAATTCGACTGGTCGGTCGACTTGAGCCGGAGTCTATCTCCAAACCATCTACAAGGGTTGTAAACTCTTGCGCCACACCGTCGCCGGAAGCCGCCTTTTCCAATGGAATGTCGTCAAAATCGAACGCTTCCATAAACATTTCCGTTTGTGATAGATGCGGAGACTCAGATTGCATCGGCATATTTTGGAATTTTGGAGTAGACAGTTCACCAACTGTCCGACTATCAAATGTGGATACATTTTCCACTTGAACCTGAAATTCTCCCGTTTTCTTCTCAGTCTCCACATTCATATTCTCTATATATTTCCCAAAATTGAATTTTGCCGGTTTTTTTTAATTTTCTGACCTTTCTTTAAAGCTGATTTTAAAATTTTGCTCAAACCTTGACTACTTGGAGAAATAATTTCGTAATTAGGAGCAATTAATACGTCACTTAAAACCTTAATGGCAGCTTGCGACAATGCCTGTACGGAACTGGGGGATGAAACGCTCGGTTCCGTGCAGGCGCAAAGTTTAACTTTACCCTTTTCCGATGTTTTCTTCAAGCTAATCCTCGAGTATTTAGACATCTTTTTGGGTAGTAGAACACCTCTACAAGATTGGCACACAGTTGACATTGCAAAAGCAGGTAACAGAATGGTTTGCTGCAGCTTGGAGATCTGCATTTATACGAAATGCGAAGGCCAACTTTAACTTTCAATATTATTTTATATTACGATGCTAATTTCCTTAAAGATATAGCAAAATTTTATTAAGAAAAGTTGTTCAAAATGATAAACTATATCCCTCTATGAATTTTCGCAAATATCTGATTACTTTGAAAAACTTCTCATTGTTTGCAATCTATACATATATAAAGGAAAGTCACAACCCTGACTAATCAACTCAGAGCCGAAACCACTGGTACTAGAAACTTGAAATTTGAGTGCAAGGTTCAATTTATTACGTAAGGTAGTGCTAAGAAGGGATTTTTTGAAATTCGACCCCTAAGGGGGTGAAAAGGGGTAAAATGTGTTTTCACGAATTCCTCAATATCTCTTACACCCGATAAGATATCTATTTGGTGTTTGCTTGCAAAGATTATCAATGCAAATACCTAGAAACGTATTTTAGGATTTTGCCCTAATCAACCCTTAAAGGTGCAAATTTGGATTGGGGGTGAATTAAAGAACCCTTCGTATCTCCTATGTTTATTGAGTTAGAACATTCTTTTTTGGCGTATAGATGTATTTTTAAAATATTTAAAAAGCGGTTTAAGGGAATTTGAAAATTTTAACCCTAAGGGGGTGAAAAGGGGTAAACTGTGTTTTCACGAATTCCTGAATATCTCTTACACCCGATAAGATAACGACATGGTGTTTGCTTGCATAAGTGTCTAATAGAAGTATCTAAAAACACATTTCAGGATTTTTCCCTAATCGACCCCTAAAGGTGCAAATCTGGATTTGGGGTGAATTAAAGAACCCTTTGTAACTCCTAGCTTTACTGAGCTAGAACATTCCTTTTTTTGGAATATAGATATATTCTTAAAATATTTAGAAAGTAGTTTAAGGGATTTTACAATTTTACCCCTAAGGGGGTGAAAAGGGGTAAACTGTATTTTCACGAATTCCTCAATATCTCTTAGACCCGATAAGATATCGACTTGGTGTTTGCTTGCATAAGTGTCCAATACAAGTGCCTAAAAACGCATTTCAGGATTTTGCCATAATCAGCCCCTAAAAGTGCAAATCTTAATTCGGGGTGAATTAAAGAACCCTTCATATCTCCTATGTTTATTGAGCTAGAGCATTTTTTTGGCATATAAATGTCTTCTTAAAACATTTAGAAAGTGGTTTAAGGGATTTTAAAATGTTACCCCTAAGGGGTGAAAAGCGGTGAACTGTGTTTTCACGAATTCTTCAATATCTCTTAACCCCATAAGATATCGACTTGGTTTTTTGCATGCATAAGTATCCAATACAAATGTCTAAAAACACTTTTCAGGATTTTCCCAAATCAACCACTAAAGGTGCAAATCTGGATTCGGGCTGAATTAAAGAACCCGTTGTATCTCCTATGTTTATTGAGTTAGAACATTGTTTTTTTGGCATACCGATGTATTCTTAAAATATTTAGAAAGGGGTTTAGGGATTTTAATGTTACCCCTAAAGCGGTAAAAAGGAAAAACTGAAAAGGGGTAAGGTGTTAAGTTTATCTTGCTGTAATTTATGAATACAATATTTAGTTTGTACATATATATTTTAATTTTATCTCATTGTTATACTAAAACTATAGTTTTATCAATATATATAAGGAGAACGACAATTACATACACATTTCCAAGGGGTACGTGAAGCATAAAAAAGAGTTGTGGAGGAATTTTTTCGGAAGAATTTTGTTTCTTTTTTCCAACAATATTGTTTTGCGGCGTTTGTTAGTTTAGCATATTGAGTGAGGGGATGGGGGCGCCCTAGAATTCATTTGAAATTTAGAAGAAAAAACATTTGTTGCCCGTACGAAGAACGGGCATCTTGCTAGTGAGATATAAAACGATATTCCATATTAAATTGCACTGCCCTGTTACTTCATAATACGGCAAAATTTTATTAAGAAAAGTTGTTCAAAATGATAAACTATATCCCTCTATGAATTTTCGCAAATATCTGATTACTATGAAAAACTTTCCATTGTTTTCAATTACGCATAGACGATATTCCATATTAAATTCCGCTGCTTCGTTAGTTCATAATACGACAAAATTTTATTAAGAAAAGTTGTTCAAAATGATAAACTATATCCCTCTATGAATTTTCGCAAATATCTGATTACTTTGAAAAACTTCTAATTGTCGCAATTGCACATAAAACGAATTTCATTTGCAATTCCGCTGCCTCGTTAGTTCATAATACGGCAATATTTTATTAAGAAAAGTTGTTCAAAATGATAAACTATATCCCTCTATGAATTTTCGCAAATATCTGATTACTATGAAAAACTTTCCATTGTTTTCAATTACGCATAGACGATATTCCATATTAATTTCCGCTGCTTCGTTAGTTCATAATACGACAAAATTTTATTAAGAAAAGTTGTTCAAAATGATAAACTATATCCCTCTATGAATTTTCGCAAATATCTGATTACTTTGAAAAACTTCTAATTGTCGCAATTGTACTAAAACGAATTTAATTTTCAATTCCGCTGCCTCGTTAGTTCATAATACGGCAAAATTTTATTAAGAAAAGTTGTTCAAAATGATAAACTATATCCCTCTATGAATTTTCGAAAATATCTGATTACTTTGAAAAACTTCTAATTGTCGCAATTTGTACATAAATTTTCCATTGACGTCACTTGTTTACAAAGCAGAAATGCATCCTGCAGCATTTTCAAGGGTCGTCTCAAAGTCGAAGCAAAAAAATAAAAGGACCATTTGCCTGGGTCAAAGATGTTTTTAACATAGTGTAAATTTTTCCATTGAAGTCACTTGTTTACGAAGCAGAAATGCATCCTGCAGCATTTGCAAATAATACGTCCAATTTTATTATTACCTATGTTTTTTTTCCAATAATCTATAATTATGATTTGCACCACTTTTTCATAACAAATTGTAGTTTGCATTATTACTAGGAAGCGAATTAACTATTGTTTTAAAAAATATTAAGTAGTCACATGTAATTTTTAATTCATATCACTTTTAATAAGTACGCGAAAAGCCAACAATGCAAAACTTGCAGTGAAGATTTTGGTGTGTTTTGTGTATTGTTTGATAAAAGTGCATGAATTAATTATTGATTATTACCGTTTTAAACAATGCCACCACGTCAATTAAACTTTACTACAAGTTATGCATTGTTGGCTTTTCGCGTACTTATTAAAAATGATATGAATTAAAAATTACATGTGACCTACCCTGCAGAAAGCAAATTTCACCATATGCAATTATTATGCTATTTAAAATAAATCTGGTACATTTAAATACATATTACAATGTGCACAAAATATGCCGTGTCGGGTATCAAAAAACGTGTTTTTTTTATGAGAAAGCTAATGCTGTTACAAAAAATCAGTTAATTTAAAACTATGATTAGATAGCGCCGTAATTAGCAAAAATTACAAATTTGCAGCATAATTTGTCAACCCTTCCCTTCAAGTCGAGAGGTAGGTAGGAGAGCTTTGTATATAAACCAGCCGCTGTTGCATGACAAAATCACAGTTTCCTCAGCTGCAACAATCTGCTCCATTGGTAAGATATGTTTGTATATATGTTTTATTTTATATGTCCATGTCTTTGAAAAATGTAAGAGGAAAATTTCTGAAAAAAGTTTTTTACTTTTCTAATGTAAATGCTCACATCTCCCTTGTTTATTAAGATATTTGATCCCCGTCTTTTGTGTGCCTACTTCCATATACACCATTTCTAATATTTTTTCTAATGTTTCTAAGCAAAATCTTAAAATGCTTGTATCATCATTATTAAGATATTTGATTGGAATTTTTTTTGCATTGTACTGTTACTTCGCTATTCTAAATTCTCAAACATTTTTCAGATAAAATCAGACCAGAGAAATGGGTAAGATGCTTGTTTTTTTTGTATTTTAAACAGTATACATGCAAGAAATTTACAGATCAGTTTCTTGAAAGCGTAAAGTGCGGCCCAGTCTAGTCGCCTTTCGGTAATTTTTTTTGTAAATTTTAATAGTTGATGTAATAAATTTTTAAAAATTTTTTTAGAGAAAGCTTTAATCGAATACGTCAAGGAAAAGCATAGGACTGTAAGAAAATTATATGTTCATAAATCCGGTTCACAATACATTTATTTTTAGGATGACGTAGCAACCATAGGCAACTGCGATTACGTCCCGAAGGCTATCTTGTTAGAGTCGAGGTGGTTTCTGGGGCGTAAAATAAAAGTGTACAGAGACCTAGAGTTACTGGAGATGATTTGGGCCGTTTACGTAAGTAGGAGGGAATTGCTTCTTTGAGAAATTACATGTCTTTCTACAGCTATAGTGGGGCCGCCCACACCATTCCACCACTGTCCAACCACACCATTGAACCGCATCATCGTTACATTACAGGTATGTTACCAGTTGTAAATATGAGTCCGGCAGAATGACCGACCCTGTTTCAATTGTTAATAACTGTTTTAGTAAAAGCTTGCCAATTTTAGTTATATCTTTAATAAGCTACTTCTCTTTTCACAGTTGAAATGCAGTTGGTGTGGTTTTTTCGATCGAACAACGTCTGTTTCGCCCCCGAGTGGGAAGTAGAAAACCTCACCAATGGCGATGTGAGGGTATGGCTTCGGGATTTCTCGTGGAGTCCTGAGCTACTACATCCTCTACTCGTCTTGCTTCGCACCCGAATCTATCCGTCCGGGCGTTGTGCCTTCTTCCACTACGTGGAAGGACACCTATGCACGACGGATGGTGAATACATCGGAGACCTCAACATCCCAGAACTGAACAACATCAGGTCGAGGCTGTTGAATGCGGACTCGGCCGGCATTGACCAGCCTGATGAAGATATGCTGTTGGATAGGTCGTCTACACCGTCGAGTCTCCGATCGGATGGGTTGTCCATACCTGATGACATCAGTCTCATATGGAGTCCAAATGATCCGAGGATTAACGGTATGGATCACGTATCTGACACCATATCTTCTGTTGGAGATAGCATTTTCGACGTCTCCACGCAAGGTTGGTCTTCGGGTGGGGAAAACGGTGACAGTGGTGGTGAAGGAATGGAAAACGGTGACAGTGGTGGTGAAAACAATTCAGGGTACGAAAGAGACGTTGAGGAGTAGATTTTAAGTTGTTAGGTTAGGTTAGTTTCTAAGTTAGTCAGTAAGTTATTTGTATAATAAACGTTTTAAAATTTTTAATTTTGTTATTACATCGTTATAACTACATGATAAACACTTATTGTTCCAACGTTTGCTGTTGTTGGGCGTATTGTTTAAACACAATATCATATCTAATGACGTCCAAAGCATACTTTAGCATTTCATGCATGCAGTATACATTTTCCGATTTTATTGGCGGTAACGCATCCTCAATGCTTCTTTTAAAGTCGCCGGGTAAATTCCAAACCGCGTCTATTACACTACTGTAAAATTGTTCAAACATCTGACTCTTCAATAGTTCAGCTTTAAAATTCAGCAGCGGTAGCAACCCCCACAATTCTGCTACTGATGATTGCATACCGAGATACACTTGGGATCGCTTAAGTTCCTGCAGCACAATCACTTTCTTATTTCCGATTTTTTGGAAATATATTCGTTTGCCTGGACTTATATCCACCGGTTTTAAATCTCCATCTTCATAGTTAAAATGTCTGTTTATCACATCTTCATTTTTAAGAAAGACTTGCCACTCTCCTTCGTCTAGCAGTATAAAATTGTTGTTAATCCCACTAATTAGCACTCCCGGCACAAACGATCCAAAACAGGTCAAACCCAAACTCACAGATTTATTTCTTGACTTATTCAGCGGATAACTTGTTGCGTTTAACAATACTGGATATAACAGTTTCACTTTTTTCTTTAATACTCGCCCCTTCACAGTTTCACCAACCTTTTGTACTTGATCCATTGTTTTTTGCTAGTACAGCACACGATATACTACTGAACACAAACTACACCTCATGTTATACCCAGTCTTCAAGGTTACTGTTGATGGCCTCGCTTCGAACGTGAGCTTGGGCTTGAACGTGGCCTCGCCTTGCATGTGGCCTTGGCCTTGAACTCAAGGCCAAGTGGTGGGGGGAGGTTCCAGAACCATCCACTTCCCTCTACTTACGTTATCAGGGCTTCGCCCAAACATGTATTCTAAATTGGTGTAGAATTCGTAGACCTAACACTGCCGGAATAATCTCATTTCCACATCTTCTCGGGGAATTTTTTTCTCATCACGCCCTCGCACCCCTGTGAGACAGCAGCTTACCACATCTCCAACTAACTCAACGGTGGAGGCTATAATGGCGGCAATCGAAGGAGGGGTGGAGGCGTTCCCCTCTTCTACGCAGTCGATTAATCGGAGAAAGAGTTTAATACATTTATTTACGAAGTATTTGCACCTAATTTGCACTTACATCTATAAAATAAAAAAATAAAAACTACACTAGTATCGAGTGCCTGTGTCTGCCTGGTCGACAGGGCGGGCTTTCTTGGCGGTCGAAGGCGGGGAATGTGGCCTCGCCTTGTACCTGGCCCTCCGAAGGGTGGAGCGGGGCAAGGACCGGGGCGTGCGTCGGGGGCGGCGACCGTGACCGGGAAGCCCTCTTAGGTGGTCGCGGGCGCTGGTCGGCCTCTTGAGGTCAGTGGCTGGAGCGGGACAGCGTCCGGGCGGTAGCTCTGGCTGTTGGAGGAGAGGTATGTGGGGCGGCCGTTCTTCGACAGCGGGGGCTGCGTTGGGGGTTGTTCTCGGCACAGGCGGCTTTCGCGGGTGAGAGGCGACGGTTATTCTACTGATTTTTGCGCGGACCTTTGCCTTTATGTGTGTAATTTATGGTATCCGGCCCAGCTTGCAAGCTTTCCGAATTTCTGTGTTCTTAAGCCCCAAAATAGATTACCTCGGCGGTTGGAGGTGCCTTTTACCCTCTGCCGCCCGGGCTCCGGTCGTTGTTTTCAAGTTTCTAAATCGGGGGCGTTCTGCTATTTGAACTATTTGGACACATTTGATGTTTTCATTAGGTAGCTTAATTTTTCCTCCGTCTAACGATTCCTAACTCGACCCTTTTCGGCCCCGTGGCGGGAGCGCCGGCTTTTATAAAACCTCGTGGGAGCCCATCTGCTCATGCTTACTTAATGACCCGTTTAAAGGTACTTGCAAAGTTCGATATATTTTTTTTCAATGTGTTGTTCTTTATTTGTTTTTTAATGATACAGGAATGTTTTATTCATAATTGATTTGTTGTAGAAAATCAGGAGAGGGGGTAATAGCAACCCCCTGACCGCCCTAAATGACGCCCCTTACATAGTCGTGGAAATATTTAAACTATTTTTTTCAGTGTATTAGGCCTACACCGTCCTTGTACCCGTAGGTACTTACTAATTAAATAAAGTTTAACAAAAACTATTACGATTATCAGGGAATAACAATTTTTATTGGCAGGAAATCTAATTATTACTTCTTAACAACTTAATACTTATGTACACATCATAATATGTTATTTACTTATGTACTACGGATTGTATATTCAACATTAATAAACTTTTTTAAGAAGGAACATTTTAAAATTATTTACATCAATTCTTTTTCAATGCGAACGTATTTTGACGAACTGCAGCTCTATTTATAAATATATCAGCAATTTCTTCAAGGTCCAAATCATCTGCTATTTCTCGGTTTACTTGCACTACCATGTGATCATTAAGTCTTTGCTGGGCCATAGTACTCCTTAAATAAGTTTATTCTGCGTAATGCTGAAAATGACCGTTTGGCTGTGCATTTCGATACTGGAATAGTTAAAACGATTTTCAACAGTTTGATGACTTCGGGTATCATATCTTTGATAGATTTGCAATAGGAAATTATGAAAGAAACAATATCTTCCACATTATTTAGTCTGACATTTTTTGTTCGTGCATTATCTAAAAGTATGTTGAGAAGAAGAACCAAACGATCCACATCAAAGTCATCTCAATAGAACTCTTTCACATAACTGCTGCTAATGATATATTTAGAATAGTTTACTCAGCAACACGTGCGCCGGCTGTAGTCGGTAATCAGCTGCCAGCCAGCATAACGTAGATATGACTTTTAGCTTCCTGCTTCGCATGAATTGTATGTTTCAGTCTTAAGATGCTGCTTCTACTGTAAAGAAGTCTCAAGTAGTTTTAAGCTCCCATGTTTATACGTGCTTCATGGTTAGATAAAGCTTTTTAAAAACTCGTTTCGTAGTTTACCAAACGAAACTGGCGCAGTCTTGGTGGATTCGTGGAGGAATTTGGGCATTTCAAAAATTAAATACCCCAAATTCCGTGTATTTCAATACTTTGCCGCGATTACCAACGTTCCGGAGATCCTGAAGCGACGCCATCGAAGGAACTAGCATCGCCCTGAGGCAAGGCGAGGATCGGCCGGCCCCCTGGGACCCGCAAAGCCGTGAACCCGAAACAACTCCTGCTGAGCAGCGAAGTCTTCGACGGGACAAACATCGCCCCAGTAAGCATCGCCGCTAGCAGAACCCTCTGATCATCGAGATCACCAGTCCATCAAGAACATCTGGTTATTGGAACCACCTGGTTATTGAAATCACCTCCGATCCTAAGAAGATCAAAACCAAAGGAATGAAGTAAGAAAATTCCAATTATTAATTTTTTTTAACTTTACTTGCTACATGCTAGAAGTAAAGAATTAAATCAAAATGAAACTAAATAATAACTTTAAACCATACTAGCATAGTTTTAGAATTTTAATTTTAATTTCAGGCAGGTGCCATATATGATATGAAGGGTGTGTATAATAGGTACACTTAATTTTGCTAACTGACTTCGTACCTGTGCATAGGAACTCTGAATTAGGAACCCCAAGATAGGATATCTTATATGCTAACATAAAATAAAACCTTAATAACACTTGTGCTATTTCGATTCTTTAAATAGTTGAATATTAATCACCCCGTGATAGAAATCCTGTACAACCTAAATTATTGCTTTTAAATAATAATAGAATAAATATGGAAAACCCAGTAGTATTTCCTGCTCATTTTGGCGTATCATTGCTTAACGAAATCCCAACTTGTAACGAACATCCAGCGACACTCTCAGAATTTATAAGATCAACAGATGTAATAACTACTCAATTTTGTACTGACGAACCAAACGATTACATTAACAAATTAATAATCTCTTCAATTAGGAACAAGTTTAAAGGTCAAGCTTTAGAAGTCATTACCGGATATCATTACGATACTTGGAATGAATTAAAAACAGTGCTTATCGAAAATTTTGGAGACTAGAGATCCGAACTAAAATTACTTATAGATTTGACAAAATTAAAAGAGAATAAAGATAGCCCCATTGAATTTTTTTATAAAGTCAGAACACATTTAGCCATATACGATTCGAAAGTTTCATTAGGCGACGAAGAGCAAGTAATAAAAGATCATAAATTAGAAGCTAATAAAGCCTTAGCTTTACGAACTTTTGCAAGCGGACTAAACGAGAACTTAGGTAGTTTTATTAGAAGCCGTAACACCAAATCTTTAGAAGAAGCTCTTGTGGTGATCAAAGAAGAATTAGATATTAGGTACTCTCAAACCTAAAATAATAGACAATTTTAAAATTTAAATCAAAAACCATCAAAGCCTGTAGCTGATCCAAATTATTTCACCCAAAATTCTCAAGCTCAAGATTTATATACACCCCGATTCAACAATTTTAAACCTAATACAATGAGATCGCAATTCAGACAATCGCAGTTTAATCCATCGCAGTTCAAACAATCGCAGCTTAATCCTAATAGAAATTTTAATGAATCAAGGAATTTTCCAAACCCCCAAAATAATGTTTTTGCACCAAAACCACATTTTAAACCCCCTTTTCGACCAGAACCCATGGAAGTTAGCACAATAAAAAGAAGTGCTACGCAACAATTACCTAACCCGAATAAATTCCGTGCAAACTCCCAAAATGGAATAAAACAGTTCAGCCAACCAAGAAATTTTTATTCCGAAGAACACACTTCTCAACAATCAAGTTCAAATTTCCCTGAATATGAACAAGATCCTTATTATGAACAAGATCTTTATTATGAACAAGAAACCTTTGAAAATTGTGAAAACAATTTCAACACATTAGATATAACCACCGATTTTTTCTGTTTACCTGAAGCAGACTCTGACGACGAAGACCCCGACGAATCTGTAAATTTTCGTTAAAAGCCTCGAAAGTCATAGAAAACTTTAATATTAGCCCAAAATCCAATCTCCCCTATATAGTAATACCAACCACTGGCGACAAACTCATGATAGACACCGGCAGTTCTAAAACAATTATTTCCCCCAAATTTGCACAAACATATTTTCCAAATTCAATCTATCTATGCAATTTCGAAATAACTACTTCACACGGAACTACTCGACATAATTTTGTAGCAGATTTACCTATTCCAAATCTTTTTAAAGAAGAAGGTATTCATACATGTTATTTGTTTGATTTTCATAACGAATACGTAGGACTCATAGGTTCAGACTTACTTTCCAATTTACCTGCAACAATAGACTACAAGTGGATGCATATCCAGACAGAAAGCACCACTGTACCATTTTACTATAACCCTTCTAAAACCAAACAAGAAATTCAGAAAAGAAATGAATGCAGTTTTTCCAAATTAAAAACTGTTCAAAATTTATTAAAACAAATTATAATACCCCTACGAACAGAGCTATTTGTAACTCTTCCTGCAGTCGGAAGCAATGGTTCAAAATTAGCCCCAAACTTAAACTTTAATAACAATGTCATAATGCCCTCAGCAGTAGTCAAACTTCATAATAATTGGTTTAAAACTAGTCTTATAAATATTTCAAATGAAACAAAACAAATTTACATTTACAACCCTTTTTTTTGAAGAATACGAAACAGAGACACATGACACTTCAATACAAATTAACAATTTCAACATCAATACTTTTGACGCGAATATAAAAAAAAATTAAATAAGAATTCAGAAACCAATTTGAGACTTAGCCATCTTAACGAAGAAGAAAAAGCAACTTTGAGTAACTTATGACATCAGTATAAGGATATTTTTTATTCTCCAAATATACCCCTACCCGCTACCAATTTAACAAAACATCATATCAGAACTAAAACTGATGCACCTATATTTACCAAAACCTATCGATACCCACATGTTCGTAGGAATGAGGTAAAACAACAAATTAATACAATGTTAAGTAAACAAATAATTGAGCCATCAGAATCCCCGTATAATTTCCCTATATGGGTCGTCCCCAAAAAATGGACGCCTCTGGCGAATCGTAATCGATTATCGCAAATTGAACGAACAAACCATCGGAGACAAATATCCCCTCTCTCGTATCGAAACAGTACTAGACAACCTTGGTAGAGCCACTTATTTTACAACATTAGATCTCGCATCTGGTTTTCACCAGATAGAGATAAAAGAAAAGGATTGTGAGAAAACAGCTTTCTTTACAGAGGAAGGTCACTTCCACTTCCGGCGTATGCCGTTTGGTTTAAAAAACTCTGCATTGACGTTTCAGAGAGCTATAAACAATGCCCTAATAGGTTTAACACCCCAACAATGTCTTGTCCACCTCGACGACATTATTATTTACTCAAACTCACTCACCGTTTAAAGAATGTGTTTTCAATAGATGCCGAGAATACAATATTAAAATCCAACTCGATAAATCAGAATTTTTGCACAAATCTGTTAAGTATTTAGGGCACATAATTACTCCGGATGGAATAAAACCGGATCCATCAAAAATTTCAGCTACCAAAAATTACAACATTTTTAACAGTATGTCTTAAGAAAGATAACAAGGTTATACATACACCTGAATTTTTACTTCAATACCCCAATTTTGAAAAAACTTTTGAACTAACGGTAGACGCATCCAAATACGCTTTAGGCGCTGTATTGTCACAGGAAGGCAAACCAATTTGCTATGCATCAAGAACTTTGAATGATGCAGAACAAACGTATACCACTACAGAACGAAAACTTTTAGCCATGGTTTGGGCGACCAAACAATTTAGACTGTATCTATTTGGAACTAAATTTATAATGTATACCGATCACAGGCCACTAGTCTGGTTGAAAAATTTGAAAAACCCAAATTCTAAACTAACATATTGGGCACTAAAACTAGAAGAGTTCGACTTCACAGTAAATTATTTGCCAAGAAAATTCAATAAAGTAGCTGACGCCCTGTCACGCATCCAAATTTATCCCATGACCATTGAAACACCTGACAGACTAGATACACCTCAACGATATAATGACAATCCAAGCATCATGGCTAGCACAGCTAGTACACCCGATATTGATTAAATATTTAGTACATCTACAATTGTACAACCCGTAACAACAGAACCTCGTTGTAAAATAACTTCTAATGTATTAATAAAATCAGCCTGTAAAACAATTCACCAATTTGGAGACACAGATAGCAAAAATCCCTTTGATATCGACTACACGAATTCACATTATCACGACTACCTCTCAGAGCAGAAAACAAAAATGAAAAATTTATTTAAAGCCTGTTCGTCCTGTAGAAAAACGGAATCGAAAGAAAAACGGAAACGAAAGAAAAACGCAACCTGAAACTGAATCCAACCCGTAAAAGCAAAACTTTCAGTTTAGAAGATAAAGTATTTATAAAAACCAAATTTAGAAATAAAAATCTGGTGTGATACACTCACACAACTTCCTTTTAGAGTGATCTTATAATTAGCCAAAAATTTGATTTGTAATTTCTAAGCATTTGTAAAAAAATTTCAAAAATTGTAAATTCTACAAAAACGGTACAAAATAGAGAGTTAGTTTAAGAGACAATTTTTTTCTAGAATTTTAAGCTAAATTCAAAAATGTAATAATATACCGGGTGTTCTATTTAAAATAGGAGTTAATAAAAAAATAGGAAGAAAACAAAAGAAACCCATTTTAGAAGTACTCAACTGGAAAATCACCTACCTTACACCAATACGCAATAAAAAAGTAAGAAAAATATAAAGTTTGAAAAAAATCGTTAGAGCCGTTTTTGAAAAAATGGAAAAAAATTAAAAAATCACAGAAGTAAACACCTACTTCCGGTTATGCGATTTTCTTCAAAAGCTTGCTGTCTCATCTACATAGTACATAAAACTTATATATGAAGTTTCAACGCCATACCTCTTTTCGTTTTTGAGATATTCTGTTCACAGACACACAGACAGACACACACACAGACAGACAGACCAATGAAAAAAAAATGTTTTTTTGGGATCGGAGGACTCTAAAACGTAAAGATCTGTTGAAAACTCGATTTCGAATTTTTGGGGTGAATCTAATACTTCGTTTATCGTAAAAGGAAGTAAAAAAGAATCAAAATTTACTGGACCCTTTGTCATTTCCCAAATTCTCGAACATGACATTATACGACTTAACACCCGTCAACGACGGACCTAAAATCAAAAGGCATATTAACGAATTATTGCCTTTTACGGTCAATCAACCTCACAATCCTGTGCGCCCTCACAATCCAATATGTGACTGGCGAAGTAAGTATCAAAAATCTCGAAGACAACCCCGGACTATACCCTTTAAATTTAAGTTACGTTATTCTGAAAGAAAGCGAATTTACATTAATTAAAAATATAGATTATACACCTATGCTTATAAATTATAGCACACTTAGAAGTAACTTAATCAAAACTATTATGTTCCTTGAAGATTTAAATTTCCCCATTGAACACATGCATTGCAAGAAAATTGAAGAAATTTTAATTAATCAACAGTAATATCCCAAGTGCATTAAAATAGCCGATTAAATTTTGACGTTTGCTGTCAGAATGTTTTGCTAAGAAATTTGTCAAGTAAATTTGCCGCTCAACAAGAATCCCGAGTGCGCAGCACGAGGGATTTTGAAGCGGAAAATTTTCGAGATATATTTCTTCAGAGCAAAACATTCTGACAGAAAATCGTCAAAATTTATTCAGGCTAATTTACATGCACCCGGGATGTTCGGCGTGATTATTTCCTGAATAAATAGATAAAATTCAGTTGGTGAAGCACCTTCAATAATCATGTTAAAATTATGCACAAGCGATTAAATTTTGACATAAATTTAACCGCCCACAAACTCCTTAATCAACTATTTCCTGGAATGGAACACAAAATTAAGAAACGTGGACTCATTGACGGTCTAGGATCAGTTATTAAATTTTTAACCGGCAATCTTGACGTAAATGACGGAATTAGATATGAAACAGCAGTTGCTAAATTACAAAACAGTAACGAGGTACACAAAGATATTTTATTTCAACAAACTAAAGTCCTAAACGACACGATTTCAGCAGTATACGGTCTAGCGAAAAACCAGTTATTACTAAGTGACAAAATTAATAGAATCATTTTGGAAAACAATGAAATACAAAATACCATTGCCTCATATACTGTAAGAACAGTCCTTTCCTTACAATTATTTATAAACATATTCGCAGAGTTAGAAAACGCACTAATTTTTGCCCAACACCAGCAGATGCATATGTCACTAATTGACAATAACAATTTGATTCAAAATTTAAATGAAATTTCTAATTATCTTAACGATATTTTAGAAAAAACATTAACTATTCCTTATCCTGCAGACTTTATATACTTGCATTTGTATGAGTCAATTATCATCACTAAAGTATATCAGATTAATAATAAAATCACATTTATTTTCGAAGTCCCACTAACCTCTAAACCTAATAGATATCAGATGATACAACTGATACCTTTTCCAATATTTATTAAAAACCAACAATTTCGCATGATCATACCAACTTATAATACTTTGTTATTTATTTAACGTTAAAACCAGTATCCCCGTAGAAATTTATCACTGCAAGTTAGTAATTTCAGACACTTACTTTTGCAACCAAAATAACCATTTTGAAATTCCTAACGATAAATTATGTGAAACGCAACTGCTTTCATTCAATAATAATCAAACGTGCACTCCGTATTTATTCGATCTAACAGACATTAAAATATCACAAATTGATCCAGCCACATGGTTAATAACTTTACCCTCTAAGGCTATATTAGATATTAAATGTAATAATCAAAATTTTAGAAAGGAATTGCTTGGCTTCAAAATCATGCATTTAACCCCGGATGGCATTGTTCTGGTGAATCACGAACATATGTTATTCACAGTTAAAACTATTTCAAATAAAATTGTCGATCTGAAAATTCCAAGTATCGACAAAATCATAATTTCCAAATCAAAACATATCAATATTTCAAAAATCGATTTGATTCCTATTAACACCCAAAAGTTAACTAGAGATCAAATAAAATTAAATCATCAAAAACACTCGCTAAGACCTGTTGATCATATCAATTCAAATCCCTTAAGTGTGTCATAGATTATTCTTACATTAATAATTATCTTATTAGCTATAAGCTTATTTTTATATATGTATGTTAGGCGCAACTCCTTAAAAATCAATCTTATCGACTTTCTACATAAAGATTGTAATCGCCCATAAATCACTTTATTCTGTAAAGAAGTGTATTATTTCATCCTGCATAAAAATGTATTATTTTAGATTGTATAAAATGTAAAGGTTTGATTTTAAGCTGTAATAACGCTTTGAAAAGCGTTATCACAGACTTTAAAAAGGGAGGAATTATATATTTAGAATATTTTACTCAGCAACAAGTGCGCCGGCTTTAGTCGCTAATCAGCTGCCAGCCAGCATAACGTAGATAAGATAACTTCTAGCTTCCTGCTTCGCATGAATTGTATGCTTCAGTCTTAAGATGCTGCCTACTGTAAAGAAGTCTCAAGTAGTCTTAAGCTAGCATGTTTATACGTGCTTCATGGTTAAATAAAACTTTTTAAAAACTCGTTTCGTAGTTTACCAAACGAAACTTGTTTGTATCATTTTGCTCAGTAAGAAATAGTTCCATATTGCCAAAGAGCATATAATTAGAAGAGGCGCAGCCATATAGGTTTCAACGTATAGGTTGTTAAATGTGTTGCATACCCACGTTTCAGGAATTAATTTCCAGAAAGCAAACGTCCTTTTGGGTTTTTCTACCTGAAACCAGCTGGTCACTCCAGCGCGAAGATAAATTGCCCATGTTGCCACATTGTTGCCGCGTTCTAAGAAGGGTAGCACGATGCACCTAAACACGGTATGTCAGCGAATTCACCCTAAAACCGAATGGCCGCGCATGACAACATCTCCGAGCCGTTCGTTTGAAGCTGACCATTGAGACATTGAGAGCTAACTTAAATTTATTATTGTAATACGTACGAACGTAACAACTGTCTCTATTGCTCGTTTTTGACATGTACAATTCTTATTGAAATTATTGTTAATCTCCACAATGTAGAATTTATTGTAGTGGCAATTGCAAGTCATATGGGCCCCAGTAATAGAAAATTATTATCGGAGCTTGGAATTGACTACGAAAAAACTTTCTTTTTTTTGACATCCAAGTGATAATTCTTTAAATATTTATGTGTTTGCAGATGCAACGCATCTCATAAAACTTGGTAGCAACCATATTTTAGATTCGAGATTAATTGTTGATAATTTAATAATTAATAAGCTTGGTTTTGAAGTTTTGTTAGAAAGTTTAGTTTCTGCATTAACGCTTACCCACAAACTTACCCGGTATCATTTACATGTTAAAGGATCCAAGAGACAAAAAGTACGGCCAGCTGTTCAATTATTATTCAATTGCGTTGCAAAAGTCATTGCGTATTTAGGAAGAAATGAACATTTACCGTTAAATTATACTTGGGAAAGAATTTCAAACGCAATGAAAACATTTAATGATTGGTTCGATATAGTGAATTCAAGGTCAAATTTATAGAGTGCCCTAAAAAATAGTTTTAGCATTGATTTACATTAGCAAGTAGATATTATAAACAAGACATCGCAGTTAGTTCAATTAATAAGAGTAGGCAAACACCGGCCACTTCTCCTTTTCAAAAGGGCATATTATTATCAAACAGAAGTCTACTTTAATTATTTCAATATGTAAATAGCCGCTATAAAGTAGAATATCTTTTAACTAGTAGAATTAATCAAGATGTTATCGATTTTTTTTCTTATACACGTGGCATCGGTGGACCAAATGACCATCCGCATCCGCTTGATTTTAAACATACGTAGGCTGAAGTGGTTCATATTAGGGAAGCATTCTTCAGCAAGTTATACAAATATTTCTACGTTAACTACGAAACTTGTCGATCTACAATTATGCTTATCACTGAAACGTGGTTAACTTCAGCCACACCAAATAGCCTTATTCATATCCCACAATACACTATTTTTCGCACCGATCGTACTCACAAAAGAGGAGGAGGAATTTGTGCCTACATTCATAAAGATGTTCTTGCTAACTTTACAATTACGAAACTTGACATCAACGCTCATCTTACTGAATCTTTATGGTTAACTTTCTCAAATACATCTCTTACATTCACCCTGGCATGCATCTATAGACCCCCAGATTCTAACTTGGAATCGGACAAACTATTATTTGAACTAATCAACCTACAGATCTCTAAGCTTCATAATTTAATAATTACTGGAGATTTTAACCTGCCCAATATCAGCTGGCCGCTTGTAAACAATAACTTTACAATGACCTCATCCAAATTTCACTTTATAGAAATGATCTTAGATACTGGCCTTAGCCAATCAGTAACCGAACCAACTAGATTCCGATATAGAAACAGACCATCAGTTTTAGATCTAATACCTACAACAGATGCACAGCTTCTTTCAGATCTTCACTATGACTCACCAATTGGTATATCTGACCATGTTGTGCTATCAACAAATATTCAAATAGTGTGTTACTCAAATCAATCCACCACAATGTCCGTCACAAAAACGGATTACTCTAGAATCCTTAACGATCTACAGCAACAGGATTGGAGCATCCTAACTAACCTAAGTGTTCAAGACATGTGACACAAGTTCAGCCAAGTTATACGTGAGCTATCGGATGCACATACCCGTACTTTTGAAGTATACAGACACCCCACTAAGCCCTGGTTAACATCTACACACATTAACAGAGCTCGCCTTAAGCGGAAGTTATGGAAAAAATACTCAATTACTAGAAGTAATGCGGATTATAGAATTCATAGAAATATCTCCTATGAACTCACTAAGGACATAAAGCTTGCAAAAACCAACTACGAGAATAATCTATTAAATAACACAAAAAATCTACTCTTATGTTGGCAATCATACTACATCAAGAGTATCTATTTCACTAATTCGTAAGGCAGATAGTACATTTTGTGACAATAACACTGAATCAGCCAATATACTCGCAAACTTTTTTAGTAGCGTTTACACCACCGAACCATATGGACCGCTTCCCAACTGCATTGGAAAAAACATATATTTACACTGTCTCACATAAACTTTGGTGTAGAGGATGTTAAAAAACAATTAGACAATTTATCAGTTGATTCCTCACCAGTTCCCGACAATATTACTGCAAAATTGCTTAAAACCTGTGCTGCCGAGTTGAGTCACCCAATCTTCACAATAATTAGGACTTCACTCGATACCGCAGAGCTACCTCCCATTTGGCTGCAATCGACAGTGACACCTATTTTCAAAAAAGGTGATAAGTTTGACGCAAACAACTACCGGCCCATCAGTTTAGGAAGCATCATTTGCAAGGTTGCAGAAAGAATTGTTGTAGAGAAATTACTACCATTTTTACTTGATACCAACAGGATACCCAACTGTCAACATGGCTTCCTTCCTGGCAGATCTGTTCTGTCTAACCTGCTAACTTCACTAAATGATTTGACGCTGTCATTGGATCACGATAGTCCAGCGGACGTCATCTATCTTGATTTTAGCAAAGCCTTTGACAAAGTCCCACATCGCCGACTTCTTAGTAAGCTTGAACATGCTGGTGTTAATGGAGAGTTATTAAATTGGTTGAAAACATTTTTGTCAGGCAGGACCTTAGCTGTAAGAGTCGGAAATAGCTATTCTGATACCATACCCCAGACGAGTGGCGTACCGCAAGGCTCAGTTGTTGGTCCAGTCTTGTTTTTATTATACACAGCAGATCTTCTATCTGCAATTCAAAGCAAAACCAGCGTTTATGCTGACGACATAAAATTGTATGCAAATCCAGTATCCACCTCAACATTGCAAATGGATCTCGACACTGTTACTTGTTGGTGTTCAATATGGCTTCTCCCGTTAAATGTTACGAAATGTGTTGTGATGAACCTAGGGAAGGGAAATCCAAACACAATATATTTTATGGACTTAGAACTGTAGACTCTCAAGTGAATTTGGGAATTACAATTACGAAGGACTTGTCGTGGTCTAACCACATACTAACCATTGCCAAAAGGGCTAGATCCAAAATGTACCTCTTTCAAAGAGTATTTCCAAACCCGTCACCAAATTTAGCCCTTAAAATTTATACTCCTTATATTCGACCGCTGATCGAGTTTGCATCCCCTGTATGGTCTCCGTGGCTCCGTCGAGACGTGCAAGTCCTAGAGAAAATACAAAGAGCAGCAACTCGTCGGCCCAGACAGCTCAGACACTTATCTTACGATGCTAGACTTAAGTCACTAAATCTGACAACGCTTGAGACCCGAAGAGAGCGGGGTGACTTAATTCAATTATATATATTTACCCACAATCTGTTTCCTTCCGCTGAAAATATGGTAGAACTATTTTCAGATCTCTACTTACTTGGCCACAGCTTTAAACTCAAAAATGAACCTTTCAAGACATCTCACCGCCAACATTTCATCTCGAACAGAACTTTTCAACAATGGAACGATCTTAGTGATGATATACTGACTGACTGCATCGTCGTTAAGTGCGTTTAAAACCAAAGTCGATTCATACTTGAATCCAGAGTGAAGTGCCTTTCGGGGTTTTTTTGTTTACTGCTAATTGATGTACACATTAGATATATTTTAAATTCATGTCTTTTCGAAAATTGTTTTAATTTAGGAAAATTTGTTTAATTTAGTTATATTTCGTAATAGATTTATTGCAAGGTAATTTAAAGCGTGTTTTAAATTTTTATTTTAGTATTTGTGATTGTTTAAATACTGTTACTTTCGAATCCATAAAAAAATTTTTTTTACTAATTTTTCTGATTTTTTCTAATTTTTTTCTAATTTTTCAAATTTTTCTTATATTCGATTGCATAGCCGTAGTATCATTTATTTTTGTACTGTGCTTATAGGTTTATCCTCAGCATGTAAAATTTTGTAATAATAATAATAATTTTTACTAATAGTAATAATAAAATCACTGAAGAATTTGAAGAACCGTGCCTGCTTCAGCCTTTAAGTTAACCAGTTGAAGGCATCACTCCAGATATTTGTTTACCAGGAAATGCTTTCGCGAAATTGAATATTGATTTCGAGAAGCAAATTCCCTTAGAAGATAAAGCTGAAATATTGTTTATTCGCAATCACATTGTAATGTGTCAATTTCATGACATGACAACAGCTGAGAACTAGATGATTACTTGAAACTAGCCAGGAAATTATTACATACTCCGAAAAATATTACATACCTGAAGAGTGGGGTGTTTCCATGGTAACAAAAATATTAGCTACATCAAGATATCTATTATTCAGAATTCAATTGTAGTTATTTTTAAAATTAGATGATTGCAAATAAAATAGTATACATACCACGGTGGAAAGTTTCATTCCTGCCTCGAGATAAAGTTAACCTCGACGCTACGCGTCTCGGTAAACTACCTAATCTCTCGACAGTAATGAAACACTTCCCACCTCGGTATGTAATATACTATAACACAATGTTCTTTTATTGAGCGCTTTTATCCAAATCCCGACAGTGAAGTCGAGGATGGAAATATGGATCTGTTGGATAAATTTGAGTTTAAAACGTGTAAGTCGGTGATTATATTTGTTTGCTGCTTTCTGTTAACAACGGAACTTAATATTATTATTATTAAGTTCTTAGGATAATAAAATTAGCAACGCAAGATGCAGACTTAGACGTTTTGTTTATAATTGCAAGCGTTTATGTGACATGTGAAACTCACAGGTAACACGACTCACGAAAATTAATCCTGGTGACAGGTGACAAACCAAACGATCAGAAATGAAAACAATTTAAAATTAATTTGAGGTTTTCCCATTTTTTTTACCAGGAGAGTTTTTTTACGGAGGTTTTTTGCCCGGAGTTTTTTCGTCCTAGATTCACTAGTATAGCTTTTTCAACAAAACAATAAGGTTAAAGCAAAACTTAATTGTCAATTACAAGTACCATTTTGTAGCTTCCAGGTGATTTTATTTCTGGGAGAAATTTTTCCTTGAGGTATTTTTCCGAGGCGTTGTCTTTGGGAATTTTTTTTCCGGCGGTTATTTTTCCTCTTACGTCGGAGCAACTAGTCTAGCAATTAAACATTTCTTAAAATTTTGTTGTTGAATATTTTATTAAATGACTAGCCACAAAACATTAATAAAACATAAAACTGCAATTACTGTATATAATTTAAAATTTTGCTGTCAACAATCAATAAAATTGAACTGTTAATCAAAAACCTATCTGCAGAATAAAAGCAGCTTCTTTTGCATTAGTTGGTTCAAAATACATTTAAAAAATTGAAGTTCAAGAGTGTAAAAATTTGAGGGTTAAACAGGAATTTACAATTTCCAAGTCTTACGAACAGAGAAAAATTAAACATTCCTTATCTTTATAGGTTGTATAAAATTACAATACAAATTATTTTTATGCTGAACTGGGGAAATGTACACATTTGTATGGAACTGCAGAGCAACAAGTTTGACTCTCTATCTACTAAAAAATATAAAATTGCCACGAATTTAAGATTATTGAAGTTACTAAAATACTAATGTGGAACTGTAGGGTGAATATGATCCTTGTTGAAAATTCTCAACAGTAATTACATAAGTAGAAAAATTAGTGCACGAGCCGTAACCAAGACAACAACAAAATTTCTTAGAAATTTTTTGTAGGTAGACCAACCTAACTGTGAGGGTTTGTGTAGTTACGATTTTCTTACCGAATCTTGTTACAGTTTTAAATTCTCAGATCGACATTGATTATATTTACGGTCCAAAATCGGGTACAAACTACAGGGTTCGCCGGCTTTCCCTAGAAAACAGATCTAAATGTGTCGGGACAGGTGTTGTTGCCCCAGTTACTCGTACTTAGCTCAGTCGGGAAGGGGTAGTTCGAAGACTTAAATGAAAAACCGACGGGGTACTTACCCTAAAGCTTGCTTAACAGAAGAAATGTTTGAGCGCCACTTGGTTCTGATTAGGGGTGGCTAACGTGTCTAGAACCAAGAATAATACACGTAGCCTATGGAGAAGTCCTTCAGGTACGTTGCTAAACACCTCAGCCTGTTGTTTACCAAGCCTCCTCCGAGTAGCCGGGTGACCTTGTCGTTGAATCACTTACCTTCAAGGCCACCGTCACTAAAGAATAACAAAAGAACACTGACTGGGCCAAATCTTGGGGCTCGCTTAATCAAAAGACATGCTTTAGCTTTACAAAGGCAGTTACGCCTGGCCTTTGCCGAAACTAAATTACTTAGGAACCCAGAAGGGGTTCAGAACTCGACAAACAAACCGACTGACTTTAACAGATTTATTATTGAATGAGTTAAATTTACAAATAAGTTTACACTGAAGTAATCGCCCGGAGGCGAGTTTAAATTTAATAAAAAGAAAGCCACACCCTACTTGAACATGAAAAGGGTTCCCAAGCAAAGTTACCTTAATGTCTAACTATGTTATTACAAAGTACAAGATAAGATATCCAGGGTAAAGCCCCTGATGTCAACAAGCAAATCAAATTCTAAAATTCGGCGAGCGTACGCAACGTTTTGATCACTGGGGTTGCACAGTAAAAATTACGGACGCCACTTATCTCGGCACACAAAACATATCGCACATACAATATATTCCTGGAGCTGTAAGCATGTTGGGGTAGCGATGAGGTCCTCGGCGGAAGCTTGGCAAGGCTGCTGCAGGGGGATCCAACTTGGGAGAGAGAGCGGGTCGGCGACGGGGCTGGCGAAGATGACTTTAGTTTCCGGGGTGGCTCAGCGAACGTAATCGGAATTTGCAACTGCAATAATCCTCGAACGACACGAGTACACAAGCGGGGTGATCAAACGACGTTAGAACTATATGTGCACTAATGGCAAACTATGCGTCCCTCTGTACTTAGAGAGCGGACAACAAAACGACACGGTAAACGACGTTTTCTCCAATAAAACGTTTCGCAGGCCTTTCCCTTAACTTCACGACCGCCCCGGAGTTCTTTCTGCACCTCTGGCTATGAAGACTGTCGCCGAACTCCTCAAACTATCACAATTCCCTGCTATTTAGGGCTGAAGCGAAACTCTCACACAATTTACTCGGCGCAAAGCGCCCACAAAGGTTCGTAAAATATTACACACATAGTTCTAATAACAGGGTCCCCGACTGCAGCGGGATTTGCCGCAGTCGGGGCCCGCGAATTTTCACATGTGAACTGGCCGGTGGCTCGCTACTAATTAATTTTAAACTCGCGGAGCTTGATAATTGCCCCCGCGCTAAAGAAGAGTCCATCTTACTTTTACTAATCCAAACTGCATTTTTCGTCTCCTTGTTGCAACACGAAAGGAAACACTGCATCATGAACTCGGGGGAAACCCCTATTAAAACAAAGCACAAAGGAAGTCTCACATACTTGCCATGCCACGCACGGAAGTCCACGGGCGTAAATATCAAATTTCAAGAAAAACAAAAAGCAATACGTAGAACTCTAAAGTGTTAGTACGCATTATCGACAATAAGAAATAAAAGAATAAGCTCATATTTACAATTCAGCGAAATATAACCTAAACGAAAATTACTGCGAGGAACTACGCCGTCCCAATAAAATGCTTCTAAAGGAATTTTACAGGTTATGAGCATCTGAACGCTCGCTGGCTGAAATGAATTCGAATATAAACTAGTACAGGGCCGAATCCAGTGACATTTTAGGTAGAACGAAAGAGGTCGGAACAAAATTAAAGTCCCATTACAATCTGCATTCGAGCATTAATTCATAAGAATTAATGCTCTTATGAGATTATATGTGAAAATATTTGTAATACAACCGTTGCAACATGTGTTGTAATTTGTGTAGGTGTTTTCAAATATTTCACTCACTCATTTTTACTGTCATCTTTTTCTAATAAAAGTAGTTCACTTGCTGTGTTTAATGGCTCATTTGTAAGCATGAAACTTAAACAAGCTGCACAGTTATATATTTTTAGAAGTTTTATATGCCACGTAACCAGCGACATATACAATAGAACATTTTCTAAAGTTGCTTCTTCTATCACGGGTTGGATGCATAATGACTAATGAATAGAGCGTTGATTAAAAAGCATTTATTTTTGGAGAATAAGCGCTTATAATAAGCCTTTAAACCTGAAAAAAGCCAAAACAAAAGCCAAAAGAAGCACTCAAAAAAACTAAATAAAAGAAAAAAATCAAAAGGTAATTTTATTAGGAATTTTATTTACAAAATAAAAATTGTCTCTATCTACTTCGCAATTTTAATTTTTAGGCGCGTTTAAAAGCCTCATGTAACATACTACATTAAAAAAATTGTCGAAATGATTTGGCTGTAGAATTCGAACAGTGTCCACCCTTACGCCGCGCCTTGGAGTAGCAAAGACATGATTGATTTTTAATCTACTTGTCAATAGAAACTCACAACCAGGTTTAGGATAATTATGCATTTGCATAACTGCATATGCAAATGCATGTTTTATACCATAAATGCATACTTTGAAGGTTTGTAATAATTAATGCCGCATATTTCTAAAAACATTGATTTCAAGTTGCATTAAATGTAATTATTTTGAAAGTTTTAAGTACCTACTTTAAAAGCAGAACAGCATGAAAGACACATTTGTTTACATTTTTGCTTGAATATTGGTAATTTTTAAGATTAAGCAAATTCTTTTTCTTCATGTTTTAGAACGGTCTAGCTAGGGATTATGGCCCACATAAAATTATGTTTTGGTCAAGTCCAACGAATTGGGCTTACAATGAGCCGTTCTAGGTATACGAGTGGCGGTTGACCTTCACAAGGCCGAGTTCCAGATGCTATTTTTTCAGGCGGGAAACAATAATAAACAAAACAAAGCGTGAACTTATAAAAGGAAATCCATATAGTTTATCGTTTGTTGTCAGTTGGCTTTTAATAGCTGCCTAACAACTTGTTGCTGATATTAAGGAACTGAGTTATTTATTTTGTTATGCGATTGCAATTACAAATAAATATACAAACAACGAAATAACATAAAACCACGATAAAAACAAATAATTGCTATATTTCAAAGCAAGATGCAAACGTACTATCTCTAAAATCGGTCTATTTTTAATGTAATGGCTATGAGATAATGGGAAATTTTGTCTACCTGCGTTTTGTAACCCAAGTTATTATCGTTCGAAGGTTGTGTTAACTTTGGCAACATCGCACGTCAATTTGAAGGAACGGATTCTAGAATCATGGTTCTGCTCTGAGATTGTCGAATACCCTGAGCTATATGTTTAGCTGGGATCCCTCCCGTCTGAGGGATAAGACCTGGGAGCTTAGCGGGCGGGAGTTTTTAAGCTATACGCTAATACTGCCCAGCGCTGAGTCTCTTCTAATTATGTGCTTTTTGATATTACTCAAGTGTGTCATAGCATTTTTAGTAAAGCGCTGTTCAATACATTTTACGACTTTATCTAAGACTTCAAAATATATTTTTCTATAAAAGTCAGCTGGCGAGGAAAATTGGTGCGGTTCACTTGAAGAGTCGTCTATCTTTTTAGGTCTCCTTAGTATTATTGGAGTTTTAGGTTCATCCAATTCCAAGATATCAGCTAAGTCTAGAGTGGACTTCCAAACGTTTTGAAATTTTTCGTCAGTTCTTTGGGACGATATAATTTACTTGACAGTATTGATATTATCGACAGCTTTTTGCAGATGCAAAGAAATCCTCTGTAAAGTATTTAGCATTTAGAGCTTCGATATGATCAAGTATTTCTATCAGGAATTTGATAATGAATAGAGATTCGAAAGTCTGAAGACTTTTCAAAAACCCGTTTACTTTCGCGCCAGCATCATCTTTCTGACTTTTTGTGTCGTTCAAAAACTGTAGCAGTACACTATAATTGTCTAGAATAGTTTTCAACGTAGATATACGGTAACACCATCTTGTTGGGCAAAAGGGTTGCAGACAAAAGTTTTGAGCATTATCAGCTCCCTGCAGTGATTCAAAACAACCTTGGCGTTTCGGTGAACCACGTACGAAGACAATAAACTCTCTTATTAATACTAAAAGCTCTTTCACTGCAGGTACTTCCCAAGAATAAACACTAAGTGTTTATTCTTGGGTACTTCTTTCATTGCATCTTGAACAACTAGGTTTAATGAGTGAGCGATACAATGCACATGAATTGCTCTTGGTTCGATAGCTTTAACCCGGGATTGAAGGCCAGTATGCGCTCCACTAACATTAGCAGCGCCATCTGTACATAGACCCCTACACGTCTTGATATTGATGTCGAATCTTCTTAGTACGCCATTGAAAATTTCAAACAATCTTTCGGATGTTGTTGATGTCGTTTTATAGAGGCCGAAAAAAGTTATATTAAGCTCTGAGTCCATGCAACGAAAGCAAAATGTGATTTGTTCATGATTGTAAATATCACTAGTTTCATCAACCATAACTGCATAATAGACGGCATTTTGTACTAGTTTGATTATTTTACGTAGTACTTGGTGACTCAAAATTGTACACAATTCGTTAGTAATATCGTGTGACAACCATCTATATTTACTACGCTGGAGCCACGAGTTTAATTCGGGAATATCCTGTGATCGCAGCTTCAACAACCTAATGTAATTCGAATGTTCGTCCTCGTGGCCCCTTATGGCTAGGCCTCCGGTCATCAAAAAACGAAGAGTTGAAATCATTTTTAAAAGGGCAATTCTAGCTGTTTTTATATCTTCAAGTTTACTTTTTGATAACATATGGTGTACATTGACACCACGTTCTAAATTGGCTTTATGCAATACACTAAAACAGTGTAAGTCAGACTTTTCGTGCTTTTTAAACCTTTCTAAAGCTTTATTCCATGATGAAAAACCAATTTGAGTGAATGCCTTAACCCTTTCAGGCCCAGTGGGTACAATTGTACACATTAAGTTAATAGGGCATTATAGGGGATTTGTAGGAATCAAATATAACTTTAGACCCATTGGCTACAATTGTACACATTATGAGAGCACCGAACGTGCTGGTGGCTGCCATCTGCCGCCAACATGCGGTACTACCGAGATTTTAGCATAGCCAACTAATATTTAGGTTAGCTTACGCTAATACAGCCATTACAATCACCATAAAAACATGATTCTGTAAAGCATGCCATGACAAAATGTCATTTGGCGCCACCTCTTAGTGTTATTCTGAACTTTTAATCAGGGCCTACCGCGATATTCAAATTAAAAACAAATACTGCTGAATAGTTGGATTTGAAAACTTGTCATATTTCAATCAACTATATCCTCAAATTCATATTGCCGTAGTTTGAGTCAGTAATTTTTATATAAACAGGTTCTTTCAAAGCTATTTAAAATGGTTAGAAAGTGGTTTACCTGTGGAAATCCAAACAAACCACTTTTTGAATTTCCAAGCGATATGCAGATTCGTACCAAATGGCTCAAAGCTAATTCATGAGTGATATTGTTAACACGTTGAAGGACACTAACGCTGAGCAGCGTCCTTAATTGTATCTACCAGTATAACTGAACGCTGCACTGCATCTAATTTTCCATATAAAATAATAGTACATAATCCAGTTGTTACTGTCACCACTGGTACGTACACAGTCATATCAGTGTCACACAAACACGAGTTATTTGCCCCAAACAGCTCTCTTACAGTTATCTACCTCTTTGCTCCTACTTGTGCAGAACGCTGATAAGCATCGCAGTGTATCACAACACAACCCTATATGAAGTCGGCAACTGTCCTTCAACGTGTTAATTAATAATAAAACTAATTAAATTACCTTTATTTATAATATTTATTATTCATGCATTACATATATTTCTAAACTTATTGAATACCCTACTTTGTGTATTAACCATTTCGATGAGAATTCTCTAAAAGTACTTGACAAAAATACTTGTTTGATTAAAAACGCTACACCAACTGGAACTGTAGATAATACATATTTTTTATCACATTAATTAGAAGTACCATTATGTACATTTTTTAGAAAATTTTACCTAATTTTGAAATTAAATAAGAACAAGAACATTTACAAAAACCATTCAAAAGAAACCCAAGCTGAACTTATATCTCCAGCCCAAATTGCAGATCTTCAGTATATGTACCTACTATTAAAATGTTGACTTTAAAGCTAAAGCGGATTAGTGTTAATTATTCAAAGTTTATTAAAAATAAAACCACTTAGAATGATATACAGAAAAATTGGGGCAAATTAAATGTTTTCCATAAAATATTCCAAGATGCTGACGATGGAGACAAAAAAGAAGAATTTCGTGCAAAAATTGTTCTTAATTATGATAAAAAAAGCTCCTCGTTAGTCAGAAGTTTCGATTCATATGTGTACAGTATGGAGATTTCGCTCTCCTAAAGGATATCAGCACTGCAGAAACTATTTAGCGAGTTTACCATCAAAAACATTGTTATGGTATCTTGGTGACTGTAATTGTTCAGATGAATTAATTAAGCAACGTTTAATGGCTAAAGTCGCCTAATTAACAGTTCCAGCAGAAAGAATTTGCTTCTTAATTATTGACAATATGTCAATTAAGGAGAAAGTGCAGTATAGCAGATCTGAAGATCGCATCTATGGTGTAGATAATACTCAATATACAACCGTTTGCAATAAACCTCAAATAGCAAACAAAATGTGTTGTTATGTTATATGTAAGTACATGGATTGTCAACAAGATACATCATTCCAGCACGATATTTTTTTCATTCTTCTTTGAGAATTAATTACTTTTACTCGTTAACAATGAGAGTACTTAAGTCTTCTGACTGTGGTTTCGTTGTTCTAAGAATTGTTGCAAATAATTTTTAGATTTAGATTTTTTGTGGTGGAATTCTAAAAAACTCTTACATGGAACATCCTTTCCTAAAACCAGTACATGATCTGCAAAATGGACTACCTTTTAAGTAAGCTTGTACGGTACTTAACGAAAAAGAATTTGTACTCATCAGATTTTGAAAAAATTTATATTTTACATGCTGTTCAGATTTTTTCACCCACCGCCACTGCCTCTTTACAGTTTTTAAAAGCAGGACAAATTGAATTTCAAAATGTCAACAGCATCTACTGTGAAATGTTTAGAAAGCATATACGACTTTTTCCAGATTCATAATGTGTGTAATAGAACAATTTCTGCAAAAATTAGATAGCAGCACTGCACCGTTGGTTCATGTTTCTGACGAAAGACTATTGATTGGACGTAATACTTCAGAACTATATCGATCCTATGCAAAATTCTTCTGCATCTGTTGGTTTGCTAGGTTTATCCAATGAAAGACTCACGTCTTGAAATTGACTGCTAAAAGTACATCATTATACATCACATTTTTACTTCAAGAAGCTGGTTTTTACTATGTATTAACAGCTTCATTTAGTTCGAATGCAGTGGAGGCAATGATTGCACACATGCAATAGAAAGTTGCTTCAAATGGCGCAACAATGCTCGAATTGCTGGGCATGCTCTTCGTCTGCTATTACGCTGTGGTATTATGAAGACTGCCATCCTCAAAAATTGCACATTATAGTAACTTCACTAGTTCTGCAGCATTTCCAACTACATCAAGCATAACTGAAAACGAAGATGTCGAATTACCTGCACATTTAACAGTTAAAATTCAAGATCGTGCAGACTTAAATTATCCAAATTCCATTTTTGTAGGTTTTACAAACATTTATTTTAAAACCGTTTATAACCTAAAAAATATCTTTAGTAAAGACAACAACCAGAACCAGATTTAGGTGCTGTATTTCACCACCTGATGGCGCAAAAACCGTACGCGTTGGCAATTGTCATAAGAACATTTTACAACAATGAAAGTGACACTTATGGAATAGCCGTGATAGCTTTGCTATATAAATTTTAGTTAGCCATGATTTTAGTTTGCAAACCTGCATAGGTTATGTTTATTGCCAAACGTCATTTTTGAAGTTGTGTTTTTATTTAGTTATTGAACTGATATTTGAGTGTAAAGTGGTTTATTGGTTTATTAGAAGGTGTACTGTATGTGTAGCTAGTTGTGTAAAACCTTTTGGATTGAAGATAGAAGCGCGGTTCGCGGTTAAAATTAATGTGTACAATTGTGGACAACAGGACCGAGGCAGTGGCACATACCTAAACCCCTATACCAACTAATTTGTGTTAACCATTGCAAATTAATTGGAAAACTCAATAAACATGTGCGACAAGGCAGGGCCCAGCTCGGGTAAGCGAGTTTACCAAAAAATGTATGATTTTGAAAAAGACCATGACAAACTTTATGCTTTGCTAATGAATGATAATTCGGATATTGATTTGAGCGATGAAGATGCAGATGATGATAATGTTCCCGAAATATTTAACCTTCCTACAAATGTAGTCAAGAGAATTGGGAGCGATAAAGTTGGCAAAAATCAAAAAATTTTAGAAGAAGAAGCACTTGACGATAATGGAGATGACGGTGAAACCCAAATCGAAGATACTCCTCAAGTTATAGATGGAAATGCTCTTCCCGAATTTAGTCCACTTGCTAATTTTAGTTTGACTAATAAAACCGATGTGAAGTGGCAGAACAGATTAATTTCCGCAAAAACTAACATGTGGGAACCTCGATTGAATGAAACACTAGAATTACGCTCCCCTCTAGAATATTTTCAAAACTATATACCGAATTCATTATTTGATCTGATGGTCGAGAAAACGAATATATATGCTCTACAAAATGATAAGAAAAAATTGAAACCAACAACGTCTGATGAATTGAAGACCCTTGTCGCATTACACATGGCAGCTGGCGTTTTGAAATTTCCTAGAATCAAATTATATTGGGACACAGCCATGAAAGTGAATATTTTCATCGACAACATGAAAAGGGATCGGTTTTTTGAACTTCGTTCAAATTTACACTTCGTAAATATTCTAGAGCGTCCTGATGGTTGCACTGACAAATATTTGAAAGTGCGTCCACTTTACGACGTAATACGCAACCGTTGTCTTCAATTGACATTAGAAGAAGAACTCAGCATTGACGAAGCCATGGTACCCTTTACAGGCCGCTTTTCTGGAAAGCAATATATAAAAGGCAAGCCTACTCCCTGGGGGATAAAAATCTTTATGCTTTGTGGAAAAAGTGGACTTGCATATGATTTTCTACTATATCAAGGACAAACACCTGAAATTTCTCCAGACACACAGAAAACATTTGGTTTAGGACCTTCAGTAGTTTTGAAATTGGCGGAAAGGATTGGTGATGAAGCCGGACACAAGTTATATTTTGATAACTTTTTTTCATCATACCATTTATTTCAAGCGTTAGCCCAGTTACGTATCGATGCTGCAGGGACTGTGAGAGTCAATCGATTTATAAAACCACCATTAATTTCGGATAAAGAAGCTCTAAAAAGGGAAAGAGGATTTTCTTACGAAATTTGCAGTGCTGATAATATCAGCTTGATAAAATGGGTTGATAATCGCTGTGTGGTTCTGAGTTCCAATTTCATAGGAGCACGAGAAGGAGATCTTGTGGAACGTTGGAGCAAAAAAGACAATAGGTTCATAACAATCAACAGACCCGAAATTGTGCGTAAATATAATCATGGTATGGGAGGCGTGGACCTGTTTGATCAACTTATAAGTTACTACCGAATATTTATCAGGTCAAGAAAATGGACCCTTTGCATGATCTTTCATGCCATTGACTTTGCTGTAGTTCAAGCTTGGCAGGAATACAGGAAAGATGCACAAGAACTTGGCATTCCTACAAAAAAAATGTTGGACCTACTATATTTCAGGATGCGTGTCATTGATGGACTTCTTCAATGTGGAAGAAAAGTTCCTGAAAGAAAAAGGGGTCGTCCTTCCACTTCGGTTCCAGCAAGTGCACCTGTAATTCAAAGGCGCCGCGGAGAAATTCGTCCAATTGGGGAAATTCAATTTGATGGTGTGGATCATCTTCCTATCCACGACAATGGAAAGCTTCCCAGTAGATGCAAATTTCCAAAATGCACTTCAAAATCCAGGATAAAATGCCACAAATGTAACGTGCATTTATGTTTATCAAAGGACAAAAACTGTTTTTTAGCTTTTCACACCAACTAGTTTGATGTATGTTGGTTAATGTCATTTACTGTATTTTTTTAAAAATATAACAATAAATTATAAAAAAATAAATAAATTTCCCATGGAGTTATTTTTACAATACTTGAGGCGTAATGTGTACAATTGTACCCATTTCCTAATCAGGAGTGGGAGAAGGATATTAAAAAAATTTTTTTTACAAAAATTATTTTAAAAAATACACCCAATTCGAAAATGAAATCAAAAATTTTTTAACTTTAAAAACGAAAATGCAGGACTGAAAGGGTTAATGGACTCATCATCTCTTGATGTTGATGATTTTTTCGGAGCAGAAACGCCACTAGACGTCGTTTCTTTACAGATTTGGCAAAACACTTTATCAATATCTCTATCGTATAACAGCCATGGAAAAAATGTTTGCCTTTTCTTCTCCGCAACTGAATTTACAGAAATAACATTTTCTGGTTGCATTTGTTGAAAAGAGCTACTAGTAGAGGGTTCTTCAGGTTTGGGCACCTTAGGATTTCGAACGACGAATTTATCCATAGAAACTAATAATTTTCCGAAATAAAAACGATAAAAACGAGCATGATTCTCAAAGCACACGCTACACGCTTTATTTACACCAGCTAGACTGAGTGAGACAAAACCGTGCCCGCGCGGGCGGTGACAGGTGTCGGTTGAGGGGCGCGGGTGAGGTTGGCGGACGACAGCCACTTGGCTTGCTTTGAATGTGCGACGCACACATCATAACCACAGACAAGAAAGGAAAATCATAACTACACTTCTTACCATAATAGCACGCAAGTTGCTTGCGGCAATCATATAGTCGTCTTGCCGTGCGACGGGTGACGTAGTAGAGGTATCACTCAAAGCCGATTACTGATCTGTTTTGATGTCAATGTTGATGGGTGCTTCGCACCCACTATTTACCTCTCGTGGGTGCTGAGACCCTCGAGCACCCACGGAGTCGGCGCCCCTGCGGCCCGTGGTATATTTTTTGTGGCGTTTTTACATTAGCGGTTTTCTGTGAATGAAATTCGAGTATCCCCTATGGCCGTGGGGTAGACGTGACTCGAAACGGTCGGTGTCATCTGCCCGTCGGCTTCGCGAATTTTATGACCCGGGGTTGAACATATTTTGCGCCGTCGCGCCGGCGCTGTGTGGATTTCTTTCTTCCCGGTTGAAATTCGCATCAAGTTAATGGCGGACTTTTTTTACAGGAATTTGAGCTTAAGTGTTGGTCGCAGCACGTTGTTCCGTCGGTGGCAACGCGCGCGAAGCTTGCGGTATTTCTATGTCTACCGATTTATTTGAAGAAATGCCAGCCCCAGATTATTGCGCTACAAGTTACTTTATAAATCGGTTCATTAAGACGCGGGGAAGTTTTAACATTGTTATGAAGTGTGGCCCCTTTTACCGAGCGAATGTTCGTCTAAGCGACTTAAGTGGGATTAATAGTGAGGGGCTAGAAGTTTTATGTTTTTCGAAGTTTTCCGGTCGTGGCGAAGTGCCAATGTATATCGAGAAAATCTTCCACTTCGCCCGTGGCGGATTTTAGCAAAAACTCCAACAATGACCCTCTCTCTACGTTTCGCCCCTGTGACGTGTGTCGAGACCAACTTTGTGACCAGCGAAAATAAAGCCTCCCCACCTGACCAGATATTTCAACCTTGATGTTTATATATTGTTATGATATCATAAGAGTGGATATAGTTTGATGATAAATACGATAAAAGAATTTGGTAAAGCATTGTAGTCAGTCTTTGCAAAAGTTTAGAATATAAAAGGTTATTTGAATTAAATTTTAAATAGAGATTATATTTTAAGAAATGAGAATGGAAAGAATAAATTTTATATAGTTTAATTTATAAAGTAAGATGTTAAAAGATAGAAGTTATTTACTACTGATATCAGATACGACAGACCAAATTAAAATATTAAAAGATAACAAAGTATGTAGGTATCAAATGTATATTTTAATATAGTAAGCATCAATAATGAAAATACGGTAGTTAGGAGAGTTGTTTTGGGAGTAAGAATAACAAACTCATAAAATGTATACAGAATTTTGAAAACTCCTTTTTGATATAATAAAAAATTTGAAATTATGCCTTATTTGTATAAATATTTTGGTGGTATACAAATAACAGGGCTTTTAACAAATCTACGTGGTACAAAAATATGAGAAAGTAATTTTGAAGCGATACAAGTACATAATCGGAGAAGAGATTGTGCAATACAGTTAATTAGATAGAAATAACCAGAAAACTACAGTATTTGAATAGATTTGGATTGAGCTGCTTTATTGGAACTGATACAGTTTATGGGAAGGAGTGAAAAGGATTTGACTGGTGTGGATTACTGCAAGTGTAGGAGCCGTGATGAAGGACTGATGTATCTTCCTGGGAATCATTCTGAGTGATTGGTGGTATTTGGATATTTCATTTTCATGCAGAGGACAGATCATCGTGACAATTAAACCTGAAAAGAAGTAATATTAGTTGGAGTACATCAAGGATAGTTTACTGGCAGAAGAGGGTTGTGAAGGAGTAATATAAAAGTTGATAGGTGCAGTCTTGGTAATAGGAGGTTGGATTCTTCAAATATTTGGATATTTTCTGGAGGATTTAATGGCTGTAAATTGGTTTGACAGTTAATTGCAGTTGGACGTGTTCGTGTGGTGACTAGTTGTACAAGGGGATCTGTGGTGCTGGATGTGCAATTAGTAGAGTCAATAAGGTTGGTTAGTAGTTTATTCTAGAATAAAAATGAAGTAGATGAACAATATTTATTACTTGCAATAATTGAAAGAGTTATTACTTACTATAAAAGATAGAGAAAGTAATACATCATAATAATATTGAAAACAGTGTACGTTGGTCGTATCTGATTACAAGTAGAAGAATTATTTTGAATTCATTCAAGATAAGTGACATTTAAGGTCATTTGACAATTGAAATTTATTCTAAATATGACAAGTTAAATATAAGACAACTAGATAAAAGAACCTAACCCTGATGATTGAGTTTTCATGGCAATAATTATTTTTAAAAGAGAAATCATTTGAAATTAATTTTTAAATAAGAAATAAATAATCACAGCTAGCAGAGCAGGGCAATTGAATTAAATACTTATGGTACAGAAACGTGAAGTCATTGCAATATACTGTACTGTTCAGGGAAATGTAATCCACAATGATATGCAAATGAGTTTTTACATTTCTAACTTCAATTAATATAAATTTTAGATGTTATTGCAATTCACAGGACTGCAAATTGCAAATAGGTACACTTTATCCTTCCTGCCTGCTGTAAAATTTCCCTGCGTCGTTACCCCAAATTTTCTTCGTCTAGTTTTTTAAATTTTGCCGTTGTGCATCAGTTATCGCGAAAAATGTCAGCAGTTAGGATATAATACGATGCAAACTCGACACTGAACACCGAGTTATTTACAAATTGTCTCAACACACATACATACATACCTTATATAACCCTTTATACTGTTTACACAGTTTACAACGTATTAGAAGTTATTACTATGTATCAGGGAAAAATCTGAATATATATAACAAAGCAATGAAAAAAGCAAACATGAAAATTAATATAGAAAAAACGAAGACAATGATAATAGCAGCAGGGGAGAAAAGACACAATATTGCAATAGAAAAGAAAGAAATAGGCAAGTGACCAAATTCAAATATCTGGGGACATATATTAGTAGCAATGGGAAAATAGACGACGAGATAAGCGAACGCACAGCCGTGGTAGGAAGAACTTTTAACATGATAAAAAACACCTTTCTGGGGAAAACCGAAATACCAAAAAAGACGAAAGTAGAGGTAGTAAAAAAAGTGGTGTACCCGTCATTAATTTACGGCAGCGAATCGTGGACGGTCACAGAAAAACAGAAGAGCAGACTGACAAGCACAGAAATGAGGTTCTGGAGAAAGATAGAGGGAAAAACTAAACAAGACAGAATTAGGAACGTAGCATACAGGGAACAACTGAACGTAAAGGCAGTGGATGCAGTGGTTCAAGAAAGGCAACTAGGGTGGCTGGGACACGTACACAGAATGGGAGAAGATCGAATGGTGAAGCAAGCAATGGAAGCAAGACCAGAAGGAAAAAACGGAGTGGGAAGACCAAGGAAGACATGGACAGAAGGAGTAAAAGTAGCAGCGAAACAGAGGGGACTGGAATGGAATACAGTGAGACAAATAGCGCAAGATCGAAAAGAGTGGAAGAAGTGGTGCCAAAAAACACCAATCGACCAGGAGTGACAACAACCCAATCGACTTCAAGCCTTACACCTCACGGTAGAAAGGCTCAGGATTATGTATGTATGTATGAATCAGGGAAAAATAATCGAATACCTATGTGTATAAGTATCGCAAACATGGTAAACATTAAACCTCGACCCGCCCACCTCATGAAGTTAAAACAAACGAATCAAATGTTAGAATCTCTCGCGGGGCCGTGGAAGGGCCCTGTGAGGTAAGTTGAACACGGTCTTCTTTGGTTGGTCTTCGGTGAATAATTTACTGTTTGCTGGAGTTTCCGAAATCGGCGTAAATTACCGCTTGGTGTCGAATTATTTGGAGCTGTCGCCCGGGCTTATTCAGCGACGTAAATCAGCGAGGGAAAATCCCTAAGCCTGTCACATGATAGATCCAGGCGCGCTGTCACTCAAAGATTAGGGTGTTAATTTTTAGGGAGACACTATCAAGTCTGTCAACATGGTAGATCTAGGCGCACTGCGACTCGAAACTAAGGTTATCAGGTGGGATCTCTAAACTGTAATTTACACTATGCAGTTCTACTAACCTAGGAGATTAGGTAATAAAACTTCGGCGCCTGTCAACATGATAGCTCCAAGCGTACTGCGACCCCTAGGTTCGGCTAATCAGACATGATCTCTGGAGTGAGATTTACACTAGACAGTTTTACTAACCTAGGTAATAGGGGAAGGTTTAGTTTGGGCAGATATTCTAGTCAAATCTACTTTTCAGTGAGAAACTGGATTTAGATTATCTTATGCGGGCTCATTTCGAAAATTGAGACAACTCATGTGGGTAGCTCGCGGCGCTCATCTGTGAGAACCTAAGTGGGAAAGAAAAATGGGGTTGCGCTGATTCTTGGAATGCTGGGCTTCTACCCAAATCGCCTGATATATATATATATATATATATATATAAGGCTTTCACAGGCCGTGACGGCCCATTGCCTGAATTTTTTTCCTCCACTCTTTCCTGTTGGCAGCTTCCTTTCTCCAGTCTTCTATTCCCACTTTCTTCAGGTCTCGTAGCACTTCGTCTTTCCATCTACTTCTAGGTCTCCCTCTGGCCCTTATCCCTACTGGGTTTATCTTCAGCACTATTTTTGTCATTCTGTTGTTCTCCATGCGTTGTACGTGGCCCAACCATCTAGCTCGTTGCTGTCTTACATACTGTACTATTGTCGCCTCCTTGTACAAATCCCCTAACTCCTGGTTTGTCCTTCTTCGCCACACATCGCCTTCTTTATGCCCGCCGTATATTCTCCTTAAGATCTTTCTTTCCCATATCAGCAATTTTGACTCTTTTCTTATCCCCAGCTTCCACACTTCACATCCATATGTAACGATTGGCCTCAGTACTGTTTTGTATGCTTGGATTTTTGCTTTTCGCCTGATGCGATCCGTAAAACGGATTTTGTGGGGGATACAACGCCATGCAAATTGAAACATGTGTTTAACACATTGTAATGCAGTTTGCAGGGAAAGAAGACGTCACAGTATTTTCAGATAAGTTAGATCATTAGTGACATTCGCAATCACCACTACAAGCTTCCAAGGAAGACACTCAGACACTTATTATCAGTGTTTTTCTATCTGGAATAGCTTTGCACATTCCATTTCGACGCAAATGTAGTTACGACCTTCATCACGCTCCGCCGGTAAACTAACTGATGTCACCCCGAGGCAAAAAGTGTTGGTGCTGAAGCCTTCCGTGTTCATCTTTTGACACCGGATCCCAGATATCTTTCATCGAATTTTTACTGCTGGCCAGAAATTAAATTCTAAGTGACGATTCTTGAGATTGTAGCGTTTAATATTACCTACAAGTAGCATCGCTCTTGAAACTCTCGAAACACAATAAACAAGATAATAATATGGTTGTGATAGCGCCTAGTTTTCGCACCTGCTCTTATGGGTGCACGTGAAAGATAAATTACTTTCAAATATGCTCTGCTACTTTTAATTTCTTATGTTACGTTATACAGTCATAAACATATTTTTCATTTATAAACATAAAAAGGTGGAAAGTTGGGCTCGCTAGCTTAGTGGTTAATCATTCTGGCCACTGATCTAAGGGTCGCGAGTTTGATCCAGGGTCCCGGTGAAGTTTATAAAAAAATTGCTGATAAAACTGTCTACAGAATGCCATTATTCGGAAGTGATATAAAACCGTGAGTGCCATGTTATTACGATGAGTAGTGTTTACGATGTGTGCTAGGGTTGGAACTCCTTACTCTGTAAAATTCTATGTAAGACTTTTAACCATTGTTATGTTAATTTCTAATTTTAAGCGTTTTAGCCTACTAGCGTTTTGGACCCCTGGGCGCCTAGACCCTAATAGATACGCCGCGTTGTTTCATAACGCATTTAAAGAATTTAATTTTAAAGGACGGCTAGCGTGCACATTCCTGTGAAGACCTGTGCTTTTTTCTGTTGTGCTTTGTCCTACCGAACGATTGTGTCACGTTTTAATTACCTTGTTCTCCAAGTGTTGGTTAACCATTGCCGAGCTGTGTGACCGGGCGGGGTCTAGAAGCTGCGTTGCTTCATGACGCCTTTAAAGAATTCGAGTTGTGACATGTCGATTAAAAATTCCCCGAGTTCGTGTTTCATTGCTAAATCGCAGAAGTTGAGTCCATTCCAAAAGTTTCCATGCTGCAAGAGCAACAGAGCACCGCGTGACTAGAAAGAGCTAGCAGAACGCGAAGTTAAACGCGCGCCCACATTTACGTGCGAATACAAGAACTTGTTGCCGAGAGCTTGATTAGTTGAGACGTTGATTGTGTAACCGTCGCCCCGAATGATTTAGGCGCTTGGGGTGGCCTCAGTGTTTGCGTGTCATACATCGATGTGATATAACAATTTGTGCAAGTCGCATACCGATCGCAATGCCGGTCTAGTTATAAGATTTGTTCCTTGGACGAAGATAGTTCGACAGTGCACACTGTTTGTTGTTTTGAGTTGTACACTCGAGGTTGACTATTTTGAGTCGAGCTCTCTTTTTTCTATTTACAGGGCTATTTACTTGCTATTTGATATATTTTTGCTGTGTTGCTTACTTGAGTTTCACATTTTATAAATTGATTTATGCGTTGAGCATTTTTGTATTTACACTGTATATTGTCTGTTTTTGCAACTTGTCATTTAAAGGTGTAATAAACCTTATTTGTAAGCTACATATTTAGTTTCCTTAAGTAAAAGTGCCAGAGATTGTAAAGAAAAGTTGAACTTCTCCTGCACTTCAGGCTATAGGTATCTTGCCTGTTCCGACTTCACTGAACTAATCTATGACCATCTCTTCATTGGCCTGCCTACGTCTCTCTTTACTTTTGGTTGATATTTAATTATTATTTTAGGTAGCCTACTGTCGGTCGTTCTGCTTATATGTTCTTTCCATTTTTCTTTACTGTCTTCTATCTTTTCATTTATATTATATATTTCTAAACTTTAATTACTTTAGGAAGGCGACCCAAGTAAACAAACACGTGCTCGGTGGAAATCACGTGATAGAAAGGCGTTCTGTGGTTGGCTATTTCGAAGAGAAAGTCGAACACCGCTTATGTGCGCCTTTACACAAGAGGAGGAATGAACATAGCGTTGTTTTGTTGTGCGGTAATTATCTGCAGTATCAGATCTGACGATCTTTACGTAAAATACGCAATGTGTGAAACTGGTCTAAGCCCCATTGAGAACTGCCAGAATCTTTGTTTAGATGGCTCGCCTACGTAACGTGGCTGAAGTATAATTCTTCCCGTATATCTTCATTACGAATTATGTCTCATGCATCCGTTTATCTTGCGGAGGAATATTATTTCCGTTGGTTGTGGTTTGATTTTTTCCTGTTTTTATCGTCCATGATTCACATCCGTACATGAATGTGGGTGTGGTAATGTCTTTGTGTAGCTTTATTCTAGAATTGTTTCTTGTTTTATTACCTAGTATTCTATTGATTATGCCACATATTGTTTGATATCGTTGTAATTTGATCTCTATATCTCTGTTTTTTTTCATAACTGATGGGGGGGCCGAAATACCAGAAGTGATTGTTGCAACGGTTGGTTATTGATGACAATCGTGGGACGGACAGGAAATTTGCCTTGAAACGCCATTATTTTTGTTTTGGGGGTTGATATGTTTATATTATATTTGATACATGGTTGATTTAACTTGTATATCGATTGGTTGGTATTAATTTCTTCCGTTCGTCCATGTCCTTTAATTATTTATTACTATTTGCGTCGATCTATTCAAATTTTGTACTAATCATATAGGATGGTGTGGGTATCATTTCCTATTCATTATCTTCCAGAGTTTTTGTCGATCTAGTCTGTCTAAAGCCTTTTGGAAATCATAAAATGCCATATGGCTCTCTAAGTTAAATGCACTTCTTTTTTCTATAATTTATCTTAGTAAGTATGTTATCGCTACAAAAGCGGCTTTGTCTAATTTTTCGTGCATTTCTTCTAGCAATACATCTCAGTCGTTTATTCATGATTTTAGAATATAACTTATAGGCGGTATTCCGCAGGCTAATTTCTCGGTAGTTATCACAGTTATTTCGCTCGCCCTTTATGAAAAGTTCTGTTGCTTGCCAGTCTGTTGGAATCTGGCATTTTATCCAGCACAGATTTAGTAGATGTACGAATCTAAATTCGAAAATCGACCTCCATATTTTAATAATTACATATTAAGTTGGTCTAACCCAGCGGCCTTTCGGTTTTTCATATACCTGATCACCTCTTTCAGTTCTTCTATTGATACCATATCTACTGTGTTATTGTGGTAGTTGTCTATTATTTCTGTTTCTTGGTACTCGGTTTTTCTTTTATCGCATCACAGTGTCCTATAATGTGTCTTCCACTGTTCCTTGTCTATGTTGTTTAGTTGTCGTGTTCTAAATTACTCGTACATATGCCCCAATAGTCTTGGATTGACTGTTTTGTTAATTGCTTAACGTAGTTACGTTTTCTTTTGTATTCTTTTAAACTTTCTTGCGTTTGTTGTTGTAGATGTATGTTGTACGCTGAACGTTTCTCTTGAATTGCATTTTCTAGTTGCTCGTTCCACACCCTCATACCTTTTCTGCTTCTAATTTTTCTTTCTCTTGTTTCTATTTCTTCAGAATTTCCCATTCTGCATTTATTTCATCCTGTGTTAGTGTCGTTTCTAGTTATTGTTGTAGTGTTTTCTAAAGGTTAAACTTCAGTAGTTAAAGCCTCGACGTATCCACGTATGTATTTTGTAGTTTCAGCCGTGAACGAAGTATATCCATCCAGTTAAGGGTTGAACTTCACGGTGGCGCCTTGGAATTTTATCACAATTTTAATTGCCCTAAGACAGAACCGGACTTTACCAGTAACGTAAACCACATCCTCCCGCGAGCTACCTGTGGACGATCGGGGGCTTTACTACCGTTGCCTCCAAACGTACACCAACCTGTGCATGGTAAGTGCGGTCCGGTGTTCTCGTTTATACCGTAACACCATATGACCACCGCAGTCGGTGTCGAAAGTACCTGGCACTCCGCATTCTAGGTCCTGACCACCAAAAGCAAACAAACAAAAGGTGGGACATTTTGTTTGAATATTTAGCATACGCGGCATCTCAATGTCAAATTAGTGTGGTATTGATATTTCACAAAAATGACCTAAGAATGTTATTAAAAAAATACATCCTAAGTTTTTATTGAAATCTATCTCGTTATTTATTATTGGAATAGGGACTGGCATCGTTATTATGGCAATGTTAATGCTTTTTTTACATTTTTGAAGAAATGCGAAAGAGCAACTACTGTAAGTTTAGATTTGCTTCAGTATTCAGTAACATTGTTTAACAAAACATATAATAGAAAACTATAGACATGTGCAATACCAGCCATAGTTCTTGTAATATGTAGAACGATTTTAATATGTATAATACTGGTACACTCGATTTACTTCAATGGATGGATGAATGGAATACTGACCAGGGCAAAATATATGTAGAAGTATATAATAATCTGTTTAATTTATTAATGGAAGTATACATTTCAGATCCTCATTTCGTTGAGATATTCTTTCAACATGATTGTATTTTCGAATAAGTTTTATCATGCCGATTTAATCCTGTAACTTTTATAATGAAAAAAGTATAAAACTTTTATAATGAAAAAAGTATAAAACTTGTAAACCATAACAATCAACTATATTTTTCTTCAACAGCTCTATAGCATGTTTCCTGCACGGTATGTTATAAATTAGAAATTATCGATAGTAGGTAGTATTTTATAAAGAGCTAAACATTTTTCGTCAATGTTTAATGCCGCCTTAGCCTGATTTCTTTAAAATGTAAATAATATTTAACTAGGCCGAAAGTCGTTGTCAGGTGCATAGTCTATACTTCAATACGAGTCCTTAGAGTACCCACATGCTTATATTTGGTTGGGGTGAAACCCGAGGGCCACCTTGCCCCGTGCCTTCTTAAGGAGAAGCACTAGGGATATTCTTGGTGACCTGTTCGTGGAGCCTAAGGCCTAGTGCTCCCTTCGCACTGTAGCGGCAGTCTTGAATTTTCCCGCCAAATAAAGTAACACGAGGTGGGGGATGCGACGACTTTCATACAGTAAGGGATCAACATAACACACTTTCAAATCAGCGAGTCGCGGTAGCCGAATGGTTATGGCCCTTGCTTTTCATGCTAAAAATGCTGGTTCAAGTCCCAGCCAGGGCAGGATTTTTTAAAAAGGAGGTTGTTTTGGGGCCCCCTTCGGGCACGTCGTAGGGCGTCTTCGGACGGCGGCGGCTATCTTGAACTTTTTCCACAAAAGGAAAACCAATCAAAACGAAAAATGTTATCACGTGACATAGAAAAGGAGGATTGAAGATAGGCTACGCTTTGAACACACTGTATACTACGTAGGAATTTGCTTGTCATACATTGAAGTATCAAAATAACAAAAATTAATATACGAGTAGGTGTATGCTACCAATATACTCGTAAAAACCCTCAACAGAGTCTTCATTTAGGTTAGGTTAGTTAAGATTTCATGTAACTAAACGCTTGCACTGTCAGTGTCTTAAGGCTTGTATTTAGTAACATTTTCTAGGGACAAATTTATGGAATATTCCTGAAATATTTTTAGTGTATTACTGCTGTTAGACTAAGTTTGAAAAAAATCTCACTTACTGATGTTGCGTATATGTAACATACAGAGCCCTGTACGAAGGCAGTAGTAGTATAAGGGCTGCGGCTTAATGAGTTTTTTAATGACATATCACATTCCGCACATTCCAATAACCGCTGCCCTGGCTTACGGGCATAATCAATTAAATTGCCTGGGGCAAAGGTAATAATAGCGCCATTTTGTTTTTAATAATTAAATTGCCTGTGGCTTTTAATAATTCAATGGCCTGAGGCTGATGTCCGTCACTATGACGTAGAATTAAATGTCCTGAGGCGTCTGCCATTTTGGATTTGATGCTAGTGCCGTTTTGGCCTTTGATTTTGTTCGCGCCATTTTTGAAATTTGAAAGTGTCGACCATTTTGATGCTGGCGACGTTTTGATTTTGCGCGCGTAATTTTTGAATTTTGAATTAGTCACGTGATACTTACTTTCCCTCACAATTATGCTATCTCTCTTGTATTCGTTTATCTTTGTCGTACGGTTATGTCTTGCACGTTTTAAAGTAATATTTTTATTTAAAAAACTGTTTTGCTCTTCGTCGGATTCGAACACGGGGTCATGGTATTGCTAGACAGCCATGCTAGTCATTACGCTACGGAGGCTAGTCAAAAAATTTCTCTTAGAGGTTCTCCTTTATACACGTTTTTTTTAATGCTTCCAATTCAATTCTTAGATGCTTGAAGTGTTGCATGCCAATCCTTTGTCTGATTTTAATATATTGTTTTTCTTTATAAAATCTTGATTTTTAGACGTCGAAATAAATATGACGCGCTTAACTAATATAAGGTTATATATTTTTTATTAAAGTCTTGTATATGTATACATAAGTAAATCTAACATACACAAGTTATTCATTCATCCTAAAATATAAAATACATTAAGCCATAATTAGAACAATTTAATGAAAAGTTATAAAGTTATAAAGTAAAAATGAATAAAACACAGCAATATAGATATTAGTTTGACTTAAATCCACAGGGCAATGTGTCGTACTATTTTCAAGACGTCGACGTTTTGAATAATGGACTCGGTACATTTTTCTGTCTGGTTTCGAGATAACCTCCTATAGGTACGAAAGTCGGGTTGAGCTGCTTTACCTACAGCATTTTCAACTACTTTTCAAAGGTATGAGTCCGAAGATATTCGAGTCATGTCTTATATGTCCGAATGTTTGTCCTTTTAAACCTATTGCACAATATTTCCAGCTTAGAACAATTTAGCGAAAGGTATTAAAAATTATTGGCGCATCACAGAAAAGTTATAAAATAAAAAGAATAAATATAAAGTCAAACATCCATTACTTAGGCTTGCTAACTCGTCGTTTGTTAATATCTGTTCTACATGAAACATTTTCATAAGAATTTGAAATAAAATTGTAGGTTTTAATTGTGAGTTTTTTTCCAGACGGTAAGGAGCTGTTAGACTTCTGTATAAAATATTTTATATGTATGATTTATATTTACAATATCTGTAACTTATGTTATAAATATATTACTATAAAAAATCTCGAAAAGTGTTGAGTAAATAAATGCAACGCATTGTAAATCCGTAAAACTTTTAGTTATTGTGCGTTTACAAGATGGGTCTTTTGACAAAGTGGAAGAACCAAACGATGCTATTGTAAATGTACAGATTTTTCACTGTCAATTTGTATATAACAACTTAATGTAAATTGGTATTTAGAACATTTTAACGAAAAGTGTTAAAAATGTTTGACTTATCACATAAATTTAAAGTAATTTCGTAAGTTTTCTCTCATTACTATTATCTTGTGTTCTTATTGTATTGCGGTGTAAAGTAATTTGAAATGAAAGAGTTATGTTTCTGATTTAACTTTTAAGAGTTAAATATGTTATTGTGCGTTTACAAGATGGAGATTTTTGACAAAGTGGAAGAATCAAACTATGCTATTGTAAATGTACAGAAAGCTATTCTTTATCCTTGTCGTACTAACTGTAATGTTACGTCTTGCACGTTCTAAAGGAACTTAATTTTTATCTTTCAATATATACGTCTATATGTGATTCCTCTATTTATTTATAGAGACAAAAGATAGGAGTTGTTTTAATACTATCTAACTATTTCTTTTTCGAGACAGAAGTTGGTTACAAACAAACAAAGCTTTAACTGTTTCCGAACATCGTCACGTACTTCTGGCGTAGGTTTTGTCATTTTATATATTAAGATAACTCTAACACTTTTAATATTTTGAACAAAATGTTATGTATCGACGATATTAGAGTCTTGTCGTATATGTTCGACTGTTTGTAGGAGTGGAGAGTAATTTAAGTCTATATGTGAGTCCTCTATTTCTTTTTCGAATCATAAGTTGATTACATACAAAGCTTCTATATTTTCGAAATGTAAAATATAACGATTTCTGTTTCTGTAATAAATGTGTTTAATTCCAGTTACAAATACTTCTGTTACTTCCTGTGGGTCCACCAAACGAATGTTAATCGTGTCTTTTAGTTGCTACATGTTAATGTTGGAAATTTGGCTTTTACATCCATTTTTTACTCCAAATATTCAAACATATGGATATTTCCCATAATTATTATTATACCCACTATTATTTACAGTAAATGCAGAAATCGTATAATAGACAGTTATCTCAAATTTTGTTTCAATGGATTTTTAATGTAATTTCGCAAGTTTTCGCTCTCTGTAAATGCATATGCCTATCCCTGTCTACACAACAGTGCTACCAACATACAGGGGTGTTCCATAAGAAAGTACATGTAACTAGATAAAATCCCTAGATTTTAAAAAAGTCACTAGATTTGGGTGAGTCTGCGTCTACGGGAAGTGCATATAACTAGAAAAAGTTCCTTAATTTAAATAAGTGAATACGTGGGTATGTTATTAAGCTAAACATCCTCTACATTTATATAAACTGTTAGATATGGGAGTGTCAATCAATAGTAATCATCGATGGATTTGAAAAATCACGATCTATCTGGTGAAAACATGAACACACTAGATGTAAGCGGTAAATTTAAATTTAGTGGTCTCTGTTATCTAATGAGTTACTCGGACATGTGTACATCATCCTTTCTTTATTTTTAGTCAGAGTTGGTTTAATACTATCTAACTTAATTTTATTTTGTAATTTATGTACTTCTTGTAAGACTAGTGTAGGAAATATTTCCTCTAAAACACAAACCGCTTATAACATTTTGATTTCGATGCAATTTGCGTTAGCGACATAATAACTGTAAATGGTAGAACTTATACTGTTTAGGACATTTTTCAAGTTATCGAGAATGTTAAAATCCTGTATGTATATATTCAAGTTCTTTTTTTACTTTGAAAAATGATCTGTTAACAGCTATTAAACTAAATCTGTGTCGTGCATGTTCTTTCATTTATTACTCTTCAAAAATAATGTATGTATAGGTTCAAAATCTTCTTTTAAGTGTGTGAAACGTGTATCCAAAAAGGAGAATAAGTTTAGGATATCAAAGCGTTTTTAAATATCTTAGATAATAACTATAAAGACGATCACTTGTATGAATTACTATTTAAATTTCCTACATTAGTCTTACACGAAGTACAAAAAGTTAGATTATGAACTCATGGACATGTCATTTGACAAACAAATTTGTTGTATATTTTAACTCTAGCATTCGATTTTAACCATGTTAAAAAAAATCAATTACAACTGTTTTATCATTAACAACAAACACATTACAATTTTCCTTGGACTCTCCTTGGTAACAAAAAGTTACGTCCTGTGTTAGTTGTGCTATTTGCTTATTCGAAATATTTACAAAATTTCAAAATGAATAATAAGAACAAATATCGTCTTTAACCGACAAAAACAACTGCATCTTACATAGAAAGGAGAAGAAAAGGAAAATAACAGATGTAGGTACATGATGTATAGTTTACATAACATAATTATGTTATGTTACAGTCTGATCACTAAAATTAACTTCTAGTTATTAAGCGTTTACAAGATGGGGCTTTTGACAAAGTGGAAGAACCAAACCATGCTACTGTAAATTTTAATAATAAGTGTTTTGAAACTTGTATCCAAAACAGAGAATAAGTTTGAGTTATACTTAGCAGACTCAAAAGTTAGTTGGTATATTTGTACAGATGTTTACTGTTAATTTGTATAACAACTTAATGTAAATTGGTATTTAAAACAATTTAAAGAAAAGCATCAAAAATGCTTGACTCATCATACAAATATTCTGCACAGTATTACGTTTTTCTTAACGCAAGCATTTTTGATGCTTTTCTTTAAATTGTTTTAAATACCAATTTACATTAAGTTGTTATACAAATTAACAGTAAACATCTGTACAAATATACCAACTAACTTTTGAGTCTGCTAAGTATAACTCAAACTTATTCTCTGTTTTGGATACAAGTTTCAAAACACTTATTATTAAAATTTACAGTAGCATGGTTTGGTTCTTCCACTTTGTCAAAAGCCCCATCTTGTAAACGCTTAATAACTAGAAGTTAATTTTAGTGATCAGACTGTAACATAACATAATTATGTTATGTAAACTATACATCATGTACCTACATCTGTTATTTTCCTTTTCTTCTCCTTTCTATGTAAGATGCAGTTGTTTTTGTCGGTTAAAGACGATATTTGTTCTTATTATTCATTTTGAAATTTTGTAAATATTTCGAATAAGCAAATAGCACAACTAACACAGGACGTAACTTTTTGTTACCAAGGAGAGTCCAAGGAAAATTGTAATGTGTTTGTTGTTAATGATAAAACAGTTGTAATTGATTTTTTTTAACATGGTTAAAATCGAATGCTAGAGTTAAAATATACAACAAATTTGTTTGTCAAATGACATGTCCATGAGTTCATAATCTAACTTTTTGTACTTCGTGTAAGACTAATGTAGGAAATTTAAATAGTAATTCATACAAGTGATCGTCTTTATAGTTATTATCTAAGATATTTAAAAACGCTTTGATATCCTAAACTTATTCTCCTTTTTGGATACACGTTTCACACACTTAAAAGAAGATTTTGAACCTATACATACATTATTTTTGAAGAGTAATAAATGAAAGAACATGCACGACACAGATTTAGTTTAATAGCTGTTAACAGATCATTTTTCAAAGTAAAAAAAGAACTTGAATATATACATACAGGATTTTAACATTCTCGATAACTTGAAAAATGTCCTAAACAGTATAAGTTCTACCATTTACAGTTATTATGTCGCTAACGCAAATTGCATCGAAATCAAAATGTTATAAGCGGTTTGTGTTTTAGAGGAAATATTTCCTACACTAGTCTTACAAGAAGTACATAAATTACAAAATAAAATTAAGTTAGATAGTATTAAACCAACTCTGACTAAAAATAAAGAAAGGATGATGTACACATGTCCGAGTAACTCATTAGATAACAGAGACCACTAAATTTAAATTTACCGCTTACATCTAGTGTGTTCATGTTTTCACCAGATAGATCGTGATTTTTCAAATCCATCGATGATTACTATTGATTGACACTCCCATATCTAACAGTTTATATAAATGTAGAGGATTTTTAGCTTAATGACATACCCACGTATTCACTTATTTAAATTAAGGAACTTTTTCTAGTTATATGCACTTCCCGTAGACGCAGACTCACCCAAATCTAGTGACTTTTTTAAAATCTAGGGATTTTATCTAGTTACATGTACTTTCTTATGGAACACCCCTGTATGTTGGTAGCACTGTTGTGTAGACAGGGATAGGCATATGCATTTACAGAGAGCGAAAACTTGCGAAATTACATTAAAAATCCATTGAAACAAAATTTGAGATAACTGTCTATTATACGATTTCTGCATTTACTGTAAATAATAGTGGGTATAATAATAATTATGGGAAATATCCATATGTTTGAATATTTGGAGTAAAAAATGGATGTAAAAGCCAAATTTCCAACATTAACATGTAGCAACTAAAAGACACGATTAACATTCGTTTGGTGGACCCACAGGAAGTAACAGAAGTATTTGTAACTGGAATTAAACACATTTATTACAGAAACAGAAATCGTTATATTTTACAGTTCGAAAATATAGAAGCTTTGTATGTAATCAACTTATGATTCGAAAAAGAAATAGAGGACTCACATATAGACTTAAATTACTCTCCACTCCTACAAACAGTCGAACATATACGACAAGACTCTAATATCGTCGATACATAACATTTTGTTCAAAATATTAAAAGTGTTAGAGTTATCTTAATATATAAAATGACAAAACCTACGCCAGAAGTACGTGACGATGTTCGGAAACAGTTAAAGCTTTGTTTGTTTGTAACCAACTTCTGTCTCGAAAAAGAAATAGTTAGATAGTATTAAAACAACTCCTATCTTTTGTCTCTATAAATAAATAGAGGAATCACATATAGACGTATATATTGAAAGATAAAAATTAAGTTCCTTTAGAACGTGCAAGACGTAACATTACAGTTAGTACGACAAGGATAAAGAATAGCTTTCTGTACATTTACAATAGCATAGTTTGATTCTTCCACTTTGTCAAAAATCTCCATCTTGTAAACGCACAATAACATATTTAACTCTTAAAAGTTAAATCAGAAACATAACTCTTTCATTTCAAATTACTTTACACCGCAATACAATAAGAACACAAGATAATAGTAATGAGAGAAAACTTACGAAATTACTTTAAATTTATGTGATAAGTCAAACATTTTTAACACTTTTCGTTAAAATGTTCTAAATACCAATTTACATTAAGTTGTTATATACAAATTGACAGTGAAAAATCTGTACATTTACAATAGCATCGTTTGGTTCTTCCACTTTGTCAAAAGACCCATCTTGTAAACGCACAATAACTAAAAGTTTTACGGATTTACAATGCGTTGCATTTATTTACTCAACACTTTTCGAGATTTTTTATAGTAATATATTTATAACATAAGTTACAGATATTGTAAATATAAATCATACATATAAAATATTTTATACAGAAGTCTAACAGCTCCTTACCGTCTGGAAAAAAACTCACAATTAAAACCTACAATTTTATTTCAAATTCTTATGAAAATGTTTCATGTAGAACAGATATTAACAAACGACGAGTTAGCAAGCCTAAGTAATGGATGTTTGACTTTATATTTATTCTTTTTATTTTATAACTTTTCTGTGATGCGCCAATAATTTTTAATACCTTTCGCTAAATTGTTCTAAGCTGGAAATATTGTGCAATAGGTTTAAAAGGACAAACATTCGGACATATAAGACATGACTCGAATATCTTTGGACTCATACTTTTGAAAAGTAGTTGAAAATGCTGTAGGTAAAGCAGCTCAACCCGACTTTCGTACCTATATGAGGTTATCTCGAAACCAGACAGAAAAATTTACCGAGTCCATTATTCAAAACGTCGATGTCTTGAAAAGAGTACGACACATTGCCCTGTGGATTTAAGTCAAACTAATATCTATATTGCTGTGTTTTATTCATTTTTACTTTATAACTTTATAACTTTTCATTAAATTGTTCTAATTATGGCTTTATGTATTTTATATTTTAGGATGAATGAATAACTTGTGTATGTTAGATTTACTTATGTATACATATACAAGACTTTAATAAAAAATATATAACCTTATATTAGTTAAGCGCGTCATATTTATTTCGACGTCTAAAAATCAAGATTTTATAAAGAAAAACAATATATTAAAATCAGACAAAGGATTGGCATGCAACACTTCAAGCATCTAAGAATTGAATTGGAAGCATTAAAAAAAACGTGTATAAAGGAGAACCTCTAAGAGAAATTTTTTGACTAGCCTCCGTAGCGTAATGACTAGCATGGCTGTCTAGCAATACCATGACCCCGTGTTCGAATCCGACGAAGAGCAAAACAGTTTTTTAAATAAAAATATTACTTTAAAACGTGCAAGACATAACCGTACGACAAAGATAAACGAATACAAGAGAGATAGCATAATTGTGAGGGAAAGTAAGTATCACGTGACTAATTCAAAATTCAAAAATTACGCGCTCAAAATCAAAACGTCGCCAGCATCAAAATGGTCGACACTTTCAAATTTCAAAAATGGCGCGAACAAAATCAAAGGCCAAAACGGCACTAGCATCAAATCCAAAATGGCAGACGCCTCAGGACATTTAATTCTACGTCATAGTGACGGACATCAGCCTCAGGCCATTGAATTATTAAAAGCCACAGGCAATTTAATTATTAAAAACAAAATGGCGCTATTATTACCTTTGCCCCAGGCAATTTAATTGATTATGCCCGTAAGCCAGGGCAGCGGTTATTGGAATGTGCGGAATGTGATATGTCATTAAAAAACTCATTAAGCCGCAGCCCTTATACTACTGGCAGTTATCAGTTTGTCAGTTTGAAAATAATAATTGTCACTTCTTTCGTCTAAAACCTAAAATGGAAAACGATAGCGACAATAGTGGTAAACTGTGCTGTACTCCCCCTGAAGTACGCAAAGCCGCCAAACAAGCTACACAAAATTTACTCCCAGAAAAGTCGAAGAAAACTTATGATATCGCATACAAAAATTTTATGGAATGGAAGTTAAAATAAAGTAGTTGTAAATAAAATAGCGTATTTCACTTGCATATAATAGCTGTTTATTACACTCAGATGACTTAAAAAACTCGCTTGCTTCGCTCGCTCGTTATTTAAACGCCATCCTCGTATAATAATAGCATCCATTATATGCTCGTGTAATAATATACTATTAATAGAACACGATGTAAAATTCATTTTTGAAAAAGTAACTAGCGTCGATTGTACGTTTATTACGACCAATTTTTGGATTTTGGCTTTGTTCGTGACTTCAGATATTTATACCCTCCGTGACTAGATATCAAGAAACATCAAGGCCGTTAATTAGAAGGTGTAATCCATAGGAAACGTTGAAATTAAAATGTTTTAATTGAGCAAATACTTTAAAAATAGGCAACACCTTTCCCAGACCAGGTAGAAGTAGATTGTTATCAGAGATTAACTACAAATGCGAGCAAGAGGATTATAATTCCGTGGAGACGGGTACCTGACTGACCGTGCCGGAGGCATTTAAATGTTATTAGTGCCCCAGTAAAAGATAAACTGCTAAAAGTTCTTACTTTGTATTTGTTGTTTTGTGTTGTAGATTTTGGCAAATTTTAACAACTCCGTTATGAAATTACAAAGTTTGCTAAATCAAACGATTTTTAACGTCATCGGTTTATGCCACTGTTTTAGGTGAGCCCGAGTTTACTGGTTTACGAGTTTGCTAAGCTGCACAATATCAGAATTATTGTTTTTTTTATCTACTACATCTCTTCGTGCTGAAAGTGAAACTTCGCGGTAAGGTTTTTATTTCTTTTTTAAATTTGAATGAATACTAGTCAATAGCGAAAATTCCACAATATGTAGATAAACAATATGAAAAGGAGCTGTTGACTATTCCACAATAATAAAAACAAATTTAATAGGCAACAATTAATATATTGTACAATATACAAGCAAATATTCGTAAAATATGGTATAATTATGTAAAAGTAACATATAAGACGTATGTAATACAGCTAAAGATTGTTACGTATTAATTACTTGCTTGCATAAACGCATTATCTGTCGACACATGTGAGAACGCTGATTGAGTTTATCTTGTCTTACAGATGTCCCACGTAATTGTTATCACTAAGTTCAGTTGCATCGCAGACTTTGTGCATAAAACATTGTATTTTTGCTTTGTAACCCGTAAGGTAATAAATTGAATAAAAAAGATTTTTTTTTATTATCTTTCGTCAATCAATAAACATCTCTGGCGCAGTCGTACTGATGGTAGAAAATTACCCCAAATTCGCGTAATTTTGTGTGTTAACACTTCGTCTACTGTCGAACAAAATCCAACCCGGTTCCAAGTGAAGACTGGACATCGCTTCCAAGTGGATCAGCCCAGCCGAAGACAAGCATCGCCGAAGCTGAGCAGCACAACCCCGCAACGCAGAGGACAAAAATCGCCGAAGCCGAGCCACACAACCCCGCGACGCAGGGGACAAGAATCGCCGAAGCGGAGCATCCAAACAGCAATATGAAAATTTGCCTGCTACTAAGGTAAGTCGCTAATCAATTTGCAGCAAGAAGATAAAATTTTAGAATTAAGTTTTGCTATTTAAAACAAAGTGAAATAAAATGTAAACTACTGCTAAACCTTAATAATAATATAGTTTTAGCTCTGATTTTGGCAAGTGCTACCTTGTGATCTTAAAATTCTCAGGAGAATTTAGATCTAAAGATACTCTTGCGAAAACTAAGGAGATGGCTTAATATTTTAAAACAATATTCCCGTTTCACATAAGCGAGACTACAGGTGTCCGTTGACTTAATTTATGCCTGTATACTCTTGTGAAACAATAAATTAATTAATAAATGCGCTAAATAAAAATCCATGTCTGAATTTGAGGAAACCTTGGCCAACCTTGCTATAAATCCATTTGCAATTCCTAACACATCCACGCAACCAAACCTGCCGATACAACAAACACCTGCTGTACAACAGAATATACTCGAACGACAAAACACAAGAAGAATGGCAGTACCAGCTTTCCATTTCGAATATTTAAAGACCATTCCCGAGTTTGGAGGAGATCCTACTCAACTTGCAAGATTTTTCAAAGCAGCCGATCTTATCTACAATCAATTTTCAACTGCCAACAATAAAGATTACATCAATCATCTTCTGTTATCCGGCATCGAAAGCAAACTAACTGGACAAGCCGTATTAGTAACTGCAGGATACACCATCGGAAGTTATAAAGAACTCAAAGAAATTTTAAAAAACAATTTTGGCGACCGAAGATCCGAAGACAGCCTTCTTCAAGATTTACTACACCTCAGACAAGGAAATCACGAAAACCCAATCGACTTTTACAACTCGTGCATAAGAATGAGAGCCGCCCTATTTTCACATTTAAGTACCAACACAACAAACGAAGCTATAATTAAGGTTAAAGGAGACTTGTACACCAATTTAACTTTAAACACGTTTCTAAGTGAATTAAGAAACCCCCTTGGATCATTCATACGGAGTCAACAACCAACCACTATGGAAAATGCCCTTAAATATATTAACGAAGAACAAAACGTATGGAATTTGCAATCAGGAAATCAAAGCACTGCAAAACCCCATCACAAACCAAATGTGACACAGAAGTCAAATCAGCAAAATCAGCAAAATTATTACTTCCATCGTCAACCAATGCCAATGGTTCAAACGCAGTTTAGACCAATGATGCAACCCGTTCAACCACAATTCCAAGTACAACGCCAACATTTTCCAGCACCAATAAGGACACTTCCTGCTTTACCACCACAGCAATCGTCTACAAAACAATTCCCAGCAAAACAGTTCTCGTCGCAACCAATTGTTTTTGGAAACCAGAAACCAACAGGAACCAACGTATTCAAGCCTCGAAATATCCAACCTCTCGAGAAGCCTACTCCTATGGATATATCGCGTACTATTAAACAGCCATATTATATTCGACAATCCAATCAACCTAGGAACTTCATTTCCGAAGAACTTTTCTACCATGATCAAGGACCTGTCGAAGCCGAAGTACAAGAAGAAGATAACGCTTATGGACCTGCACCTGACGCTGAATGTAATTATTATGAACAACCCGAAGAAGACCACAGTTGGATCCAAGCATCGGAAAATGACCCTGAACAGGATTTTTCCCTGACCAGCCCGAACAACAACCTGACCTAATATACGTTAACAATTCGGCATCACCTAAACTACCCTACATATACTTACCGGAACTCAACGCAAAACTCATGATTGACACTGGATCTATGAAAACATTGTTAAATCCCGCTTTCGTACACAAGTATTACTCCGAATATATTTACAACGAACCTTTCCAAATTAGCACTGCACATGCAACGTCAATTCATGATGAAGTAGCTAATATACCATTACCAAGATCCTTCAAGACAAATCAAATGCACAAAATCTACTTATTCAATTTTAATGACAACTACGAAGGACTCATTGGACTCGATTTGTTAAAACAATTGAACGCAAGAATAGATTTATCTACTAATCAGCTAATCACAAGCAACTGTACTTTGCCACTCCATATTCAACCATCAGCTGATGAAAAAATACCTACAAGGAAACAGGATAAATTTGAAATAAATATTCCACCTCGATCAGAAAGTATAATTCGACTACCCACCGACAGCCAACTAAAAGAAGCACTATGTGAAAAAAGAAACTTTGGACCAGATTTAATAATCCCAGAAGCATATGTCAAGATTGAAAATAACGCATTTTTGACTACAGTTATAAATACACGAAACGAACCAATCCAACTTAATTTAAAGAAACCAATTCACTTACAACCAATAGTTGAACCTAAGACTATCGAATTAAATCATATTAGTACAAAAGATGTCAAAATCAAATTACGAGAAAACTTAAACAATTTAAGAACAGATCACATGAATGACGAAGAGAAAACGTTAATAACCAATTTATGTGAGGAATACCGAGATATATTTTATTGCAAAGACATTCCATTATCATTTACTAATAAAATTAAGCATAAAATTCGAACAACTGACAATGAACCCGTATTTACGAAAAATTATCGTTATCCATACATTCATAAAAAAGAAGTTCAAACTCAAATGGCCAAAATGTTGAAGGACAACATTATCAAACCTAGCGAATCGCCTTGCATTGCACCCATATGGATTGTACCCAAAAAATTGGATGCATCAAAACAACAAAAGTGGCGAATAGTAGTGGACTATCGGAAATTGAATGAAGAGACAATTGAAGATAAGTTTCCTATCCCCAATATCAACGACATATTAGATAAACTAGGACGAAGCCAATATTTTACCACTCTAGGCCTAGCTTCAGGCTTCCATCAAGTGGTAATTGACCCGGAAGACAGAGAAAAGACTGCCTTTTCTACAGATGACGGACATTTTGAATTTTTACGCATGCCCTTTGGCCTTAAAAACAGCTCAGCTACGTTTCAAAGGATTATGACCAACGTGCTAAAAGGACTAACAGATAGCCAATGCTTAGTATACTTAGACGACGTTATAATTTTTTCTACCTCACTTCCAGAACACATTACTAGATTACGTAACGTATTTAATAGAATCAGAAAAAACAATTTGAAAATTCAGCTAGACAAAAGTGAATTCCTACGTAAAGAAGTAGCATATCTTGGACATATAGTAACACCACAAGGAGTTAAACCAAACCCCGACAAAATAAAAGCCATACAAAATTATCCAATCCCAACAACCCAGAAAGAAATCAAAGGATTCCTTGGACTTTTGGGATATCACCGAAAATTCATAAAAGATTTCGCTAAAATGACTAAACCTCTTACGAACTGTCTAAAGAAAGGTAAAAAGGTAGAACACACCCCAGACTTTGTAAAATCATTTCAAAGTGCACAAAACATACTACTAAATGACCCGATACTTCAATACCCGGATTTTGATAAGCAATTTATTCTCACAACCGACGCATCCAATGTCGCCCTTGGAGCAATTTTATCTCAAAGTACACCTGGAAAAGACCTACCAGTAGCATACGCATCTAGAACCCTCAACGAAACGGAGCAAAGGTATTCGACCATAGAAAAAGAATTACTCGCTATCATTTGGGCCACCAAATATTTCCGCCCATATCTTTATGGAAGAAAATTCTCCATTGTTACAGATCACAGACCACTCATTTGGTTAAATTCACTTAAAGAACCCAATTCTAAACTAACACGTTGGAGACTCAAACTGGAAGAATATAATTACGATATTATTTACAAAAAAGGAACCAAAAATTCTAATGCTGACGCCCTCTCTCGCATACAAATTAATCCCATTACACATACAACAAATATTTCTATCATAGCAAATGAAGACGAAGAACTCGACCAACTCCTGGACGAAATTGTAAACAGTGAACGCTTAAACACACCTGAACCGCGACCTGTAATAAATCGACCCGCAAGAATACCAACACCAATCGATCTCGAAGAATTAATACCTATAACAAGAATCCAACAACCAGAAGACACAGATTCAAATACACAACATACCCAGGAATCATCGACACCTACAATACCTATTTGTGAGGATGCCCTGGAAACGAAAGAAAACCAAATAATATTTAATATGGTTCACGACGAGCCATCGACCCCAAAAATTAAAATGCACGAAAGACACAAGATTTTGAATGTGGAAATAAATACAACCAATCCTCTGCCTACCCTACGAAAAATATTTTTAGAATTTTGCAAACCCGACACATCATACTACCTGTTCTTTCCAGAAGATGAATTATACAAGATTACATGCCGATTAACAATCGAATTGTTCAGTGTAAACAAACCAAGATTATTTAGATGTTTAAATAGAGTTAAACATATTATCGCAAAGAAGAACAATATGGACAAATAAAACTTTACCATGAAGGAAAAACTAATCACCGTGGAATTCAAGCAACTTTATTAGAGTTAAAGCGTAAATTCTATTGGAAGAACATGGAAAAAACAATCTCAGACTACATTAATAACTGTGCAGAATGCAAAAAACAAAAATATGATAGACAACCTACTAAAACCCCTTATAATGTCACGGGCACTCCGGATAAACCGATGCAAGAATGCCACATAGACATATTTTATATCGACAATAATATGTTCTTAACAATTATCGATAAACTTTCAAAATTTGCACAAGTATATCACCTGAAAGATCGAAACAACGTAACCATAGTTCGGAAAATAACAAAATTTATATCACAATATGGTACACCAATAAAAATTATAGGAGACGGAGAATTTAACGGAATAATAATACTAGAACTACTTGATTTTCACAAAATTAATTTGCACATTACAACACCTGGACATCATGAATCCAACAGTCCCATCGAAAGACTACATTCAACCCTGATAGAGCACTATCGATTATTAAAAAGTCGACATCCTAAGGAAGAACCTAAAACTTTGATGCGATATGCCATAATCGCATACAATAACACTATTCATACAAGCACCAAAATGACACCCCACGAATTACTTTTCGGACATACTATGTCACAGGGTCCCTTTTCAGCTGATTTCGAACAACAACGAGTATGGTATTACACCGCTAATCACACTGAAAAAATGAAATATTTATATGAACAAATTAAAAGACAGCAACAGCAATTAAAAGAAAATTACATTTTAAAATTGAATGCAAAAGAAAATAGAAAACACTCCTACCAAGTTGGACAACAAGTTTTACTAAAAACCGATTCCCGAAGAGGAAAAGCCAAAATTTATCGGACCCTAGGAAATTATATCTATAACGCCTCATCATGTATACACACTTAAAAATAATAAAGGAACAAGACAGGCACATGTCAACAATTTACGGCTCTTTGTTACGGATTCCTCTGCTTTAGAATCTGCTACCCCGCAGAACCAGGATTCACGAACCTCAAAAACAATCCAGGTCTTTACTTCAACAGGCTTGGTACAGCACAAATAAAAAAGGACAAATGGACCCTCATTAAGACTATCGATTGTTCACCTTTATTAATCGAATACGAAAAATTAAAAGAAAATGTAAATTACCTCAAAAAACCATTAGAATCGGAAAATCATGGACCCATATATAAATTAGAAAGTCATAACTATCTGCTCGTTTTGAAAAGTCTATTAATAGAAATTCAAAAGAAAATTGAACATTTGTTTCCCAATCACGTTCGGAAAGTCAAAAGAGGAGCAATAGACGGTTTAGGAAGCCTAATCAGCTTTATTACTGGTAACCTCGATGCTGAAGACGGAAAAAGAATAGATCAAGCCTTAAATTCCCTTCAAAAGAATCAACATAAATTAGAAGAGATCACAATACGCCAAACGTCATTGATGACCCAAGCTATCGACAAGTACAATCAAACATTATTTAAATTAGAAACTAACCAGAAAATTCTTCAATTTCGACTTCTACAAATTGAATCAGCCATCAAAACTACAGCATTACACGATATCGAAAATTATGCACTAATTAATCTCCATTCGGTACAACTTCAGTTGGCCACTTTATTGACTCTTCTGTTAGAAATTCTGGATACGCTTGAAGAAGCAATCACCTTCGCTAAATTAAATATTTTACACCCTTCTATCGTGGAACTTAAGGATCTACGATCTGAACTTGAATTTATCTCAAAACAACATATACTATACAGACTCCCATATGAACCTTCGATTGATCTTAATAAATACGATCATTTAATCGACGTAAAGGCATATAGAAAAGGAACTAATTTAGTCTTCATACTCGAAATACCTCTGAGTGCTAATGACACTTACGACTACTATCAATTGATTCTCTTACCAATACCAAACAACAACACTTTCCACATGATAATTCCTTCAAAACCATACATCCTATTCAATAATAAATTCAGTGTAACACTTAATAATATGTGCACAAAAGTGAAACAAGGCCTCTATTTCTGTGAAAACGTTGATCAAGATTTAGAAAAAGACGAAAGATGTGCGGTTGACCTTCTAAATTTTAAGGGAACCACAGATTGTAAAATCTATAGATTTAAGTTAAATACAGTTAAAATGCATAAAATAAGTAATAATGCCTGGTTATTGATCACTCCTAAAGAATTAACATTCGATGTAAGTTGCAGTAATAATAGTCCTTACAAACAACCTCTTTTTGGAACTTATTTAATACAATTGCCGAAAGAATGCAAGGTAACCAATCATGAATATACCTTATCAACAAATAATTATAAGAATGAATTCATTCGAAATATTAACCTACCTTCTTTAAACATAACAATGTATACACTTAAATATTACTTTCCAGAAACACCTACCATTGAATTAAAACAAATCGATTTAAATGATTTTCAGTCAATAAAAAATCAATTCACTCAATTATCTAAAGAAATTGTCCACAATGACTATGTACTGCCCGCGCATTTCGGAATATGCTCTTTAACACTTGTAGTTATATTTTTGTTTGCTTTTGTTATGTTTAGTATAATATTATATTGTAAACGTAACTGCCTCTTAGACAAGTTGACCAACATCATAAATAAATCGAATCCAAAAGAGATTCCTTTTTTGAACTGCAAAAATTGAAAAATCCTATTCCATAGATGATTTTCCAATCTCGGTCGGGAGGTGTTACGTATTAATTACTTGCTTGCATAAACGCATTATCTGTCGACACATGTAAGAACGCTGATAATGAGTTTATCTTGTCTTACAGATGTCCCACGTAATTGTTATCACTAAGTTCAGTTGCATCGCAGACTTTGTGTATAAAACATTGTATTTTTGCTTTGTAACCCGTAAGGTAATAAATTGAATAAAAAAGATTTTTTTATTATCTTTCGTCAATCAATAAACATATCTCGGGTTAACACTAAAATTATCAAAACCAAATATGGGCATCATCAACTTATTATTTAACAACTTGCAAATCGAAGTTGGAAGATTCCTCGGCGATATGGTAATGGCATCTTACAATGAAGGGGTTATGTCAAAAATTATATTTGTTACACACAGGCTCTTTGATAAGCTATAACTTGTTATAGAAAGGAAAAAGGCATATATACGGCGCAATTAAATTGATATATAATATAAGAGGGTAGTTCCCCACAGCGAAATAAAGTAGTGTATAATCTAATATATTTAAGGTCAAGCTACGTACGTAATTGAGTCAAACCCAATAATAACTCCGCGGCCTGCACAGGCTGCGTCCACAGCAGTGTTGAATTCAGACTGATTACTCCGGGGGGGAAAATGAAACGTCTGGGGGGTATTTTTACTTATTCCACCGCAATCCGCCCATTATTTTATAGATTTAAAGAAACATGAATATAAAGTGGTAATGTTTCCGGGGGGGAATTTTGTTATGCCCGGGGGGGGGGGGGGAATTTCAGCCCCGGTCACCCCCCTGGATTCAACACTGGTCCACAGCATAACGTATGCAATTTATAATTTCAAATGTAAGTTTAACGCACAATTAAACAAAGCGCAAGATGCGTAGAAAAAAAGTATACAAATCACTACAAAACCGGCATAAGCAGGAAAACGTCAATATCGTCAATTCATACACTTATTTGTGTTTGAATTGCGGCACAAATATATAGCTATAGTATATGCAATTGCAAACTAATGTGGCTTCAACGAGTAAAGCAATACCAACGTAGTGAAATCGCGCAGACTACAAAAACGAATTCAAAGCTGAACCGCAATCGCCATCAATTCCATAAACTGGAAATGACAGCCACCCAAGTTCATTATGAGATCCAAAATTCAAGTAAAAAGAAAAAAGAAGCTTACCATACGAAAATCTGAAAACCTAGAAAATTCTAGAAAAAGCTCTGTAACAATAAGGCACCATGAGTGCACAGACGCCTTTAGGGAAACTGACTTCTGGTATAAAATGGCCTAGCGACTTTTCTCTAGTCCCCAGTAGCACAATAAAGGGGTTCTAACTTATCGAAACCATCTAAAATGAAATACATAAGAATAAATTTCCAGCAAATGCTTCGCTGCAGATCTTACCATAAAAACTGCAATCTCAAATATGGCGTTTTATTCCAGAATAGAATACCTAGGCAATACATCAGACCCTAACAGAACACGTCTGATCAGCTAAGACAATACGAGATTTCACCCTCAGATCTAACCAAATACGCTAAGCACTGCATTAGCGAGATTGATCTATCAAGTAGAGTCACTCCTGAGGGACGTAAGACACCCGTTCCTTCTTTAGTCTTTCGAATTTGTTAAATGTAGTTCATTTACCCCTTAACGTCTAGTATTACCAGTAACGGGAATACAAAGAATAGATAAATACATAAAAAGAATAAAACGATTAATCTCGTCCAAAGATTTTCAGAAAAAGGTTTCACATAGCTAGTCCATAACATATTGGGGTAGTTACAAATTTTCGAGTAATATTTTTGAGCAAGTAATCGTACAAGGTGCTTCCAAGTATACACTTGTTAAATCTATGTAATCATTTGGTTTGTAGTTTTTGTTTATGTAATTTTTAGGGTATCATTAATTTTCATGCAAAGAACTCGAGGAGATATGTTGCGTGTACGACTGCTACGAGTATATTATAGTATGGAAAACAGAATCACATAATTGCTTTCAAAGGGCCTAAATAATGTTAGTTGGTCTATCTTGATGCAATGGCTTTAAGCTTTAAAAAAAAAGGTCCCGTGTGGTGTAGCTTGAACAAGCGTCCACGTTCGATCAGCAGAGTTAAGCAACGCTGTCTCTGGTCAGAACTTGGATGGGAGTTCCACGGCTGCATCTCTCGGCGCCTTGTGGTACGGCTATCACGGAAAAAGTTGGTCCCGGCGGTCATACAACATCATGACAGTCGTTAGTGGGGTTGGAAGTCCTCATAACTGCACAGCGACGCCTATAATTGGCCTTACGGCTGTTGGCTGAGTGCGAATTAAAATAAAATAAAATAAAATAAAATTACTTAAGTAATGCACCATTGAAGTACGACAGATTCTTCTCGGAATACTATTATGGAAAACGAAACCGTGACCGTGATACATACTAAGTAACTACCACACATTGAGAAACTTTGATTTTTAGATAGTATTGGTTGGACGAAATACAAAATTGGTCTTCCAACGCATTCAATAATTTGCTTCTATTATTATTACGATTCTGCATCCTTTTCGGGAAGTCATTGTATATAATGAAATGTGGCAACGTCGCATATGATTCGATTATTGCGTATGCTTCTCGCTCGCGTTGTGTTTTGTGTTCAACTGTTCAGTGTTCAGTCCTTCAGTCTTCAGTAATGAATGTTACGATTGCTTTATAGAAGCACGTGTGGCGTTCTTTGTTTGTTTCACCAACAATTGTAAATTGGACATCTTCAGTTCGAACTTGACACAGGTATGTAATTGTTCATAATGATTGTAGGCTTGTATCCTTCGGAATATGGTTGCTTTTTGCCTTCATATCGTTTCAATTGATGCTGACACGCATCGAACGGGTGTGGCAGATGTTTTGTAGTTCGGTAAAGAACCTATCTAGTATGTAACGTTGACCTTTAATATGTTATTTCGTTGTGCTGCTAGCTCCAAAATTCCTTGTGTTGAAGTTATATTCCTTTGTATTGACGACACCTTCTTTTGACTTCGTCTTCATTGCAATTTGAAACGCATTCTAAGACATCGGGAAAGAACTGGAAAACTTTTGAGAAAATTTGAATTTTGGAAACGCAATTAATACTCTTGAAAACAGTAGAATTTGTATTTGAAACGTTGTTTATTTAATCGCTTAATGTACTATTTTCGACATGATATTAATTTTTCTAGCATTACATGGATGCATGGGTCGATTGAAATAAATTGGAACAGCCGTGGCACTGGCACAACATTAAAAAATATGCTTATTTATTATACAAGACGATAAAGTTAAATTCTATCCACGAGTGAATCGTTTAACGTCGAAACGACGTCGAGTGGATAATAATACCGTCATCTACATCAGGGTTGTCCAACTTCAAATGGTCCAAGGGCCACTGTAAAAAAGTTGAAGGTTATGAGGGCCACATCATAAAATGTGTCGTATGCGACTTTGTGAGTGATTTGTAATAAATATAAAACGTGTATATTTGGATACTAATTTTTACTTATGCAAGAAGCGTAGGTTTCATTACAAAAATCATTGAAACATAAAAGATATATACAGGGTGTTCCCTGAGGTAAACGACAAACTTACACCATGTGTTCTGGAGGCGATTCTAAACAAAAAAAATCATATATACTAGGGATGTCGGCGGGTACCCGGGTACCCGGGTCGACCCGGGTAATAGTGAACCCGGGTATATTTTCAGGACCCGGGTACCCGACTAGTAAATTATGTAATTTATAGAAAGTCGGCCCGTTTCGGAGAAGATGATAAAAACTTAAAAACAATAGGAATAAGCTCTAGAAAAACATAACCATGGAGTAATAACCAGAATCGCCCCATCCCATACCAAATGTTTCTTGTTTCATATAATAAATTCGCTTCACGGAAATATTCAACCCGTCAATGGTACCAGTACGCGTCAGTATGGGATGAGTAACATAAACATCCTCTGTGTAATTTTGATGCTGCTACGAATTTCGAATAAAAAGTCACGTACTTGAATTTGATAGCACTTGGATGTGTGATAATATTTACAAATAACAGACGACTCGCAGTTTGAATTAGGGAGTAGGTACTATTTCAATTTAGTTCAATTTACAACTAGCGGCGTAAAGAAATGATAGCTAGTACCTCAGATGTTCCGATGTACGCTAACATTTTTGCAGAGCCGGATTAAGGGGGGGGGGCTAAGGGGGCTGCAGCCCCGGGCCACCGAATTTCGGGGGCCTCGAAAAGATTCGAATGTGCGGTTTCTAATCATTTAGATCCCGTAGTACCCGTTGCATAAATGGGAATGGGGCCTCTAAACAAATTTAGCCCTGGGCCTCGCATATCCTTAATCCTGCTCTGCATTTTTGTTATATATTTCGGGTACCCGAGGGTACCCGGGTACTGTTTTCGGGTACCCGGGTTTGATTTTAGACCGGGTACGACATCCCTAATTATATACTTTAGGTTAATTCTTTTCCGTTCTTGAGATATCGACAAAAGAAAAAATGCGCTTCAATTAATGTAAATTTACATATAGAGATAAGTAAGCTAGATACAATGACATTTGTTGATATGTAAGAACTGCCAAAATAATCATTAATTAGAAACAATTAGCAACTAGCAGAACTAAAAACTACTAAAAAACAATCAAGAACAGGTGTCTAATCGCTACAGGACCATTCGCGTTGGTGGCAACTGCCAGACTGAGACAACGGACAAGCAGTGTTGCCAACAGTTGAGAATCGGTTTCCACCAGAAGGTCAAATAAAATCTACCAGAATTCCACTAATAATAATTTTTTTTTGGCAGAATAATATTTTTTTCACAACTTCACAACAGCACAGAAAAACAAAAGTAAAAAAAAATAACATTAACATTTAAAATATTTATTTTATTACATTACAACACAAACATACAGTTACTGTTAAAGATGTAGATTCCCAATTATGCTGCTTTAATTAACTTTTTAACACAAATATTGAATTTTTTATTCGTTAAAAGTCTCATCAACAAAATGCAAAGCGCAAGTGACGTAAGATTCGTGAGAGAACCCTTTTATAAGCTATTTTTACATGTTTTTCCCCTAATTACGAGCAGATAATTAAAAAAAATCCACCATTTATTATGTATTTGAACCAGATTTGTTTTCTTGCAAAATGCTATTATACTTCCTTGAATTATAGCCAGCTTTATCAGTTTCCGCTACGCGTCAGCTGGTATTAATGAAGCTAGCCATGCGTCAATAGTGTTGCTTTCACTAAAAAATTTGTGTAATCTACCAGATTTTCTACTATCTACCAGATTGAAAATTAGTCCACTAAATACGTGTTTCATTCTACCAGATTTAGTAGAAAATCTACTAAGTTGGCAACACTGCGGACAAGACAAGCCTTGAATCGGAGGTGGGCGGACTGTTTCCTAACACAATGTTGCCGGGACTGTTTCCTAACACAATGTTGCCAGATAAAGTGAAAATTCTTTTACTAATGATATATTTTTGTATATTTGTCCTACGTGCCTGTGTTATATTGTTTTCAATGATTTATAATTTATATTCCAGATTCATGTTTTCTAAAAGTATTGCACCTATTGATTTGTGGTTACGTGTAATAACTGTATATTGGTTGTTGCATTTGGTAAATTGTTTCTACAGGGTGTTTCAGAATAACTGTTCCTAATTCTCAGAATTGAGAGAGGGCATGTTATTCAACACTTTTTAATAAAAAACTAGTGTTCGGAAATACTTCCGTTTCGAGATAATACGACATTAACGAATTGAGTACTTGAAATAATCTCAATGTGAAAAGTAATGATTTTATTGATTTCCAGGGGTTGCAATTTTTATTAAAATTTAAAAAATGGTATTACACAAAAATGATAAGAATTGTTCAAAATTATGGCCGCCATTGTCGACACACAAGGTATAACGATGTGTGATTGACCGACGAATTCTTCGAAATATCTGCGGACGATCACGAATGTCATCAAAAGCAAGATTAATTCGAGCCACTAACTCCTCTGCTGTGTCCACAGGTGTGGCATAGACGAGTGATTTAATATGACCCCAAATACAAAAATCAATTGGAGTCATATCTGGCGAACGTGCAGGCCAAAGAATAGGACCTTGTCTCCCAATCCATCTGTTTCGAAATTGTGCATTTAAATAATCTCGAACATTTAAACCGAAATGCGCTGGTGCACCATCATGTTGAAAGACTCAATTCCTTAATGTCGTATTATTCGAAACGGAAGTATTTCCGAACACTAGTTTATTATTAAAAAGTGTTGAATAACATGCCCTCTCTTAATTCTGACTATTAGGAACAGTTATTCTGAAACACCCTGTATACATTGTGGATAGCGGTAATTAATTCTGGTGTTCTGTAGTGATTTTTTAACAGCCCAATGCTCTACTCGCAGGGTCTCTCAAAGTGGGGTACGCGTACCCCTAGGGGTACCCCGGCCAGGTGTAGGGATTACGTAGCCCGATTCCCTATAATGGCGACTAAAAGACGGAGATCGACAAGCGATTAGAAGTGGCTTTGAATAATTATTAATAGACGAAATGTACACTTGTGCTCATAAAAATGGAATACACTTACTGTTGGACTGAGTTGAAAAGTCATGTTATTCGCATTGTTAAATTCATTTTTGATACGATACTTTTATGTAACTATTTTCTTGTAATTTATTACAACAAACAAATTCACTTTATCGATGTTTCAAACCAACCGGTATTACAAAACTAAAATATTACAAAAATCAGTCCAGTAGGAAGTGCATTCCATTTTTATGAGCACAAGTGTACATATATTATAAAGGGTGTCCCAACAAGAGTGGAAGTTTAATTATCTTCGCTGTGTAGTCTGTAGGCTTGAGTTGTTGAGTGAGGTGGATTTTATAGGCATGAAGTCGCAAATCTTTAGTGAGACTATGCTGCATAAGGCAGGACTCTGACCAGTGGCGTAACTTCAAATTTTGGGCCCAGGGGCCGTGATCTTCACCGGGCCCCTTAATTGCCAAGTGTAAGTCCTATTCTTGCCAAAGCATTTTTGGTTATCATTTTTCAATTCTTTTTTTTTAATTCATAAACAGAAACATCAAAGCAAAATGAACAATAGCGCGTTTTCCTCAAACTCATTGAAACTTTATACGGGACCGAGTTTGAACCTGCCGGGCTTTAAACTTCAGGAAGCCCGTTGGGCCCCCTAAAGTTCAGGGCCTGGGGGCCGCTGCCCCCTTTGCCCCCTCGGTAGTTACGCTACTGACTCTGACAGGCTAGCAAGCGTTCGCAATCGAACGGTTACGATTAGTGATGGGACTATTCGAATGCAAATTACTACAGCATTCGATTCTTGCAAGATCTCGAATGCATTCGATTCTTTTGAGTGTATTCGAATGCTTCGAATCGAATACTTAATCGGCGTTTGTAAATCTCGCCGGGCGTGATCTCGATTCCGATCTGAATGCTGAATTCGGCGTGATCTCGATTCTTATCAGGATGCTGAATTCGAATGCATCGGCGCTTGGCGGCGGTTGGTACTCTGTTTTGCACTCGAATCGTTTCAGATTCAGTTTTCACTAGCACAGCGCTGCGTATCATATGAGTTTAGACTAATATTACCACACAGACTAAAGATTGCACACTCAAACGATACAGCACCACCAAAATCACTAATGCAACTAAAAATCTACTAAAAATTTCAACAGATACATGGAAAGGAAAGAGAAACAAACGCTGGGGTTGTCTTAATAATTTATGTTAAAGAAATACATATAGGCCTGTAACAACAATAAAAAACTATTTTATAAACGGTCCCTTTCTCATATTCATTTTCGGTACTATAAATTTAACATTTAAGTATTACAAAACAAATATACGTTATTAATAGGGTAAGCTGAACCGCCTACAATCAAAACAAATTTTTATTTTTGTTTTGTGCACGTGCAGCGTCTCGGTATCCCTGGTTGTGCGTGCCGCCGAGTCGAGGTCACACCTCACCACTTCCCAATACACGAGAGCGAGCGCACAACTCGATTCTGTATTCGGAAGTGCGATTTTGCATTCGAATTGCTTGCATTCGAACGATCATTCGATTCTCAAAAGTATTCGAATGCGATGAATTCGATTCTGAAAAGTATTCGATTCTGCCCATCACTAGTTACGATCGCCCGCAATCGCTTGAAATATAGGCGAACATCTGACAGCGTCGTTCGGCATCCAGCGTCCATGAGGGTCATTGTTCTAGTGTAAATACATATAACCTCAAAATTTTGTAGTGTTTTAGTTTTTATAGTAGGTACTCAAAGTCAGTCTTGAAATTTTAGAAAACAAAAACAAACTTTGGGGTTGGTTGTTGGTTATGTAGCCACGTGCTTATACAGTTTAGTGTGCTTTGAGTATCGTTCTGTGCAACTTGCACTGAACTACGCAAACGCCAACCATCGTCCGCTATCGTCCAACAACAAAGTTTTCCAGTCGAATTGAATTTTGTGCTGGACGGTCGATATCGACCCTGTGGGGTTATATTATCTATGACCGCTATCGATCGTGACTGTTCGACGCTGTCAGAGTAGGCGCATTCAAGTATATGCATTTGAAATGTTGAACAATCGCTACCGATCGACGTAATTTTTCTGTCAGAGTCCTACCTAATGCTTCTTGAAATGTTTAATTCTTGAGCACGATGCCGAATGAATGTTCTCGGACTCTCTGGAAAACAGCCGTGATGTTTTCTGCAGAACGACCTGGACAGACAGCTGTCGATGGTTTGTCATCAGTAATTGACCCAGTCTCAAATTTTGTGATTATTCTGTTCACAGTAGATGCACTTGAAACATTTTGCCCACCAAAAATTGGACGCAATTTGCGAACCTTGGCAGTCAGTTTCACCATTTTTGAAATAATGTTTTTCTACGACCACTTCTAAAAGTAGGCGTTTTAGCACTAGCTTGTTTCACCAAAAATGACGTTTTATAAATCAGCGTGCTAAAAGTGAAATCAGCTGTTTACTTTTAGCACATGTGCTAAAAGTAAACAGCGGGTGTTGAATTTAGAATTTTAAACGGGAAGTGAGGTTATAAAGCCATTCTAGTTACTTCTTTCGTTCGAGGTAAAGTGTTTTTTAAATAAAGCATTATGTAATGAATAAAGTAAAAGGTGTACTATTATAATTACCTTTGATAACTAGCTTAGACAGCTACCAACTGCAGAAAAAGTCACCTACGCCGTCACGGTCATCCCTTTACTATGACATAAATTATAACTGTCATAAATGCAAACCTTTGTTAAATCGACATTTATGGATTAATAACAGTAAATTTAAGGCCGTAGAAAAAAATAGTGTGTGCAAAATCGTGCTAAAAGTGTTATTGCACTTGACATGTTATGAAACTCAGCCTTCGGCTTCGTTTCATAATTTTCATGTCTCGTGCATAAACATCCACTTTTAGCACTTGTTGCACAAATAGCTATTACAGTAAAATACGGTAAAAAATCAAATATGAAGCGGGCCGTCATAACAATTTGTCGCGACTAACGCGTGACATTATGAATATCGGGTAAAGCTTTAAATGATTTTTATTTTAACATTTATGAACTAGTTATTTATGGAACGAAATGTTAGGTTCATATTCTATACGCTATTGTTTTCAAAACAAAAAAATTAAGTGTGCATTAGGGAGCTAAAGTTTAATTATTTATCGATTATGAAAAACCTATTACAAATAGCTATTAACAATAAGAATGCGTTGTTGTGTCGAATAGCGATCCATTTTTAATAATGGCGGACTATCAACCATCGAACTGTTATAAGGGTTTGGCTGTCAAAGCACAACAGACAAAATGGCGCCAAATTTAAATGCTCCACTCTTGCTGGGACTAATAATACTATGTCTGCGTTTTATTCTTTTGGCAATCAACGTGTCGGTACATTCAAAAAATATTAAAATGGGAAATAAGTTGTGTTTAACAATATTACGATTTACAACAGAATATTAAGCGAATAATGTTTACGTGTGAATCATTTTATCAACGTATGTAATAGTAATTTACGATACAAGTGCGTAGAACTAGTCTTTAGTCACGAGTGGGGCAGAGTTAAAACCAGGGTTGGCATGATTTTCGCCGCGGGTTTTAGACTAAATCTGAGTTTTTTCAAAAATTGACAAAAAAGTATTCTAAAGCTGAGAAGTGGTATAAAGTCTTCCATTAATAACAATTTCTTATTTTTTTCAAACTAGCGATTCTTGCAGTTTTCGAAGTGATGTCTGTCAGTCTGTGAGTATGTCTGTCATCTAATGGAGTGGCCTGAAAATTTATACTATTGTTTCTAATATAAATTTAGAGGGCTTATTGATTTTTGCTTAAACTGAGGCAACCGGAAGTGGCATTTTTCTTTCGGTTTTGTGGGGAAATTTTCAATTGTTTAATAAAATTAAATATTATAGAACAGGATCATATATTATGCAATTGACAATTTTCGTTTGAACAGTTGTCTTGTAGAAAGTATAGTTTTTGGAAAAATTGCATTTTTACAAAGATTTCCTTGGGCCCAAAAATTAATAATAGGAATATACGAGTATGTATATATTTCTTATTCACAACCATATATGTAATAAGGTTATTACTGCCTTTTAAAAAGTTGGAAAATGAGCCATTATAAACGTCTACTTTCTATCCCGGGCGGAAAATAGGTTACTATGACATGGCAACAGATTTTATCTGCATTGTATTATTATTAGCTTAACGGCAGTTTTGAAAAACTGTCAAATCCATTTTTACAATTCCCGTTTACAATAAAGTGGTTGTGAATAAAATAGTATACATACCACGGTAAAAGTGTCATTCCTGTCACGAGATAAAGTGAAATTTTTACAAAAATAATGGGAATAATATTTTTTATAAAGTGTTTTAATATTAGGTAATTAAGTATAACTTTTGTCAAGTTTTTATAGGAAGTATCGATTTTGAAAGTCACTAAATTAAAATTTTACAAGCGGTAAAAGAAAGTTGTGTGACCACATCTAATTTTCCAAAGTGGCAAATCATTGAATTAGGGAATCCCCTTGAAGGAAGTCGCTCAGAATCAAGTAACAGTGGAAACCTCTTACTGGAGAACATAATTTGATAAACCTACTTTTTTACAAATTACCCAAGTATCTAGCTTTTACCTAAAAATAAAAATATTCATTCAGATTTTTACATAGGATACCTAAATCCAAAAAAAAAACAGTGAATTTATCTAAAACCCGAAAAACCCAAAAAACCCAGTGGGCAGATAATTTCTGAAAAAACCGGGTTTTTGCCAACCCTGGTTAAAACGCGAGTGAGCGAGCGTTTTAAGCCTCGCGAGTGACTAAAGAAGCCTTACGCATGTGTATCGTACAATATTTTATCTACGATAGAATCTAGAAAACACGATAAATATAAAAAAAAGATTTAAATGTAAATTAGGATTAGTAGCAACCGGTCATCATTTTGCGGGGTTAAAATTTTTAAAACACGTTGCTACTGACGACGTGCATAATGAAATCTTTTAAATACGTTGCTACTAACAACGTAAACTAATGAAAACATGTTATTAAACAGTCGTTCTAAAAACTTAAAACTGCCAACTAAAAGTCAATTTTACACACCGTCGTAGAAAAATAATATTATATAACTTCCTTTTTACTTTACAAACTTGTGTAGACTTCACAGTTTTAGTTTCTTAGTTTTCAAGTGGGCAAGTAATATATTTGGCACATTGAGAAAAATTATGATTGTGGAATAGATCTTTAGTTAATTTATAAATGTATAACTTCATGTATACCATTGCCAATTTCATTAAATTCATTTTACTGAATTATAAAAGGTTCTGAACATCTTGTAATTTAATTCTGACAGTTTTCGAATATCCAATATTTTGCACATTGAAAATGCTTTTAAGCGTGGTGGATTTTGATTTTGAATGTCTCATAATATTTTGCACATTGGAAATCAGGGGCGCAGGAACAGGGGGGGGGGGCAAGGGGGGCGGTTGCCCCCTCATAGAATATATCGGGGGGTCAAATAGTGTAATTTGCCCCCCTAATATAGTCTATGAGGTTTTAAAAAATGTGTATATAGGGTTTTCAAATTAATCTATACCAGATGCTAAAATTCGTTGCTCTATTGTAGGTGAAGCAGAAATAAAACACGTAGAATTTGTTAAACACATCTTTAGTTATAGGTCGACATTGGAGAATTTGATATAAGTAGTCCTTTTTTCTTTTATATGAAAATGCAAATGCCGAAATTCTAGGTTGTATTGCGTTGGTACATAAACTTGTGGTTATTAGTAGCTTCAGCGTACTTATGCGAACGTTTTGTCCGTCCGTCCGTCCGTCCGTCCGTCTGAATCGCCTGTAACTTTCGAACGGCTACAGATATCGAAATTTTGAAAGGGGGCAAAGTTGTTGCTAAGGTCCCGAGCACCTTCATGCGCTATTTGGTTTTGGCGAAAGGTGCCGATTTTCCACTTTGCAAAATTTCCAAGCATTGTAGCACAGTGGCGGCTTGTCCACTTGGCGCCATCTACAGAAGTTCGGTGGTCACGTTTTGAACTACACATTCTGAAGCTACTCTTTAGACCTGTAGTTGAGCAGTTTATTATTTTTGCGGTGAGGTTAGGTTTCATGTCGACAGGTTGACATTTCATTATTTTAAATTGTATAGGGCATTCAGTAAACACAAGTTGGCATGTGCATATAATTTTTGTGCTAAGGATTCTTTATTTTGTTTTGCAAATGTTTCCACACCTGTTTACAGACAGATTTGATTTTAAAAATGACAATTCATATTTCTCATTGTCACTGTTAAAGTAGATATTTTTCTAGAAATTCCCACCTAAACTTATATCTCTTCTTCTTCTTTGGTCCTTTTGACTCCTTGGGGAGCATAGCGCACTTAGCGTTTCTTTAGCAGGGTAAACTTATATAAAATGTAATAAAAATACATATTAATAAACGTTACGTCGATAGTATTCAACACAGTATCTGTGTAATATCCTTAAAAGTAGGTATTCATAACATTTATGACAGATGGGAAGTAAATATCACCCCCTTAACCTATTTGTTTTAGTAACTTTTTGGAAGTACACTCGTAGACAAAGATACATTTTTGGAAGTACACCATGAAATTTTGAAAATCAAAAGCCACTTTGTGTTCTTATGTTTATTGAACAGACTATAGCTCGGGCTATTATAAACTTGAAATGTGATTTTAAAATTTGGTTTTAACTAATTAGGTAGGTATTGCACTAAGGATTATTTCAATTTATCATAGCCAAAACTATAATTTAAAATAATTAGTGTCAACCAATCAACATGAAACCTAACCCCATTGCAAAAATAATAACCACAAATTTGTGTTACAGTCACTTTATATAAAAGTCTGGCCATATGAAATGTCACTGATGACGTAAGACATAAAATGGCCGCCTCCAGTTGATAAATACAGAACTAAACAATAAAGCAAGCAATGTCGTATCAATAAAAAATTATAAATTGTATTTACAGTTAAATAATAATAAATCTACAAAATTTAAGGTCATCATCAAACTAATAAAGCACTATATAATACGCTTAAACTTACTTTTCATACGTTCCTACTACATTTATCTATACACTATGCAATGTCACAAATTTACTAATAAGCCCGATTTCAATTTTAGATTCTGTTAACACCTCAGTGTTTTTGCTGAAGGTAGAGGAATTCGTTTTCAATGAACTTCTTCATATCCAATCGTACCTATCACACAGAAATTTGAATGTTCAGGCATTCTTTATTATGTAGAGTGAGATATTTACTGTCTCCAAGTTGTTTCAATGTCGACTTTTAAGTTTTATTTTTGCGATCAACTCATTCTCCTACATTGAATCTTGAATATGCTTTCCGCATATTTGTGAATTACCATTAGGATATCAATTTTCGCAATTAATCTGCTTAGCCCACAAATTTCGTCTATTTATATTTCTAGGAGTGTGTTTCGTTTTCATTTGCATTCAAATTCACAACAACACCCAATACCTCAAAACTTAAACTTTGATAAAATCAGTTTTTAGGCTGACTTATTACCTTACTGATAACGAAATGTATCGTATTTCCGGCAGTTTTCAAATATTCTATTCAGTAATATAGAAATGTTAGGCTATTCTGCTCCATTATTCTAAAATTTAGATGTAAATGTCAACATGATATCTTTAAATTTATTTGTCAAAATGACACCAAGACACAAAATGGCGCCAACCAATAGAAATCGTGACCACGTATGGCCAAACTGTTGTATATAAAGCAACTGTAATTTGTGTACCAACACAATGCAATCTGGTGACAATGTTTGTTGTTAATGCTTTCTAGATTGCATTTCCATATGAAAAAATAAAGCGTGGTCACCACACGACTTTCTTTTACTGCCTGTAAAACTTTAATTTTGCCATTTTTTTAAAAATTGTTATTTTCGACAAAAGTTGTATATAATTACACAATATGCCATCTTGTTCTATAAAATTTAATTTTTATCTTGTTCTTGTTCTTCTGGGGGGGGGGGGGCGTTAGTTATCAAAATATCCTTAGGGTGTCGGATAATTATTATTATTAATTTTTATCAAACAATTATAAATTTTTCGGGAAAAGAGAAAAAATAAGAGTAAAGTACTATTTCCGGTTACCCGATGTTAACCAAAAATTACTGGGATCTCTAAATTTATATTAAAAACAGATAAAAATTTTGAGGCCGATCAATTAAACCATCTGGCCTGTAGAGAGGACACATACAGACTAATAAACTGTCAGGCTCACGAACTGACAGACATACATCACTTTGAAAACCACTTTTTCTGAACAAGAAGACACGATTTCTTGATTTGAATAAAATTACATTTATTTTGTTAATAACACTATTGGACATTGACAGTCAGCCATTTTACTTTACTCTGTGGAGTAAAGTGGCACTTTGTTACCGCTAAATAATACTATAATAAAGTGTTTATGAAACAGTCGAACATAACGCTTAGTTATGTTAAAACCCTCAGAAAAAAAATTGCCCCCCCATAATTACAGTAGTTCCTGCGCCGCTGTTGAAAATAGTTATTTGTGATAACACACGCGTACAGTATTAGTAGATTATATTATAAGTGAGAGAAATGCATCATTATTTGCGAGTGAGAATTTTGAATCGCGAGTGCCCTAGCACGAGCGATACAATTTCTCGCGAGCTTATAATGGCATTTCGCTCACGTGTGATATACGACGTTTTATCTTACAGTAGCAATTCTTGTGCCTAAATAGTTTGCGCAATCAGAATATGTCGCGAAATAAATTTATAATTAGTCGCCTATGATTTGTGATATACGTTTGATAGTACTGAAGTGTATTGGCAGTACTGGAGTGGATTGTCAGTCTATGTCAAATTCGAGGTTCGTAGGTTAGGTTTTGTTTGTTATTTGACACAGACTGACGCAAAACTTAACCTGAAAATTACGAGTTTGACATAGCATGACAGTGCTACCAACAATGCAGTAGTATAAATAATGAAAACTCACTTGTGAATAAAACTTCATTTTAGTCACTGAAAACAGTTGTATAATGTATGATAATAGGCGCTACTGTAAGATAATTTTTTTTATCAGTAATAATGTATTAAGGGCAAATTATTTTGCCGGTAAAAAGGTTTTACGAAAGTATTTTGTTTTGGCAATGTTACAAGACAAACTAACGTGATCAAATTCCCGTCCCGTAGGGCATTGCCAAAAAACAACAAATCTTTAGTAAAACATTTTCCGAGCAAAATCATGAACTCGAAATACATTTTGTGGACTATTTCCCAAATATCGGTTCATTTTGACATTTACACTAATGCACAATGACAGTTAAAAAATGATGTTTTTGAAATACCACCTTGATTAAAACAACATATTCGGTTGTTGCCACGGATACAAGTGGCAAAAGAAACTAATAAAATCCCAAGAGAAAATTTAGATTTTTTTGCCACTACAGAAACAGGTGATTGGTAGAGTTTTGGAAAATCATGGCGTTTGATTGGATAATAGGAGATGCGGGAAAGAGTCCAATTCAATAAATACCAAAAACGATTCCGCGAATTAATCCGCGATTCCGCGAATTAATTCCGCGGTTTGACCTAATTAATTTCGCGGTTTGCTTTAATTATTCTTCATATGTGCTACTGATTAATCACATATGAAGTTTGATATTTAATTTACATATGTGCTACTGATGAAATTACGCGGCGGCCAATTTTAATTTGCTTCCGGAATTACGCGGCGGCCATTTTCACTTTTCGCGCGAATATTTGAATTTGAAATTTTTCAGTTTTTTTTCCAATTTCAATTTTTTGAATTTAAACTTTCCGGGTGTCGGCCATTTTGGTTTTCTGCGCGCGCACTTCTCTCGGCTGCCAGTTTGAATTTAATTTTTTTTTCAGATTTTTTTTAAGTTCCATTTTTTGAATTTAAACTTCCCGGGTGTCGTCCATATTTGTTTTCTGCGTGCACACTTCTCTCGCTCGCATTTATTTAATTTAAAAAAGCTTTTTCCGACGGTCCTAGGCCGGATTCGAACCAGCGACCACAGTATTACGAGTCTAAGGGGTTAACCACCTGAGCTACCCCGACAGCGTACCTGAATGCGGTTAAAACTTCAACACTTGCGTGCCGTTTCGGCGCCCTGTTTAACTAATGAATTTCAAATTTACATCGCTGTTTATGGACATAGATATTTTTTAAAATTATTCTCAGTTTTACTAGAGCAAACACATTTTGTTCCTCGAAGAAATTTCAAAAAGAGGCCAGTTTAAAACCGTTTAATAGATGTGGTTATCGGAAACCCAATTCCCTGCTCTGACGTCACGCGACCAGATTTTAAAACAAACTATTTTTTCAAAAATATAAATTATAAGAATGGAGTTGTGTAGTTTATTGTGTTTAAAGGTTGATACATTTTTTTAAAAATTGACTTTGTAACTGGGTTTGCTAGAAATAATTCTTTTATTTTATAATTTGAGTGAGGCGCATGAATGGATTATCGATATTTCCATTGTCCATACCTACTATATAGCTGGAAATTTCCGCTCGACCGTCGAAATTTGAAAGCTAATATTTTTATACTTTGCCCCAACAGAACGTATGCTATCTCACACTAGCTTCATTGGTTTCTATAACTTTCTCTTTTTTCACTCGTAGTACCGTGATACTAATTAAATTACGCATTAGCTTCTGATTAAATTACGCGGCGGTCATTTTCAATTTTCACATATAATCTCATAAGAGCATTAATTCTTTCCGGAAATTTTTTTGAGTGCGGTCCAACAACGTCGTATTAATTTGCCCGAGCGGGACGCGAGGGCAAATTAGGACGTTGTTGGAATGCACAAAAATAATTTCCGGATATGAATTAATGCTCGAATGCAGATTCGGTAAGAAAATCGTAACGCCACAAACCCTCACAGTTAGGTTGGTCTACCTACAAAAAATTTCCAAGAAATTTTTTTATTGTCTTGGTCACGGCTCGTGAACTAATTTTTCTATTGGTCATTAATGAGTGTCGTACGATTTTCGCGCTAATATCCGAATTTGAAATTTTTCAGAAGTTCCCTTTTTAAAACAGGTCGAGACATGTGTTTGTGACTAACACTGCTTTGTCCGTCAGAGGCTGCACTGAAAACGCAGGCATAATTACTTCCCGAGGCTGGCTTTCTATTGGTCATCCGCGCACAGCTCACCATTATACATTGAAGAGTTGGTTGTCTGTCTCTCTTTCTTCGTGAGTTTCCCACTCATAGCCACTAGCAATATAGTAAGTATTACATATATGGTTTAAACTTTCCCCGCTCTTGTTTTCGCAAGCTTACGTAATAATGTGTAAAAAAGTATGCAGAAGTACATCCTCTATTTTACTGTCTTCTTCCAAATAAGCAGCATTGTACCTACCACAAATTGTTCAGAATGATCAAAGATCTGATCAGTATTCACCCTGAAGCAATTTCCTGCGATCACGTTTGAAATGAAGAAGATAGGACAAACAACTACGCAGAAGCAGCCCATTGACGTTTGCAACAAGAATTATCTACAAATCATCCCACTATTTGGAAATTTATAGAAGGTCTGAAAAAAGTTCAGTTTGGTAGAGATACATATTATGAACAACTTGTAGCCGGACATAATCCTTTAATGAAATAAAAATAAAATGTAGAAAAGCAGGTTTTATATTATTAAATTTAGAAAGAGATTATGCTAACAGAGAATATCTGAGAGGAATTTCACATAATTTTGAAATAAATTAATACATACAAATTAAAAAAAAAGTTAAATGTTTTATCTTCATCGGTGATGTTATCGACTCTTAACAAAATTAATTTTAGTATCGTTAAGAGCTTCATTGCCGCTCTCAGTGCTGTAATGTATAGATAATGGATATTACTGCACCTTATCATTAAGACGCTCAAAATTAAACGTTAATATCTACAACAAAACTTTACAAAAATTATTTCTAAATTATTGTAAATATTTTTGTGACTAAACAAAAATTTAAAAAAATCTTGTATCACTTGCATTGGTTGTGATTTCATACAAATCATTTTTTGTAATATTGTAGGCGACTAGAAATAGCTAAACATCGTCCTTCCAACAAATTGTGATTCGGTAAAAAGATATATCTCATCATATAGCTATATTAAATATTAAAAGGATTATGTAAATTAGCCCTACCATAATTTTCGATAAACTTTCTGTTGGGTAAATTGTTTTCGGTAATTTTTACTTCGATAAATTCCGGTTATTTTTTGTTTATTTTTACGTAAAAATCTAAAATACTAGACTAATAATTCCTGGCATTGACTGGTACCGCATCGAGTAAGCTCGCATCAAGTTGGGTTCGCGTCGAGTTGGTCGCATCGAATTGTTCGCAACCGACCAAAAAAGCATATATTTTGTATTGACAGTTGTGAAAAGTCAAAGCGACAAATTAATTGAGAGTGAACTATCAAGTATTTATAACCACGGGAGTGTGTTATACTCGGTGAGTTTTTTTAAAGTGTTACAGTACCATATCTCGAAAGTGGTATAACATATTTTGATGAAACTTTGGTGAGGTAATAGGGAGACGGGGGATATATAAAAAAATATTTTTGACATTTACCTCCTCTCTCTATTTTGACATTTTCCTATTTATTGATTGAAATAAATTAGTCAGATTTGGTTATTTGCTTTATTTTCCTAAAAATACCATACTTTACTTGGGATAGGCAACTTTGTTAACATCTACCTTTAATTTCAAACTTAATGCTACACTGCTGTTATCAGTTCAGAGCACTCTGCATTCTTTAGTTTTTACATTGGCCAACTTTCCAATTTTTGGGAATTTTTGATAAGCTGAATTGGGCTGGTTTGGAGCATTTTTCGGTCATTTTCCTGGCAAGTCTTGCGTTGTGAAAGTTGGAATTGCTTCCTATGGGAGCTAGTCTCGCGGCTTTTGGAAGCCATCTTCATAGTTGGAAGGATTTAGAGGCTCCGCATCCCCTGCTGGAATGTTCCGGAGATTGGTATTGGTGTCTCCGGCATTCGTTTCGTCACAGACGGATTTCTTGGGACGTTCACACTTCTCACGCTTGGCTTAACGAGTTGGCTGCACAACATCTTAAGCCTTTAAAAATCTGGTTTAAAAATCTGGTTTAAAAATCTGGTTCAAAAATCTGCTTTAAAAATCTGGAAATGGATCGTATTTGCCATTGATTTCTGGATCCACCCAGGAAAACTTTGTTAATTGGAATTGGTTCGCTTACCTCGTTTGGGTACTATGTGTATTGAGGCATTTGGTACTGGCATCGCCTACTCGCCACCCTCCCTGCGACGCTCGCTATGCTGTCGGAAGTCGGCCCCTGCTCCGTATGACCTTGGCGCACCAGGTGCTTCGGAGAAGCTGTTGGCCTGTGTTCGGCCCTGGAAAGCAGCATGTGTGAATCGTTTGTAACATGACAAGGTGTGTATATGTGTACTAGCGTAACAACCGCTTAGCTAATTGTAAGCATTTCTTATAGTAGTACTTGCATTGTAGGATTATTTGTGTGTAACTTGCATTAGGGCATATTTTGCTTACCGTTGGATTGCAGTAAATGTGATGAAGCCCGTTTTGAACTGGGCCCTGTAACGTAACAAAACATTCATATATGCTGTTGAACTATTTTAAGACAGTTTAGCTTACCTAGATCATAGGCTAGCTGTACTCTTACACAACTTTGGCCACTGCATCTGACAAACTTAATTGCAGAGGTTAGTTTCTTGAATGTCATTAGGGTGTAGGGTTGTAACTGGTGAACAGCTCACGGTAGTTTAATGCTCAAATTTCGGATACTCGTAAATCGTTTTGGGCTATTTGCTATTGTAGCTTTTGTTAGGAGCATAATTCAAGCCGTTGCTTTTATTAGTCATATATAAGAACTTGAGTTTAAAACAGAAACCGCCACGCCCTGTATGATCATACAACCGTAACAGCGGGCTTCGAGCCTTTGAAATCTTGATGTCACATTTAAATTGTAAGCTAACATTTGGGGTTGTAGTTAGCATTTTTGCTTGCATAGCTCTAGTTTTCGCAGCACTCTGCCTCACAGTATGCGTGCGAATCATTGTACTTGTGTTGCCAATTGGGTAGCAACTTATTTTCTTTATTCGTGATAGATTATAGCCCAGGATGTCCTACTTTTAGCCTTTGATTGATTTATATGAAATGTATTGATGCAGTGCCTTTGCCGATTTTAACGTGTTTATTGTTGATGTACTGGTTTGTATATTGTTATTTGTTTATTGCTGCGCTTTCGATTTGTTCGTATAATGTTTGATTTTGTTTGATGATTTGCCTGTTCGTGTTTGATTTGCTCTTGTGTTATTTTGTGTGATGCACTATAGTACTAAATCTATTAATAAAGCTGTGATATTTTTATTGGTCGTTGCTATTTTGTTCATCTTGCTGGTTTTTATCTTCGACCTTGTGTAAGGTCCGGCACAAGGAATTGGATCTGAGTCGAGGACCTGGCGCCCTCTCCTATTTCTTTTTGATTCTCTTTCAGCATAGTTGGAACCCCGACCCTCGCGACTAGTTAGCCCATTAGGCCGATAGTTACCAGCCGGCAAAATATCTAGTACAACTTTCGCCAAAAGGTAAGGCCGACCCTCTATCTTCCCTGACATGGGGGGTAACTTTGGAATTTTAAATAGGATGATGTAGTTTTGTTAGGGCCGGATTTAAGATGTGGGTGGCCCGGGGCCCATGTTGGTGGGAGGCACATTGTTTCAAGGTGTTGCAATATATAATGCAAAAACACGAAATGAAACGAACAAAGGTTTATTTATTCACGTTTCGGCTTTCGTACGAGAAGTTTGTATTCGAAAGTGCTCTGTGAATTGCGATTATTTTGTGCGCGTGTGATAAGGGGGACACATGTCTTACCTAACCCTGTCCCTGTTTATCTTTGATCCCTTTCAAAATGGCAAATTCTAATAATATTCCCCAAACTTTACAGTCCTTGACCTCATCTAAAACTACCCGTGGCAATGTTAATAATCAACGCAGTTTTTCTGCTGTAGCTAGTACCCAACGCACCATATATCCCAAAAAAGAGCAGGCCATAGTTATTGATACTGTAGATGGTTTAGCACAACTTGATTATATTAAGTCCATATCTAAAATTATTAATCCCAGTTACATCCGTTTCGCCTCCAAAATTTCCAACAACAGATTTTGCATTTACTTTGCAAGCAAAGGAATAGTTGACCGCATTATTACAGTAACATTCAACGAAATTGAAGTGGGACCGCACAGACTGAAGTTGCGACGTTTGATAACGCCCGCAAAAAGGATTGTCTTATCAAACGTATCTCCAACTATACCACACGAGGTAATTGAAAATGCTCTTATAGCAAAACATTTAAAATTAGTCTCACCAATGTCATTTCTTCGTGCTGGTCTCGGCGACGAGGGATTCTCGCATATTTTAAGCTTTCGTCGCCAGATTTACGTCTCCGAAGATTGTCCCGAAGTGCCAGATTCCATTCTCATACAACATGAAGATTCTTCATACAGAATTTTTTTATCAGCTGACGGAATCTCATGCTATCTATGTAAACAACCCGGACACCTAGCAGCGCAATGCAGTAGTGGCACCATTAACACGGAAGATCAGAATAACGTCATTCACACACGAGATGTGAATAATGTCGCGCAAATAGATCAGAGTAACATCCTTGCAACAGATGGACAAAATAGCAATGCTATCACAAACACCGAATATTCTCAAACCAATGCAGCACTTCCTTATGAAGCACCACCCAACAAAAGTCTAAAAAGACAGATATCAAGTAGTACGTCCAGCGAAACACCGAAAGAAGACGGGACTGCAGTTGTGGCGGATAACTCGAATACTACACAGAATGTGCCTGAAAACTCTGAATCATTTAAAAAACCTGATCAGTCGACTAAAAAATATAAGTTATCCCAAACTCTTGAAGAACATCTCAAACCTGTAGAATGTCTAATCAAAAACGATAACAAAAATTATCCACTAAGTTACGATCTTTTTAAGGACTTTCTGGAGAACGCATACAGCGCATCAGACCCAGTGGTGTAGTGGCAAATTTGGCAGTGGGGAAACGCTAGACTTCCGGGGGGTGTAGAGGGGGGGAGGGGGTATGAAATATTCCCTAGGAAAAGGGGGGGTCCGGGGGTCCTTCTCCGGAAAATTTTTAAAAGTATAGATGCAAAAATATGCGTTTTGATGTTTTCTGGTGCAATTTTTCCGTATTACGATGTTTGCGGTTTTGTAGTCTTAATATATAAATATAAAGCCTACAACTTTCTAATTCAAACTGTTTTTAATACTTTGTATATTGATAGCAAGTAGCAAGTCATGTTTGACGCGATTTTTCTAAATAATAACATATACCACTATTTAAATGACACTGGAATGAACAATTATCAAATTGTTTGTGCAGACAACAGTATTTACTCCATGTAGGCCTACGCAATACAATACATTCAATTTAGTATCGCTTAATATTTGCAATACGAAACAACGCACATTTTAGAAAATCTGCCAGTAAATTTAATAAGTTTTACTTGTGTGTTTTTTTAGCGTAATTATTGTATTAAATTAACTTTCTACTAAATTTAATCTTTTTTTTCTTAACAAAAAACCAGTGACGGAACGCCGTTTCCCCGCGTTCCCCCTCGACTACACCCCTGATCAGACCCCTACAGTGTTGCCCTTGAACACACTGAAGACATTGAAGGGTTAATTAACATGATGAACGACCTTTACCCAAACCTGAAAAACAAAGGTATAAAAAATCGTTTTACCCGAATAAGAAATAAACTTTCTCAATTACATAGCTCTGCTGCTGAATCCGACGCAAGCTCCACTCATTCAACGAATTCTACTTACTAAATTCAGTATTGCTCAATGGAACGTAAACGGGTTTGGTGCCCGTTTGGAAAATATCAAACTGTTATTGTCAGAACATAAACCCGATTTGTTTTGTATCCAAGAGACACATTTTATATACAATCATGCTGGAACTCTTCAAGGATTCTCTGCTTACTTCAAAAATCGCTGTAATACTAATATTGCCAGTGGCGGTGTTGCCATATATGTTAAAAATTCGCTTTCAAGTAATCCCATTGCTCTTAATACTAACATTGAAGCTATCGCTATATCTGTGAGCCACCCTAAAAAAATTACCATATGTTGCATTTATCTACCAAATAGTCAAAAAGTTGAATACACTGAACTGTTAAACCTCATCCAACAACTGCCACCACCTTACATTATTTTAGGAGATTTCAACAGCTACAATACTCTCTGGGGCTCTACAACTACAAACGTCAGAGGAAAAGTAGTTGAAAAAGTACTCGACGACTTAAACATATTATTATTGAATGACGGATCACAGACTCACATGTCACCTTCGTCTGGATCGTTATCTGCCATCGATCTTTCCATATGCTCCAGCCAACTGGCACCAGAACTAAAGTGGAACGTACTTCCAGATCTTTACGATAGTGACCACCATCATAATCAAGTTTGAAAACGTTTCTCGCCAAAATACTAATTTTATACCTAAGTGGAAATTTTCTAAAGCTAACTGGGAACAATATTCTTACTTAATTGACACTAAAATTGACAACCTAAATTTGACAGACAACATAGACGATAGAATTGCTGAATTCACCCAGATCATAACTGAAGCAGCTGAAGAAACTATTGGTAAAACATCAGCCAACCACCAACATACCCCTGTACCTTGGTGGAATGAACAGTGCGCAAAAGCTACCAAAGAATGTAAAAGAGCCTTCCGTAGATACAAAAAGTATCCTACGCTAGAACACTTAATTTCTTTTAAGAAGCTAAGAGCGAAAGCTAGACGTGTTGTTAAGACAAGTAGAAGAGAATCGTGGAAAGCATACGTTACGCCCATTATGACCTGAATTATTTTTTTTATTGTTCATGTTTTATTTTAGGTTATTTGGGTTGTGTTGGTCTTAAATAAAGATAATTTAGTAATTTTTAAAAATATTTATTAGCCAAATAGAAAATACAGGCTGTTACATATATGTAACGCTAGGCTATTCAGTTGCCTAGTTATGGAACATTAGTTTTACTTGGATTTTGTGTGAAAAATGTAATTACATTCTATACAGAGGCCAATATCACATTTTTTACACATTGACCTTGCACTAGTTGAACAACCTTCCCCAGCACAGCGACGCCTTTTCTTGTTAGGAATAGGCACTAGAAGATGATTTAAACTATCATAGCGTAGGTCATCCGAAATCCTATTCATAGACAGACTGGACTTGGATGTACAGGGCCTTCCAGCTCCTTTTGGAATATTTTCGTATCGTTTTAAGTAAGTCTGGGCAATATTTCTTCTAAAATCGAGCTGTGAAATTTGCGTACCAGTCGCTTTTCTGTATACAATCCATGCATTACTTATAGAAACGTCTATAAGCCATGTGAAAATACACCACCACCACTTTTTAGATCTAATAGCAATGCGGTATGTAGATACATTTTCATCCATTAGATCTGTACCGCCCATATTGTTATTATATTCTCCAATAATATGAGGCCGGGTGACCTGGACATACTTTTTTTCAGACTTACTGTATCTTTTTACTTGTCCTATAGGTTGCACTCCGTGACATGTTGAGGCTGCTGTAACTACATTGTTGTCAATCCATCTTACAAAAATAATTCCGTGGTCTCTATCAATAGCCGAAGTGTATGTTCCTCTACCATTCTTTTTCATATTTTTCTTTGTGACAAGGGGAGAATTTTTTGGCATTCGATTGTCACGTACTGTACCAGTGACCCCATATCCCTTTTCGCGCATGAAATTTAATCAATTGATACTAGTAAATAAATTATCCAAATAAAATTTGTATGGACACTTTTTACTTGGCAAATCATCAACCATTGATAAAAACGGTGCCGTACATTTTCCGAACAAAAATTCATAATTTTCATTAGCATTCGGGAGTCTCCCTTGGTATACATCACAGTTTACTAAATAGCCCTCATTTGTATTTAGAGACCATACTTTGAAGCCAAAGCGTATAGGCTTTCCCCGTATAAACTGCTTGCAGCCATGTCGCCCGTAATACTTTATCATAGATTCATCATAATCTAGATGTTCAACGGGTACAAAGTTTTTTAAAAAGTTTTGCTTTAGCATGTTCATAAATGGTCGTAATTTATATAATTTGTCAGTTTCATCAATCTTAGTGTTGTCGGCACAATGAATAAATCTCATGATTTGGATGAATCTGTCACGTCTCATGCTATTACTGACCATATTGTTCTTCATGTCAGGTGCAGAGTCCCAATAGTACCTCTTTCCAGGTTTTCGGTCATACCCACTGACAATCATAATAGCAAAAAAACATCGAATTTCATCAGCGGTAATTAGAGGATCCGGGCAATTTTTAAAAAGGGCGTATTTTTTTGTTTCACTGACGAGAAAATCAATAATGTCTTCGCTAATAAATTTCTCGAAAAGTTCTACGCAGGATATATCTCGGTATTGATCATAAATAGGTTTAGGGAAAATTTTACCTTGAGAGTCTACAAGATCTCCGTTTTCTATCCACGAAATGTTGTCCCCAAGATTGATCTTTTCCGGTATAATTTCATCTCGATCGTTGGCGCCGTTTTTTTTCATGTTATCACTGCAGTTGTCTTCTTGTATATCTGCCGCATTATCTTCAGTAGAAACTACTCTTGAAGAGTTTGTAAACTTTATCTCTACCTTGGAGCGAAGCTGACGACCATTTAAATTATCCAGTGTGCCCCCTTCGTCCTCTTCGGCGGAGTCTTCGTCTGTAAATACGTTAGAATCAGGTGGTTCAATAAATATTTCTTCCGCATCATCAATATATGCCATTTCTAAGGCTTCTTGAAGAGTCAAGCTTTCTCTGCAATTAAAGATCCAAAACAAATTAAAAAACTTTTTGACCCTACTAGAACCTAGCGTTACATAAATGTAACGCTAACTTTCATGCCACATAACCAAATAGATTATACTAATCTGACCGAATTGTAATTACTAGCTCAAAGAACAACTATCTAACCGCAACTATTTACAAGTAGAATATTTTCTTACAATAAAATGAATAACTTATGACACTTACACAAATCGAACGTCGCATACTTCGCCGTAATCCATTTTGATGTAAACAAAACGTCATGTACTTGCTATAAGCAGGCGCTTTCCTTTCATCCATGGGAGCAGCTCGGAGCGGCTCCAAACTCTGGCGCACCTCGTTCCTTTCACAAGGGCGTTTAACCTCGGAGTCGCTCTGGGCTTATTTCCCCTTTCCTCTCAAGGACCAGCTCGTTGGTCGGGGCGCGAAGCCACAGCCAGCCAGCATGCCATACTTTTAATTTTTAAAAGGCGCGAAGGCGAAATCATTTGAGGTTAGGTGCAACTTCTCCCTGGTTTTAGGTGCTATGCTAAATTTTTTGAAGAAAAAATGTCATCATTGAAATAAAGCCTCACCTTTGCGCATGAACAGAACTTTTAGCTATAGGAATGTTATTTTTTTTGTAATTGTTAGGATTTTGAATTTGTTAAATTTTATATAACTAAGTTATTAATTAAACATTTTATTAAACGCTTACCATTCCTACATCTAAATTTGTTTCATTTTCTAAAGCAGTTGCTATTAGGAAAACAAAGACTGATAGAAGAAGACAATTCACTTGTGATATTGTAGTAAAATAGTGGGTGCATAAATTTAATTTTTCAGTATACTATAAGTTCTTAAAGTGTTGGAATATTTTTGGTTATAATAAAAAATGAAAATGAATTTCAGCCAGTTTTTGTTACTGTTCAGCACCAAACAAACGTTTTAAGGTTATGTGACTGTTTAAAACTTTTGGCGCGCGCTAGATGTGCGCTATGTCGCTAAATCGCGTTCCATTCACGAGCAGCACCGAGCGACTCGGGCTTCTAGCCGTCGGGGTTTGATGCACGCGAAAGGAAAGCAGCTGAGCAACTGGACAAATTTCATAGAGAAATGTCAAAAGGCATTCTTGTCGAATATGTTGTAACACCATCTAGCCAGAATACTTTGAAATACAAATACCGTAGTGTTTTATGTAGGACCCTGTAAACGTGACATATATGTAACGCTAGGTCATAATGAAGAAGAACACCAATATATCTGAAGTTTGGAGAAAGATTCGTAGTGTTAAAGGAATTCCTTCCCCGCATACAATAAATACACTTATATGTAATAACATTACAGTAACTTCTGCAAGTGAAGTTGCTGAAACTCTGGCTACAGCATTTTCAAACACATCCAGCAGCAAAAATTATGACCCAGAATTCATGGAATATAAGAAAGTCGCAGAGTCATCTAACATTTGTATTAATAATGACACGAACAATCCTATTAACGCACAGCTAAGCATGTGGGAACTAAACTTTTCTTTGCAGAGGTGTCGTAATTCAGCACCGGGCCCTGATAACATTCCATTTATATTCCTTCAAAAATTATCAGATAAAGCAAAAGCCAAATTACTCCAGCTATACAACTTAATGTGGAACAACCACAGTTTTCCTCGAAACTGGCAGGAAGCTATAGTGATACCAGTTTATAAACCGGGTAAGGAAACATCAAACCCATTGAGTTATCGACCGAATTCTCACTTCTACACTATGTAACCTGATGGAAAGGATCGTAAACTACAGACTGTGCTGGTTTTTAGAGCACAATAACCTTCTCTCAATATATCAAAGTGGTTTCAGGCAAAATCATTCCACATATGATCAGTTAATACGCCTAGAAGGCGATATATGTGATTCATTTGCCAACAAATCTAATCTGATTGTGCAGTATGTTTTGACCTTGAGAAGGCATTTGACATGACTTGGAGACATCAAGTAATAACAAATCTTAAGAATTTCGGACTAGACGGCAATGTTCTTAACTACATCCATAACTTTTTCAAAGTAAGACGTTTTAAAGTAATATATAACGGCCATTACTCTAGCACCATGATCCAGGAAAATGGAGTCCCGCAAGGTTCAGTACTTAGTGTAACACTGTTTCTTATAGCGGTAAACGATATTGCAAACAACATTTACCCACCAGTGGCGATCGGTTTATTTGCAGATGATCTTATGATATACTGCCATGGGAAAGTTTTGACGTCAGTCCAACATCATCTCCAACATACAATCAACAACTTAGCAAACTGGTCGAAACAGACAGGTTATAAATTCTCCGTCTCAAAAACGAAAGCCATACATTTTAGAAAGAGGAACCATGGCAATCAAGAACCGGACTTGGTATTAAATAATCAAAAGATTAAGTACCACGATAATATCAAACTTCTGGGACTATCCTTTGATAAAACACTATCCTGGTCTACACACTTGGAAGACCTAAAAACCAAATTTAAAACTAAACTTGGAATACTTAAAACTTTATCTAATTACGAATGGGGGGCAGATATGCAAACATTGCTTTGATCTATAGAACATTAATCCGTTCAAAGCTTGATTATGGATCAATAATATATTCTTCAGCAAAATCGCATCGACTAAAATCGCTCGAAGCAATCCATAATACTGCTATAAGAATAGCTACAGGTGCTTTCGTAACTAGCCCTGTAGTAAAAGTCCTTTGCAACGCTAACGAACCCACCTTAAGACAACAAAGAGAAATACTGTCAATAAATTTCGCTGCCTCAATATCATCTTTCTCACAAAATCCTGCCTATCATGCAATTTTCAAAAATTACTTTCATTCAACATACGACCAGAAACCTAAATTATCGAAACCATTCCACTACAGACTCCAACAAATACTATTGAAACTTAATCTGCAATTCCCTCCAGCAATGCCAAAGTTTTTCTCAAATATACCTCCTTGGACGCATTCTATTCCTCACGTCACATTAGATCTCTTATCTTCCTCTACAAAAGAAACATGCCATGAAATCGTGCGTAATAATTTTAAAGAGCTTTGCCAAAAATTACCAACCCCCCACTATACCTATATATACACCGACGCATCAAAAAGTGACAACGGGGTAGGAGCAGCTTTTGTGACTGGTCACACACATATTCAAGTTCGAATGTGCAAGTACAACAGCATCTTTACAGCTGAAACGTTGGCTATTTTAAAAGCACTAGAATGGATTCAAGAACAACCAGACGGTAAATACGTTTTATGTTCCGATTCAAAAAGTGCCTTAGAAGCTATCCAAAATGTATACTCAAAAGAACCATTAGTGCAGCAAATACAGAAGTTGGTTACTACCAGCATCGTTCAGTCGGGGAAGGTTGTGGAGTTCTTGTGGGTTCCGTCACATGCTGGAATTGTCGGTAACGAGCAGGCCGATGAGTGCGTGAGGGAGGCTGTATTGTCCGAGGATGGTGCGTACTTCAGCCGGGCTGCGGATTACGACGTAAAGAAATACCCAACAGCTACAACATAATATGTCAAGCCAACTGCAGACGTCATCAAGTAATACTCACGAGACTTATAATTGGACATACTCGGCTTAGTCACTCATACCTCCTGGAAAAAACCGAACGCCCTTACTGTGTTTCTTGTGATACTCCGTTAACCGTTGATCATATTCTTCTCCAGTGTAAAGAATTTGAAGACATTAGAAGACAGTGTCAAATCCCGCCATCTACCGAGGAAGCACTTGGAAATCCTGCATCTATTATACAGTTTTTCGAAAGAACAAAGAAGATTGGTCTGTTATAATATACTCTTAATATAGTATCTACTTTTAATGTAATCAAATTGCAAATTAGTGCTAATGACCACATGCAGTCGAAGCACTTTAATTAAATTAAAAAAAAAGGTTTATTTACAAAATTTATTTACGCAGAGAAATTCAATTAGAATTATTTATTTTTTTCATTAAAATAGCTATTTGTGCAACAAGTGCTAAACGTGGATGTTTATGCACGAGACATGTCGCGTGCATAAACACTTTTAGCACGAGTTTGCACACAATATTTTTTCTACGGCCTTAAATTTACTGTTATTAATCCATAAATGTCTATTTAACAAAAGTTTGCACTTATGACAGTTATAATTTATGTCATAGTAAAGAGATGGCCTTGACGCGCAGGTGACTGTTTCTGCATCTGGTATGTCAAAGTTAGTTATCAAAAATAATAATAAATGTACACATTTTACTTTATTCATTACATAATGCTTTAATTATTTAAAAACACTTTACCTCTAACGAAAGAAGTAACTAGAATAACTTTACAATTTCACTTCTAGTTCGAAATTCTAAATTCAACACCTGATGTTTACTACTGTATAACACATGTGCTAAAAGTAAACAGCTGATTTAACTTTTAACACGCTGAATTATAAAACGTATTTTTTAGCGAAAAAAGCTAGCGCTAAAAGGCCTACTTTTAGTAATGGAGTCGTCGAAAAAGTATCGTATAACATAATACAAATAACACATAAATATATTACAAATCAGCGAATGAATAACGTTTTAACCATTACAGTACAGGCACTTTCCTTGATTTTCGTGCTGCAAAATCGCTGATGATGTCACCAAAGTCCAATTCACGCAGTATATCTGACTCGATGCTCATGATAGCCAAATTTACAAGTCGTTCCTGCTTCATGGATATCCTTAATGGGTTTTCAATTAATTTGAGTTTTGAGAAGGAGCGGTCGCTACTGCAGTTTGTTCCTATCAAAAGTTCAGTGCTGATATCTTTTGGCTCCTCGTCTATGAATATATTGGCAAATGTTACAAACTGACACAGTTCATCAATAAATGTAACATCCAATTCATCTAAATAAGACCTGACGAGTTGCTACACATAAACATAAGAATATAACTGAGATTGTACTAGTCAACTTTAAGTAGGAATTTGATCATATGACCAAAGCAGTCGGTGTCTAAGGTACCTGGTACTCTGTATGCCTAGACCTTGTCCATTAACAAACAACAAGCTAGTCACCCAATAACACATATCATTACTCCTCTCTAGAATACTAGTTCTGTTCTGACATTGTGATTGTGCTGCCATCTATCAGCAAGTTAGAAAATGAAACCTACATGCTAGGACGCTAGGACAATGGACAATGATCATATTCCTGGTCACCAGTAATAAATAATAAATCATTTTTATTATTTTAACATAATGCAATTTGTGTTTTTCAAGTAAAAACATACTAAAAACTTAATTGTGACTATTTCCCGCATCTCTTATTAGCCAATCAAATGCCATGATTTTTCAAAATTCAACTAATCACGTGCTTTTAGTGGCAAAAAATAAAAATTTTCCCTTGGGATTTTATCAGTTTCTATTACCACTTATATCCATGGCAACCACTAAATATGTTGTTTTAATCAAGGTGACATTTTAAAAACGTCATTTAAAACTGCCATTGTGCATCAGTATAAATAAACCGATACTTGAGAAATAGTCCACAATATGTATTTCGGGCTCATGATTTTGCTTGGAAAATGTTTTACTCAAGATTTGTTGTTTTTTGGCAATGCCCCTCGACAAACTAACTTTAACAAATTTGATCAACTTAGTTTGTCTTGTGCCATTGCCAAAACAAAATACTTTCGTAATAGTAGGTTATGCAATGAGGGAGAGAAATGCGTTATTTTGCTGAGGTACAATTTCTGAAATTGCACTGAATGAAAACCCGTTTTTTAAACGTCATTTATTGACATTTTAGTTACAATTATTTTAAAATTAGTAGCCTATGTAAATTTTAAAGTTGGTGGCACTGTAAGTCATTATGACAAAAGCTCACAATTATGTCAAATTCGAGGTTAGCAGGTTAGGTTTTGCTTCAGTTTGTGTCAAAACTGACGCAAAAGCTAACCTGATAACCTCGAATTTGACATAATTGTTGTGTCAGTCATAATGAAAACTCCCTAGAGAAATTTTTGTCTTATTTAGTCTCTAGGGAGTAAATGTTTTACTTCTGTCACAATTTTGATGCTATAGAAATCGACATCTACCCGCGGTCGTGGAAAAAACATTTTCACTGGCAAAATCATTTTCCCTTAATACATTATATTACTGAATAATTATAACTGGTGTAAATTAGTAAATTATCAGCCATTGTAACTAAATTTAATATGCATTACTATGTTGTTGGAAGAACAGGCCAGTTCACCAGTACAATAACTTTTTATGATTTTAAATAATTTTAACTAATTTAAAATATAAAGTTTGATTATTACATTTCATATCAAGCTCGAGAAGTAAGATAGAATGTATGGAAATTTTTGTTAAATGTTCCCTATCATTATAAACAGTTCACAGCAAAGAGACATGTATTTTTCCTGTTTTGTGATATTTTCCCCTATATTGGTGGGAGGCCCACTCTTGGTGGGTGGCCCAGGGCCCGGGCCGCTTGGGCCCCCCGTTAATCCGGGCCTGAGTTTTGTTTATAAAATTCTGGGTTTTGGAAAAAACGCAAAGGTGTTCATTAATGAGCATTTATGCCCTTACTATAAGATACTTTATAAAAAGGTACGTGAGTTTTCTAGAATCACAAATTATAAATACTGCTGTGTAAAAGAAATGAAAATTTTTGTTAAGAATGATGACGCTTCTCGGGCCATTTACGTTTCGAACGAAAATGTGCTGTCTCGTTTACGGGAATAATTTTATATAGAACGAACTTCTTACGTATCATCTCTAATCAAAATGGCCTTTATGTGCGACACTTTTTTAATTTATCATCAAAATAGAAGGGGTTTAAGAACTAAGACTGCTGATTTTTACCAAGCTACTTGTGTTTCAAACTATGACTGTATATCCATCACGGAGTCGTGGTTAAAACCGGATGTTCTAACGTCAGAACTGTTTCCATCACATGACAATGTTGTTCGTCTGGACAGAAATCCAGTGGTTAGCGGCAAAAGTGACGGGGGTGGTGTGATGATTGCAATTCGGGATGTTTTTTCTGCTGAGTGTGGATCAAACTGGTGCAATGTTAACAGTGTTATAGAGGATATATGGGTGTCCGTGGCCTTAAAGGGAGACAAGATACTTTTTATTGGGACTGTTTATATACCCCCTCATGCGTCGTACAATAATTATTTGGCCTTTTTCTCTAAATGAGAAAATATTTTTGTCAAAAACAGTAAAAATAAATTCTTACTGGTAGGCGATTTTAATCTGCCAAACCTAACTTGGACATTTAATAAATGTGGTAATGATCTTCTTCCACAAGTTGACAGTAGTCAATGTTTTTCTGATTGGTTTTTTTAAATAATCTTAAGCAATTTAATAATATTTCAAATGTAAATAATAAAATTCTAGACTTTGTTTTGTCTGAATCACTGAATATCAACGTATGTCAGTGTGAAAATCCTTTTTTAACCCAAGATAATCATCATTGTTCACTAGATATCTCAATTAATTTAAAGTGTGAACAAAATCTTCTCCCTAATTCATATGTAAAAATAAAATTCTGCGATGCAGCTATGCTGTTGTTAATGACAAGATTAAAGAATATAATTGGAATAGTATTTTGAGCTCTGGCGATATTGATGAAAATGTTGGGATGTTTTAAAAAATTTTAAAGAATATCGTAGATACTTATATTCCTAAAATCGTTATTAAAAAGACGCGGTATCCCTTATGGTTCAAAAAAATACCATAAAGACTACTAAAGATAAAGAAAAGGTACACAGGAAGTGGAAAACCTATAAAAATGATGCTGTTTATAGTCGTTTTTCTAGCCTCAGAGCAATGGTTAAAGTTAATATTAAAAATGATTACAATAAATACATCGGGACAACAGAGGAAAATATATACAAAAATACAAAATTTTTTTGGTCTTTTATAAATAATAAGAAAAACAGTAAATCTCTGCCAAATAAAATGTCATATAATAATTTACAAGCCTTTAACAGTAATGACATTTGTGAGATATTTTCCAAGTACTTCAGCAGCGTTTTTGAACCCTGTGACACTCCATCTCAGGTTGGCTCTATCCAGCCTCAACAATGTTATACTTTAAATTATATTTCAAAACAGTGTATCAAAAAAGGGTTATCTGATCTTGATCCTAAAAAGTGGCCTGGTCCCGATGGGCTTCCTACAATTTTCTTGAGATCCTGCCCAAGTCTTTGTGTATCTCATTAAGTAAATACCCCAAACTTTGGAAGGTAGCACAGATTACGCCTGTACATAAATCAGGAGATAAAACAAAAGTTGGTAATTATAGGCCGATCTCTTTATTAAATCATTTTAGGAAATTGTTTGAATCGCTTATATACAAGTATTTTTTAGAGTGAAGGGATTTATAGACAGCAATCAACATGGTTTTTACAGAGGCCGCTCTGTTATGACAAATTTGGTTCCTTTTGTTCAAAAAATAAGTAGCGCTATGGAAAATGGATTGGGGACTTGCGCCGTGTATACCGACTTCTTCAAGGCTTTCGATAAAGTTCATCACCCCACACTTCTTGTTAAACTTGAAAATTTCGGTATACACCAATGACAGAATGCATTACGTAGCTATTAATGGAGTTAGAGCGGGCTGCGTGGGTGTGACCTCTGGGGTGCCCCAGGGGTCACATTTAGGTCCCTTGCTATTTAGTATTTTTTAAACGACATTGGTTTATGTTTCCGTCACACTGAATACTGTCTGTATGCTGACGACCTTAAAGTTTTTAAATATATTGACGGTGTGTCAGACTATATGCAATTACAAAACTATGTGATAAAAGTTTCCAATTATTGTAGAATCAATAAAATCTTTGTAAATTTAGATAAATGTTATTGCATTCTGTTTTCATGAAAGCTCCAATGGATGTTGATCGCAGTCTGTATCTAAACGATGTAAAGTTGAAATACATGAATAGCGTCAAAGATTTGGGAGTTACATTGGATTCTAAGCTGTCATTTAATACCTACTCTCGTAGAGATATGTGTTCAGAGAGCTCAAAAGAATTTAGGCTCATACTTCGGGCTACTAACGGTTTTAAAAAAATGTCTTCACTTATAGCTTTGTTCAATAGCCTAGTGAGACCTGTTTTAGAATTTTCTTCGACTGTTTGGAATCCAATGTATGAAAAGTACGAGGGTGGGATGATAATTGTTTAGCCTCCGCGTAGTTGGCGCTGACAAGTGAAAAAGAAATGCATCTTTTATTTGACAGTACTGAAAATATCAATTTCATTTGTTTAATACTTTGTTCATAGCAGCCGCTTATTGACAATCTGTTTTGTATATTTTTAATCATGGAAAATATCGAGCATCACGCCGTCATTTAAATTTTTGTTTAAAAAAGGTTTGAAAAGGCGGAGATTTTTGAGGAAATGCACAACGTATTGGGTGAAAGTGCACCATCATATGCCATGGTAAAGAACTGGGTGGCTGCGTTTAAACGCGGTCGTAGGAGCATAGAAGACGAACACCGCTCTGGGCGCCCTAAAAGTGCCACAACTCCGGAAATGGTGAGCAAAATCCATGTTATGATTTTAGAAGATCGGCGATTGAAGTTAAGTGAGATAGCTAAATCGTGAACATCTCGAAAGAACGGGTACATAATATTATATTGTAACTCAAGAGTTGTGTTTGAGAAAGCTCTCCGCGCGATTGATAACCACTGACAAAACATGGGTTCATCATTATAGCCCAGAGACGAAACAGCAGTCAAAACAGTGGATTGAACATGGTTGTCCACCTCCAAAGAAAGCGTTGCGTGTCAAATCAGCCGGTAAAGTAATGGCATCTATTTTCTGGAATGCCAAAGGGATTTTACTGGTAGATTATTTAGCTAACGGGCAAACCATAACTGGGGAATATTACGCTAACCTGCTGGACAAATAAAACCAAATTATTCGACAGAAAAGACCAGGTTCAGCGCACAAGAAAATCATTTTGCATCAGGATAATGCAAGACCCCACACAAGTGTTATAGCGATGGCAAAAATTAACGAATTGAAATATGATTTGCTTTCGCATCCACCTTATCCCCTGACCTAGCTCCGTCGGGCTTCTACTTATTCCCCAAACTCAAAATCTTTCTCGGCGGACAACGATTTTCGTCTAATAAAGAGGTCCAGTTCGCGATTAATAAATATTTTGCAATTCTTTTCGAAAGCATTTTTCGCGATGGGATCAAGGCTTTATTTAGAACATCGTTGGACAAAGTGTATAGAACGTTTAGGAGACTATGTTGAAAAGTAGAACGATTTTGAAAAGTTAAAATCAGTTTTTCATTCTTAGGCTAAGCAATTATCATCCCGTCCTCGTATATTATGCGAATAGAAACTGTGCAGAAAATAGTATATTATGATACGAGTTTTATATGAAGCATCTTGTAGCACGCACGGATTTAGGGTACGACGAGCGAAGTGATAGGTGCCCTAAAGGAGTAAGTGCTACAAAAACCTTATAAACGAGGTATCATACAGTATTTTATCTACTTTGGCACTTTTTTAAGCAAAAAAATTAAAATGTTTAGTATTTTTATTATAACATCGCTTTGTGTCTATTACGATACGCGTTTGCGTATCGTAATAGCCTCAGTACGAACGCAAAGTAGATAATAGCTATTTATGCAACAAGTGCTAAAAGTCGACTTTTATGCGCGAGACATGAAAATTATGAAACGAAGCCGAAGGCTGAGTTTCATAACATGTCTCGCGCATAAACGACTTTTAGCACGCGTTGCATACAATATTTTATCTACGACCTTAATTTTACCGTTATTAATCCATAAATATCGATTTAAGAAAGGTTCGCATCTGTGACGCTGCGTCATAATGAATAGTAGCCTACGCCGCTGGCGATTGTTTGGCCACGCCCGTGCTGTCAAGGTGAGTTGTACGAAATGTAATTATTGATACTCCACATATGACTGTATTCATTACATAACGCTTTAATTATTTCAAAAGCGCTTTACCTGTAACGCAAGAAGCAACTAGAATAGCTTTACAACTTCAGTTGCAGTTCGAAATTGTAGTTTTGAACCTCGCGTCACTTTTAGCACATGTGCTAAAAGTAAACAGCTGATTTCTTTAAACACGGTAAACTATAAAACGTCACTTTTAGTGAAACAAGCGAGTGTTAAAAAGCCTACTTTTAGTAGTGGTCGTAGATAAAGTTTATTAACGCCTTAAACTATCGTTTTAACAGACGAAGGCATTTTTATTGTTACAACGAAAATTTAAAATTCTATAACATGCAGTCTCTTGAATGTAGAAGAAAATGTTCTGATGTATTTTTTATGTATAAGGTTGTTAACAATTTAATTGATTCTGAATATTGCGTAAATAGCCTTAAATTTAACGCTAACCCTTACATTCTTCGAAACAGACACACATTATTTATTCAAAAATCTAATTCTTTAGTATTCCTTAGTTTTGCTTGTTTGACCTAAAACTGTAAATGTATTAATGTATATTCCGTGCTATCCTGTTATTGGGCAGCTATGACTGTCTGTTGGGTAGCCTTGAGTTTAAAATAAAAAAAATAAAATAAAACAAAAATTAGAATCTACGTAAAAAACTACATGTATGCAAAAAAGTTTTTCATTTGCTTTTTCGGTTACAGAATTATGATTTATTAGGTTATAAAATAAAAAATCTGGTGTGATACACGCACACAAATTCCTTTTGCAGTGATCTTATAATTATCAAAAAAATTTATTTTTAATTTTGAAGCATTTGTCAAAAATTTTAAAAAATTGAAATTTTACAAAAACGGTACAAAATAGTGTTAGTTCAAGAGACAAATTTTCTCTAGAATTTTAAGCTGAATTCAAATACCGGGTGTTCTATTTAAAATAGGAGTTAATAAAAAATAGAAAAAAAAACAAAAGAAACCCATTTTAGAAGTATTCAACTGGAAAATTACCTATCTCACAGCAATACACATTAAAAATGTAATAAAAATGTAAAGTTAAAAAAAATCGTTGGAGCCGTTTTTGAAAAAATCGAAAAAAACTGAAAAATCACAAGAGTAAACACCTACTTCCGGTTATGCGATTTTCTTCAAAAGCTTGCTGTCGCATCTACATAGTACACAAAACTTATATATGAAGTTTCAACGCCATACCTATTTCCGTTTTTGAGATATTTTGTTCACAGACAGAGAGACAGACAGACAGACACACAGACAGACCAATGAAAAAAATATGTTTTTTGGGATCAGGGGACTCGAAAACGTGAAGATCTGTTGAAAACTCAATTTCGAATTTTTGGGGTGAATCCAATACTTCCTTTATTGAAAAAGGAAGTAAACAGAATAATAATCCTTAAAACGTCAAAATTCTCAACTGCCGTAAGTAAAAATAACCCGTTTCCATGGAAACGAATAATAATACTGAAATAAGTGAACTTGATTTATTCGTAAAATTTATTTATTTTTTAAATTCAATCAACATTTAGTTAATCATAATTCCGCAATCAAAACAGTAAATCCAACAAGGTTTTGTACACATATGTAGTTTTTTACGTAGATTCGAATTTTATAAACAAAAGTACATCATCCTATCTAAAATTCCAAATTTACCCCCTACCCCTCAAAATAGAGAAGGGGGATTATACGTTTAAATATGTCGCCCCATCTCCCTATTACCTTACCAAAATTTAAAGAAAATATTTGAAACCCTTTTCGAGATACTGCCTTGTAACATTTTTAAAAACTCACCTAGTAGATATTTATGCGATAAGGGAGATATGAATACGTTTTTCCCTAAGGTTGACATGGTTACAGACCGAAGGTGAAAAACATGAATGTCTCCAGTGGTGCATACAATATTTTACGCACAACCGGGCCGCAAATGAAAGTTTTCATCTTAGTTACCACGATCGAAGTACAACTTTACGCCCGGCGGGCAGTAAAGTAATTTGCGGGCGGTAAAATAAAAAAGGGGCGGTAAAGTAAACTTTGCTGCCCACAAATTACTTTACTGCCCGGCACCTTAAATGTGGTAGCAATTTTTGGCATTAAAAAGACCCAAATTTATTCTAAGTGTTTGTTCCATGCAGTTGTGCATAAAATGTTGTACGTACCTCAGGCCGGAAGTAGATTACGCCCTTAGCCAAATAAAGACCCTCCTCCGTTAGGCCTCAAATTTAAGCTGTGGGCGTAATCTTACTCTTCGGCCTTTTATGCGTAAATAACTATTTACTGGGATATTAATAAAAATAGTCATAATTTTTCTTTATCCAGTTTACATGTTCTAAAAAATCTCTCAATTTAGACAACTGTAAAAGAACATTTAACAGGATTTTTGTAACGGTAATTCATTAACAGGGCTAGATTAGAGTTTTGAGAAGACATTTAAATAGATATTATCATTGAAAAATATTTCTCCTAAAAAGCGCCTTGCACCAAAAACGTAACAATTATGCGAACATAAAGGAGTAATTAACATTTAATATATTTTTTTCCAATTAGAAATATTTAAAGTCTTCACCTAAAGCAATTTGAATTTTAAAATTAGGTCTTGGTATGTGGATGTGGAGTTTGAAAAATATTTAAAAAATTGAAAAATTAAATTTTAGCTAAGTTAAAAAAAAATAGGTGTTTGGCCTTGAGATCGTTCAGTTAGCTAAGACTAACACACTCGAAAAAAATCTCATCGAACTCTTACTTAATTTCCGAAAAATAGCACACTTCGGATTTTGACAATTTCGAATTTTTTTTTAAATAAAAAAAACCCATATGATGCCGTCTTTTTGGCAGTCACTGAAGATTTTGGATACATAATTTTTGTTGAGCAATTAGTTGTAACTTATATTTGAGGCGTTGAAATCAAAATTGGCGAAATCGCTTAAAATCGGTAAAGCGTAATTTTTCTTGGTAAATTGGGACTTTTCTACCTCCAAATCGGTACAGTCCCGAAATGGCAATCCTATAGCTTTGGGGTCATCGTTTATATGAAAATTCTGAACCGCTGTTAGCTGTTGTACACAAAATCGGTACAGAATAAAATATCATTGGTGGGTTGTGTCGACCAGAATATGAGCCAACATTGCTGCAGATTACCAGGGATAACGTTATCTAGTACGACACTACAGACTAAACATTTACCCGGCGCAGAAAATATAACCTTGACGATTTCAACTGTGCTTGAGAAAAGTGTGTACTCTGCAGTCTGCAGAACGAAAGACAAAGCGTTGCGTTGGCTTATTCGCCTTCTTGTCTGTGGATTAGCCATCAGATTGAATGTGCTGTTGGTTGTGCCTTCTAGTGAAAATTGTAGATATATATTGGGATTTCAACCGCAGGTAACTAACTATAAATATTTAAGTAAACGATAAGGCCAGGAGGAGTTAGGCTTAATCCTTGATCTTTTATTATTGGAAGAATTTTGACCATGCAGGTTAAATTGGTTTTTATCCCTTAACCACTGACATGCGGTATGCTATACCGCTCCAAAAACACATTCTGTTGTAAAACGAGTTTTACAAAAGATTCCTAGAAAACCATCTGTGTACCTTCCAGTGGTGTGTAACTGTACCTATTAGAGATGAGTCGTTATTTCAGTAACGTTATTTTACGGCAACGTTACGTTTCGTTACTCGTTCATTAAATAACTTGTTATTTTGTTAACGAGTACAATGGTACACAGTGAGATACGGAGAGTGGCACTAACGTTACGGAATTAATAGATCACGAGTTTTTGCACAACGTTACGTTAAAACATGTGAAGTCGTCGTTCCAAATATTACAAATGGAATTGAATAAATAAATCATTAATAATTATTAATTAGAGGGAGGTTTTGGTATAGGGTTTTTAGCTTATAAAAATAAGCAAATCTTATAATTACTTATAAACATAACGTTGAGCTTACAAACAGCTATGCGATTACCTACGTTTTGATTTCGGAATAAAAAAAGTTCCAAATCACAGGTCTTTTTTGAACTCATTTCTAGTGCTAAATTTGTGACCGCAAGCACCCACACGATACTATAAAAATTTATATTAAAAATCTAGGTTTTGGCGAGTGAAGAGTGAATAGGTACTGTAAAACAGCGCTACCGTTCGTAAAATTACCGAATACCCACAACAGATGCCGAAAATACCCGATTTTACCCGCAAGTGCAAAACAGCAGAAAGCCCGCGAATCCAAATAATTTTTGTTAATGTTTATTATTTTAATACTGTATAACTTAATAAAACTCAAGTTTTAATTATTTTTCAGGTTATTTATTAAAAATATAACATAAATCCTTTGAAGTAAAAAAATCTGGTGTGATATACGCGCACAACTTCCTTTTACAGTGATCTCGTAATTAGCTAAAAATTTGATTTTAATTTTTAAGCATTTGTCAAAAATTTAAAAAAAATTACAAATTCTACAGAAACCGTACAAAATTAATTAAAGAGCATTTATAATCACCCAGTATAAATTGAAAGGTGGTCACCCTACTTACACAGGTTGCCCATACAAATATCTAAAAACGTAATTGAGCATTTTTCCCGAATCAACCCTTAAAGGTGCAACGGGAGTGAATTATTGAACCTTCTGTATCGCTTGTGTTTATTGAGTTACAGCATTCGTTTTTGGCACATAGGTGTCTTAAAGTCTTTAGAAAGCGACTGAACGTTTTGTTTTTAATTTCACCCCAAACGGACATAATGAGGGTAAAACTAAAAAGCGCTAAGGGGTCAAAATTATTTAGAATAAAATGAGGTAGAAAGTTGTTAATATCTATTTAATTTTGCTTTTTACGTTTGAATTCTTGAAGAAATAAAACAAAGCGTAGCTCCAGCTTCATAATACCCGAAATTACCCGTAATATTAAATACCCGCGTATTTACCCGCAAATGACTGAAATACCCGCATTTCGGGTAATTACCCGCAGATTGGCAGCACTGCTGTAAAATTATTTGGCTGGTCGAAGTTGTTTAGAGGAACAATAATACAATAAATAACGTGCACGTGCTGAAATATACAACAAATAGAATAAAAATGCAGACGCCGCGGTCTTCGATATTTGGGTCTTTCAGGGCGTTCGTTAGCATCAACGATAACAGCATTACTGGTCAGCGGTCACGGATGACTCACATTATTACGGAACGCCATGTGTATGTGCGTTTTATCAGTAACGTGGAAACGTTATTTCGGAACGTTATATTTCGGTAACGGGAACGAATGTAACGTTACTAGTCAGTTGCAGTATTTCCCATCTCTAGTACCTATTGTCAACTGCGGCCAGTGTTGTGATTTGAAAATTATTTTTAGTAACACTGCTAACAGTGCCAACGTAACAAAACTAAACATGTTGGTAACAAAATTTCTCGCAAAATTCAAATTTGTAGTGTAAGGAGTTGAATTGGAATGAAAGATTAAAACCCTTATATCAAAATTTATTATCTGAAAAAACATTGTAAAACATTTAAAATCAACTGAACAAGTTGCTGTTAAATTTAGAAAAGACAAAATAATACCTGTCCATGACTTTCTTCAAGTTTTACCCCATAATTGAATATTATTTATACAAGTGAATACTGTCAAAACTGTCAACTGTCTTAAACGCCCTCTGCGGTCAAATAACCAAACTGTAACTGGAAACATTTCACTGATTCAATTATTCAATCCTGTTGATATTACCGTGAGTATAGAAAGCGCCACTCCAGTCGGTAAATCAGTACCAAATTTCCAAGTTTTTAGTTCAAGGGAAAAAGTAACAAAAATGATACTTATAGTAACAAAGTAACCAACTAAATGGAAAAGCAACAATTTTGTTACAAAAGTAACAACTTTCACAACACTTGACTGCGGCAGTTTTAGTATGCGTTTAGTTTTTTAATTACGTTGACGTAGTTTTCTTGCGGTATCACGTACGCATGTCACTGACTACGTTCCTATAGTTGGTATAGTTAAAAGCAGTACAGTTATTGTCAATATTTTCTATTCTAATCCTTTTTAAAATTAATATCCTTAATTTGTTACTTTAAGCATTATTTTACCATTTTATAGTGACCAGTACTCAAGTTTTGCTGTAATTAAGTTTATACTGGGTTGTGTGGCAATGTCCAACATTTCTTTTAATATTATGCATGCGTTTATATTTTTTTCGAAAAAATAAAGTAAATTTTATTTTGAGTCGTATTCTACAGAAGTGTGAAGAATAATTCAGTAATTGATGTAAAAAACAAATACAGTGATATAGGACAGATTAGCATTAAAATCAAAGAATAATAGGCAACGGTATGACGTACCGCACGTCAGTGTCTACGTCCTGAAACATCCATGTCAGT